>CM075854.1:40615786-41215786 GCA_037975125.1 Latrodectus hesperus
CTCTTAAAAACTTATCCATGCAAATTTTATGAACATTTCTAAAATAGCAGTTATAAAGTAGAAAATCTTAAGTGCAGGGAGTAATGACAAAATATAATTGTAATTAAGTAGAGTAGGTAGTTTTCTGATTACAGAATAAAAATTTTAAGTTATATCTGCATACCCACACCATAAATATTATAAATTATGAAGAGAACATTATTTCTATTAATAGTTGTAAATTGTTTTATCCATCTAAGTATTAATTTAACATAAGGAAGTCAATGAACACATAGTGCTTATGAATACAATTCTATTGAAATTCAAATTAAATCCTGAGAGTAAAGCTTAGTGAGAATTGTTTTGAAATTATAAGATTTAAGGTAGCACCTAAGTGTATAAGAGAAGATCTCCTGAATAAGCGAAGGCTTGTATTAAGTATAGATCAGTGATGTGAGTACATAATAAATAATAAAATATTTCTTCTTTTGGAATTCTATTGATGAGTAGACATAATTTTAAAGACATTTATTTTGAAGTCTAGATATAATTGATTAAAAAATTTTTTTAGAAGTCTGATTTTGTGTAGTTTTATACAGTATTTTTACTTCCAAATTACAATATGTAAAACAATGTATAACATAGTGGAACTAACAATAAGAAAAAAACTATGCTTAACAAATTGAGTAATTTTATTTTTGTCTGAGCATTATTTTTAAAACGACTGAAATTAAAATTTTCTTTACACCTCAAAGTCTATGAAATTTTTTTAAATGAAAGCTTATTTTGTACTCATTTTCACAACATAAAATGTGTTCTAATTATAAGTAATATTTGTAATGCATATGAAAATTTACTTCTGTACTGTTCAAAATGTTAGAAAACTGTTTTTATTTGGTTTGTATTTAGATAAAAAAAAAATTGAAGGTTATAAGCAGCATGTTTAATTGTCCTTCAAAAATTAATGGGTTTGGCTCCTATATTAAACTTGTGAATTTTGTTAATGACTCAAAATCCACTTTTAACTATTAGTTTCAGCTAAATTTATCTTTTTGTATAAGAAGTCTTGATGCAATAGCAAGCAAAAAAATTTACTGTGACAACACTAGGAATTGTTATATTCTGAATTATTTTTAAATGTATTTAATATGTTAAGGAATAAAATTTTTCTAAATGTAAATACTTGAATATTTCAAAAAGTAATTGTACATTATAATGAACAAAAAATCCTTAATTTTTAACAATGGTTTAAACATAAAAATTATTTTGCAAAAAATGCAAGTTTTTTTATTCTTTATAGCTTTGAAAATGTGTGTTCATTTATTTTTAATGTAACTCAGATTTTTGCAAGGAATGGTTCATTGTTATAGAAAATGTACTACAATTAACTTTTTTGACACTGTCATGACTGGAGTATTTGAAATTTTGTGAAATAGGTGTTAAAAATTTAACTTCTTATGTGAGTGTTCCTCATTCACAACTTGCATCTGAACTTCGTAAAAGTGTATGGAACTATAAAATCCATAAAAAACAATTCTATAAGGAATCCATAAAAAAATATTTCTGTGAAATTAAATAGTACTTGTTAATCTTTTATAGTTTTTGGTCAGGATGCAATGTATTGAATTTTTTCAGCCATTCTCATCTACAAATGCACACAAAATATTTATTATCTTTCTTCCTAATCATCATTTCCTTTTATTAAGTGTAACAGTAGAGAAAATTTCTTTGAAAAAAAAATAGAAGTTATATCCATTTTTTGAGAATTTCAAATATCGATTTTTTAGAACTGTATCTGAATGGGTGAATCCAGCCCAAGTTGGACTTGTCATGGTTACTGCATCAGAAGGTAGAAATTTACCATATGGTCGACTGGAAGATATATTAAGTCGGGAAGCATCTGCTTTGAATTGTCACACTAATGATGACAAGTAAGTGAAATATTGTCCTTAGAAATCATTGTAAATTATTATGCTGTATTGTTAGGGTGCACTATATTTGTTTGTATTTTATAATGATATTTTTCAAAAACATATAAATTTGAAGAGAATAAAGAAAATTTAAATATTGATGTTTTGCAAAACTTTCATTTTTATGTTGAAATTTAAACATTTCTAAATAGCTTTATTATTTGGTTAATTATATAGTTCACACTGTTATCATTTCACTAAATTTGTTTATAACTAATTAATCTTTTGAACAATCAAAATAGTCATATATAAAATCATTAATATCTAATGGGATTATTATCAGTTAATCCATTAGATATTTCTGATTTTAATAAGTTTTCTAACCAAATTTTGTTTATATGCATTTATAAATGCCCTATATCTTATTACTTAAATTCTGCTAATATGTTGTGTTATGGAATAGCCTAAACCTCATATTGTAACCTCATTTTAATATAGAGAACTTTTTATCATGATGAACTTCTTGTTTGATTCTGTCTGAACTTAAGAAATTTTAAATGTTTTTATTGGGAAATTTGGAATGGAGTCATTTAAGAACACTCTTTCTCTTTAAAATCTTATGCTTCAGTGAGCTTCCTCTGTCAACTAAATGTGTGAGTGTTCATAATTTTTTTTAAAAAAATCGACAGTTTAAAAATGTGCTCAGTAATTGACCACTAAAGAATTTTTTTACTTACAAATAAATTCAAGTAATTAATTCATTTTCATAAGTTAGAGGAGGCCAGGAACTTCCTTTCACAACAGCAAAAGTTTTTCAACAAAGCTATTGACTATAAATTAGTGAACATTTCATTGATTGGCAATAAAAAAATTCTAACCTTATATAAGTAATATGGACTAAAAATTAAGGTTCTTTTATATAACGATTTTTATGTAATTTAAATAAATATTATGCAAAGCAATATTTCTTAAGTTTCTAATTAATTTAGGAATTGATTCTTCAATGCCTGTTTCATTAAAAATGGGAAATATTGACAAGTACTTATTAGTTTTTATTCTCTGAGTACATTTTCATATGAATTTATGCATTTCGTTTTAAAAACATTTATTTTGAGGAATTATGTTGCAAAATTTATTTAAAAAATGCATTTTGCATAATGATTTTCTGTATTCACTGGGTTTTGACAAGACTCAATAATTTTGCAAATTCATTGAATGTTTGTTCTATTCAAATATGAATGTTATTCAAATTCTGATACTTGGACACAATAAAGCAATTGAATGCATGGTACGAAAATGACAAAATAATCGTTGCATAACCCTATCAGGCGCACTACCCTTCAAAGTTGAAGTATTAACAAAAAAAATTTGTGGCCTGTCTATTTAGGCGTTAAAGAGTATACAGTGAAATTCTGGAAATATTCTTTCAGAATAAAGGGATTCATAAATAATCTGCTATAATTGTAATTTGTTGATTGTCTTATGTAGTGCTGCCATCTATTATCAAAAAGATAGTTAAAGAACATTTTAAGCCAAATGTCATCCATTTATCGTTAAATGCAACAATTTGGTAACTAATTAAACTTTGGTTTTCCATCACCTGGAACACTGAACCGCAAAGGGATGATGCATCAATGTTAAGACATTTTGTAAGAATTTGCAAAAATTTTATGATTAAATAGATTTAGTTTCAGTTAATCTTTCTTAACTAAAATAAAATTACTTTAGAATTATGATACTTAAAATTCTACATTAATTCAATTTTTTTTTGTAATAGATACTTATAGTAATTTTGATAAGTAATTTCTATAATTAATTTGGAATATATCAAACTGTTATTTATGCAATTACTGAATTCATTTGTATAGAATAATTTTATCATAATTATATCACTGATTTATAATATGTAAATTTTGCATGAGTAATAAATGTTTTTATTTAGACGAGCTTGGTTTGCTATTGATTTGGGACTGTGGTTGATTCCTAACCGTTATACTCTTCGCCATGCTAGAGGATATGGCAGGTGAGGTATTTTGTCGTTTGATCATACGAAAAGTACAATTTAACAATAATTTTTTATTATAATATATCTGCATAGCTAATTTTTGTAAATAGGCATTACATATCATACATTTCAGTCCACTGAAGTGTAATTTTAAAAAGTGCTGCTATAAATTATATTTTAGACAGTATTCAGAATTTATAAGGGATTAAAACATTTTATTTAAAGAAGTTTGTGTATGGCACTATTTAAAATGCGACAATATAAAGAAGCTTCTACATTAATATGCTTTTTCACTTATAAAACTTCAATTCTGATTTTCTTTCTGTATTTCTCTATTTTTCCTTTTAAAATTTATTTGTATTTTGTTTCTCTATTTGTTTTCCATAAATGAACATTTGATAGTAGTCGCTTTTGTAATAATAAAATGAAATATTTCTACATATTGATGACACAGTTTTTATTTTCTAATGATATCTTTTATATCTAGGTCTGCTTTACGAAATTGGTTATTTCAAGTTTCTAAAGATGGCTCAAACTGGTTGACATTATTTACTCATGTTGATGATTGTGCCCTCAATGAACCTGGATCAACTGCATCATGGCCTTTGGATCCTCCATCTGGAGAAACTCAAGGCTGGCGTCATATAAGACTTCAACAAACCGGAAAAAATGCTAGTGGTCAAACACATTATTTATCACTATCTGGTTTTGAAATTTATGGTACTGTTACTGGAGTTTGTGATGATTTAGGTATGAATTTTTTTATGTTTAATTTTTAGTGTTACTTTTATAAACTGTTCCTATTCAACTTTCTTCCTAAAATTTTCTTCACCACCCCCCTTTATTTTAGAAACCTGGGAAAACAATGTAATTAAAACATATATATTGATAATTTCTAAAATATAGTTGCTCTCGTTTTAAGTAACTTTGTAAATTTGTTGTATTTATATCTTAACACATATTTTTAACCTTGGATTTTTATTTTTCAAATTTGTTAAAAATGCACCAAAAACAATAATTTGGGAATTGTCATGGTTTCCCTAAACTATCATTAGTGCAGTTGCATATTTTAGATTTTTAAAACATTAATTATTAATCAATATTTCTGAAGAAGCATTTTCAAAATTTCCTCTTCCATTTCTTCACAAAATAAAAAACTTCAATTGATTTCAG
Organism: Latrodectus hesperus; assembly: GCA_037975125.1. NCBI lineage: Eukaryota > Metazoa > Arthropoda > Arachnida > Araneae > Theridiidae > Latrodectus > Latrodectus hesperus. The sequence goes on from CM075854.1 coordinate 40,620,854, forward strand.
CATTAAATCTTGACATTTCTGTAAAATTGGTTTTCTGCTTACATAGAGGCACTAATTGGATGTGTTCTTTAGTTTAGTCAATGGCATCACATTCCAATAGCCAATTAGATTTCATTGTAGCACTGTTATTTACTGAAATCAAATTCATGAAAGATAGAAAATATTTGCACTGTTTGTATCAGATATTGCCGAAAGATATTTATCAACCTTGTTTTGTTACATCATTGTAATGATGACATTAGAAGAACATTGTAATCAAAAAATTTAACAAGATTGTTAAAAAAAAAATTTAAATAAGTAATTTCTTGAAATAGTGAATTTACACATTCTCTTGTGCTCAGCTGTCATAAATTGCTCACTCAGCCATCCACACATCTAGAAGATCTCAATGGATTTAAGAATTTAATTTTGTGCAGAAATTTTACTGTATCCAAGAATATAACATTCCTTTTATATTAGCTTATTGTGTGGATTCTTTATTCAATGCTATCTTTTCAGTTGTATGAAAAATATATTCATGCTGGCAAACTGAGTCAGTTATCTGCTGTAGCAAGTAAGGAAATATATGCTTTGTAAAACTGATAGCAAACACAATGAGGGGAATTAGTTTTATAAGACAGCCATAATATTTTAGGAATTTTGAACAAAGTATTCTTTGAAAGTTTATCCCTTTAGAAAAATGTCAATTATTTCAACAGATGCAAATATTTGCAATCTGACTGTTAAAAAGTGTTTGTTAACTTGGGAAAATCTGTTAATATTTTTAGTGTGAAAACACACTTAATGAAAGCAATATTACCATATTTAAATATAAAAAAGTTTGTATAACTTTATTGAAGCAGAATGTTTCAGCACAGAAATATGCTGCTTATTCTTTTTGATTTCATTAAAATTTTTTAATAATTTAAGAAAACTGTTTAATAGTGAAAGCATTAATAATCTGAGAATTTCAAGACAAGTATTTTAAAGATCAATTATTCTACTAGATATTTTTCAATGATCACACACAAGACCCTTTTAATTAGAATATTAATGAAAACTTTCAAATTATGCACATATTATTTACAAAATAAAAACTTGATTTTTCTTTTTTTACAGCCAGGACATTATTTAACATTAACTTTTACACTTAGGGGCTAAGAGCCAATTAATCATATATTTCTGTCTTATTTTTGCCAAAACAAGTGATGCCGAAGGACTACCTATTGAGACTTTCATAAATATATAAAGTAAAAAGAATTAAAAGACTTGCAAGATCTGCAACATTAAATAGCTATCCCTTTCTTAATGTTGAAACATAGTGGCAGAATAATGGAATATTTTATATGCTATTTTTCTTTTAGTATATCCTTAAAATCCTGAATTTCCAGGTAAACTGTTAATACTATATTACTTATTTCAATATTTAACGAGTTTGATCATAATGTGCCATATTTGTAATGATTCAGAATTACATTTTCAAGTGTATGTCCCGATTGAATTACTTGCATCAAACTCACACGTTTCACCCATAGAGTCTTCTTCTAAATGAATCAATTCCATGGTTTTAGCCTTTATCGTTTTATCTATTTTAACACAAATAATTTAACAATCATTGATTTGGTGGAGGTAACCACCACACAGAATCTCATTTACGTTTTTAAAGGAAATTGCTTTTTGGCTGTTTATTTGAATTTTATAATTTACATTTGAAATTTAAAAGTTAGATTTTTCATTAAATTTTTTTTTATTTTCCTTAAATTTTTTTTTATTTTATTTTTCATTTAAATTTTTAGATTTTAACATAACTATATACACATATTTTTATTTTATTTTAAAGTTGTTTGTGTCTTTTAAAATTTAATAAATGAATAAAAAAAATTTCAGCAGCTTATCTTTTTAGAATTTTCTATAGAAGTTTTCTTTATTGCTGTGTCTTCTTTTACATATTGATGGAAATTTTTAGATTTATTAAAGACAATTATAAATTCTAGGTACACAAGATTATTGGAATTAATATGTTGTTTATTAAAAGAGTGAAAATAGGGATTTTCTAAGCAGTCAATAGAAATTGTTAAAGATTTTAAGATTTATAAAGTTTTATCAAAATAATTCTAAATAATCATAATTTATTTAAAAATTTAGAAGTTGTATTTACTGCATGGTTTGTGTGTGTGTCATACAGAATAATTAAATCTTTTAATAAAATTTATAGCTGAAAAGAGTTAACAGTACTTTTTCATGAAAATAGATGATTCTTTAGTGATAATAAATGTTTAACTTTTTCTTTGAAATATAACTTCTATCTTAATTAAAAAATATTTTTAAATTTTCTTTAAGAAATCATTTGTTATTGATATTTTAAAACAAGTAACCAATTTTAATAATTTAACTCAAGAATTCCAGATAATTATTTTTTTCTTTGCTCTCACAAATCCCATAATCCAGAAAATACGTTATTACTTATTACTGTCTTGCTACTCTGATAAAAGTTTTGTAATTTGCAGATGTCAGAAATGTCCCGATGTTTTTGAGATCCCTTATTAATAAAATTTCTTAAAATATTTTTTTAATTAATCCTTAAACTTCTGAATTGGTTGTTGAAATCTTGTTACAAATCTAATTTATCAAATTATTTTCATTGTAGTCAACTTACGTTCAATCAGATGTATAATTTTTTGTATGTGCATCATAAAATGTATAGTTTATGGCACTTGCACTATTCAGTATTTTTATTGTATGAAAGGTATCTATCTTGCTTACTGCATATGACTTGTGTAATATATTTCTTCAAGAAAATTTCCACCATCTTGACTTTATAAAAAAGACAACTGATTTGATTTTAAAATTCATTTCTGTCCTGTTTTAATGTAATTCTGTTAATGGTTATTTAACAATTGGATCTGTTTGAAATAATGGGTAAAACCCAGGTCATTTTTTTTATTCATAAAGAGTAATTGAAGAATGAGCTTCAGTTTAAAGTGTTCCCCAACCCTTTACAAATATCATCATGAGATAAGAATTGAACCCATGAAACAAAAGCTAGCTCTTAAGCAAGTTTTATTTTCAAAATAGAACTTTCTTGAATTGTTAGAAATTTTAACACATGATATGCTAAATTAAAATTTAAAACTTTTTACCAGAATATCTTAAAAATATTTCATGTTAATTAATCACTAATAACACTTTAATGAAAATGGTACAGAGAAATATTTCAATTCCTGCTTGATTTAGGAATTATTTTCTTTGGTTTCTATGAAAGATCTCAAATCTCTTATGCTTGATCATATCATGGTCTTCCAATCTTGCAACTTTTATTGTAAATAAAACGTTTAATTTATGATGTTGATTATCAAAAAGAATCTTTTAGTTTGTGAGAAATAGGACTTAACTTTTTGATTCATATAACATTAGTTTTTGGAGCCATTTAATAATTTTGTTTGTTTCATTATCAGAATGTTCCTAAAAATGTATCTTTGTTAGAAAATTATGTGAAGCCAAGTGGTGTAATGCTAGCAGTTCATGCTCCTAGAGCATAGTTTGGAAGTTCGATCCTTGGGCTGGAAGGCGATCCTCAGCCTTTCATTCCTTCATTGGATCTATAAAACTGTGTACCAAGTATGTTTGGGAATTGTACATTGGTATTTCGCATGAGGCTGATCGCCAAATCTGGATATGTTTTGCTCTCAGTCATGAAAACAAATATGGCTACTGTAGGCTTTGGCCCCCACATGGGCTGTCATGCAACCGCTCTTAGTTATAGAAGTAAATTAGATTTAGATAGTTTCTTTGAATGGAAACTCTCTTAATATGTTATGAGGAATGAAGCTAAAGATTTTGTATTTGATTTAGTGTAATTGTATAATTTGAATTTACTTAAGAACTTCTGAAGAATTGGATGCAACGAATATTTAGTCATTATGATTAATACCTTGAATTTCCTTTTAAAGGAATTAAGAAGCTTCATGTAATCTTAAAGAAATATCTCAATATTTATAAATTTAAATTTGTGGATTTAGGTAAAGCTGCTAAAGAAGCTGAAGCAAATTTAAGACGTCAAAGGAGGGCAGTTAAGCAGCAAATTAAATATATGCTGTTGGGTGCTAGAATAGTTAGAGGTCCTGATTGGAAATGGCGAGATCAAGATGGAAACCCACCAGGCGAAGGTACTATATCTGGAGAATTGCACAATGGTGAGCATTGTGTTTTCCAAAATACTATTTTTTTATATTCAAGCTGTCATTAACTTTATTTGCATGCATATTTTCTAATTCTTTGAAATCAAGAGAAGAAAAGAAACTTGTTAAAAAGATGGTATCATCTGTATCAGCGTGAAGAATTGTTGGTTAAAGCTTAATTTTGAAAGCATCACATTAAAAAAAGTAAATTTAAATTAGAAAGGAGATGTTAAATACTTCAAAAGTATACTTAATTGAAAATTAAAATTTTTTAGTTGTTTTAAATTTTAGTTTTCAATTAAATAATAATTTTGCTTCATTCTGAAATAAAAATTTTTATTAGATGCCTTGTTAACGTTGGTAGGAAATTGAAAAAGTTGCAGTTTTAAATTCATAAATGTTATAAATTTTAAGGCTTGATTTTGATATCAATTGGTTAATGAAATTTGACTTGTTTTTTTAATTGAAAATAGCAAAATAGAGTTGCAACAATATAAATAAATGGAAGCTAAATACAAGTTTAGAAAGCCTTGTGTTTTTTTATTTGCATCATTCTATGCTCCATTCAATAAGCTTTCATCATCAAATATGAATTCGGCTTTGTTTCTGATATTGTAATCTATACCTTTTTATAATTGGACTTTTACCTATCATAATTGTTATCCTCGTTTCAATGGGTATTCCTCATTTTTTAAAGTCAATTTGTCATTTGAATAGTTAGTACTCTGGAATTTAGTTGACCTGTTCATGGATTCGACTCTCTCCACAGAAGTGGATCTTGTGATTTGCAATCCATTTTTGAAAGGTACTTGGTTTTAGTTTCTTTCAAATTAGTCATTGTGTAAAAAGTGCCTTACAGTGACAAACAAAACAAATTGTACAGATGGTACTTAAAGCTTTAACAACCTGACAGATGTATTTCACCTATGACTAGTTTCATCCAATTACATTCAAGAACAAATTCATTTTGTCTTGAAAATAATGCATTAGTCTAGCGTCATTTCATATTTTGCTTTGATCTCATTGGTTTCGTTTAAAAAAATGTTGTGGTTTATATATAGTCATGTAGAAGTGAAAACATTTAAGATATATACCAAATTTTAAGCTATAAGCTTAATATTTGGTATATATAACATTTAATGTAAAAGCGCAAATGAAATGGTAACACATGTGTATGGGAAAACAATACATGCGCAATGCAAAAGAAAAATGTATCTAATGCACAGTTCAAAAATAATCTATTTTATTTCACTTAATAATTTGTGAAATATATTTTATTTTTAAAGTATGTTTAACCTTGTTTTAAAAGTTATTATAAGCTAAAAGATGACATAGGTTGTATGAGAATATTCTCATCTAAATTATTTCTATGTCATGTTATTTCTATCTTTCTATCCCATCTAATTCCGTTATCAAATTTTCTCATGTCCATATTATCTTCCTTGTCTTTTTTATTTCATGTTTTAAGAACGATATATATATAATTTTTTTTAGTTTTTCTTAAACTTGGAATTTATTATTTTTAATATATTGCAAGTTTAAGTTAATTACTTTATTAAAAACAATAATAGTATTGTTTTAATAAAGTAATTAACTTGTTTTTTTTATTGTAATTTGAAAATCCTTATAATTTGAGAATATTGAAACTTTAATAAATGGCAAAACATGTGTAAGTTTGATATATAAAAGAATTTTTCCATTATACTTTTTAAGTTAAATACTCTATTTGTGAAATTTACATAAAAAGAAAATTTGAAATGTTAAAGTATTTGAAAATTTCAATCAAACCCAACATTTTACTGACTGGAATGTATTTAAGTATTGTTTATTAGAGGATTTTTCTTTAAATGTGTCAAATAATTTAACAGTATTATAAATACTTAGATGGATTATCAAGCAATTGAGTATATAGTTTACCAAGATTAATGATATTTGATTTCATACTTTTTAAACATTTGTTTTAAATATACTATAACTTTCTATTGATCCTTAAAATATGCATAGTAAAATATTTAACAATGATTTTTAATTTTACTTTTTTATTAATAAAATATAAATAATATATAAATTTTTTATTAATAAAATATAAGATACAAATTAATAAAAATTTTATGTTTAAAATATTAATTTCTGTGAGATGACAAATTTTAGTTAGTTAAATTCAATGAAACTTAGTTAATGTTTAAAATTTTATAGTTTTAAAAAAATATTAATATTATATTAATATTTTGATTTTCAATGAAGAGATTAATTACCATTAATAGTTCGTGGCATCAATGATATTTTTATAAACTACCAGATTACTATTGGGTTGTTTGGAAAGTAACTTCTTTTTTTGCACCTGTATCCGTCTTTTGCCAGTAAAAATCAACCATTTTGAGAGTGTGGACTGCCAAAAAGATTGCTAAAGTTATTGCATTAGAATTGCCAATGTAATTCAATTAAATTTTCATTCGCTATACGTTTTTCATTTTTATTGAAAAACAAAACTTTCCGAACAACATTATGTTATTTCTCTCAAACATAACTTAGATTTTGTCTGAAAATGCTTTGAAAGTTTAATATATTAAAGTATTTTATAAATAATTGCTTTCTGCTTGCATCGATTTCTTAACTCAGCTGCTACTTTTGACAAGTATTTTATATTTTTGCAATTACAGTACAAATCAAAATATACAGTACTGAAGTGAAAAGACAAAATTACTTTTTTGTCATCTGAGTTAATTTCTCCTTAAAAGAAATCAAATTTCACTTTAAATAGATACACATACATATTAATGTTGATTTACCATGGTATGCACAAAGTAAGTGTTTAAAGTGTGCATTGTCTGCATTTTTTCATGCTGTTCTCAAACATATCTTGAAGCTGTTTGGTGCAGGCTCTTACGAAAAGAAATGATCTTCATCATATAATGCAGGCACAGTTTGTGTCCTACTGTGAGGATCCACCAAATTCCCCTGGTCTAATTAGCCCTCGTGTGCAAAAAATGACTATTGAGCGACAAACAAACCAACTAAATTGAGCATTTCTCACCAGGAAGCTTCAAGTGATGTAAGATAGGGGAGAAAAGGATAGCTATTTGAAATCAGTACCAAGCAAAATGATTTACCCTTGACAGTTTTTTTACATCATGTCTAAAGATTCTTGACCCATATGGCTGGTCTGTTTTTTTATACCACTATTTATTCAGTGAAGTATTCTTTGTATGACAGAACTCTCTCAAATCCTTACAAAATGACTATCACTGAATCCCTATTGCATTCTTAGGTAACTGGAAAACATAACCAGAATTTCAAAATTTTGTAATAATACACCATAACTGAGTTATTTAGACATAGAGACAAAATTGTCTTACTGACTTCCTCTTGGAGTTGCTCTGCCACCTTTTTCAAACTTGTTGACTGTTTCTGTATTAGAATAAATAATGCTCATCTATGAATACTTTTTCCTACATTGAGAGATCCATTTCTAACAGCAACTGCACAACACAACTTACTGACATGCAGTTGGAGCTTTGTCTCATCAACAAACACAATGTGTTCGAAATGTGCAATTTTCAATATTGTATATTTAGTTTCTAATATATTTTGTTTTACTAAACTAATTTAAAAATATGGAAGGTAAACATCAATTCTTTTTTATATTTCAGAAATACAACTTGTTGATCCTTATTTAAAATCCAAAAATGCTGTGAATAGCAGAGAAATAAGTACATTTACACAATTAAGAAAAGAAATTGCAGTAAAGTAGCTGAAATAAATTGGGAATTACACTTCAGTGTGTAATATGAAACTTAAGAACTTTAACTACTGATTAAGTTAAAGTATATTTATTTTTTCTTAAATATCCAGAATTCACTTGAGAAAAGTAATTTTAAAAATATATATAATTTAGTATTTAAAATATAAAAATTCTTCAAATTGTGTGAAGGGAAATCAATACATTTGTTTTGCTAATAGGGTTATTTTTACTTTGGTCTCTTTCCACTCATTGTATTTACAATTATATCAAGCAGAAATGTGGAATAAAATAATTTGTATCTTTGTGTTCATTGATAAAGCATTTTTAAGCAGCTGCATATAAACAATTTTTTATTGTTTTATTTTGCACTTAATACCTTAGTAAACTATATTTCTTCATGTTTCACTTGCTTAAGTTTTATTTATTCATATTTTAGGTTGGATTGATGTTGCATGGGACCAAGGGGGTGCTAATTCATATCGAATGGGTGCAGAAGGCAAATATGATTTAAAATTAGCGCCTGGTTTTGATGCTGAAGCCCACTTAGCAGCAGCTTCTTCATCTACTTTAGTTAACTTGAAACATCAAGCTAAATCTCTCACATCAACTATAGGATCAAGTTTATCATCTACTGGGATTAAAATTGCTAGAACTGTTACTACTGATAGCTCTTCGGCCAAAGGAAGTGTTTCTAGCAGGTATTGATATTTCCTTTTATATTTATTAAAGCAATTATAAAACGATTAATTTGATGACTATTTCTAAACAGAGAATATAGTGAAGCTAATTAAAGCCATCATTGATCCATTTGACATGACATCACCACCAATAATAAAATATATAAACAATATTAATTTCAATTATAAATAGGATTATTTCTGAATTTTAATGAAATAAGATTCATATGTTTTTGTTTATTCTATACTCTGAATAAAAGTGTTCATATTTCTAACTTTTGGCTTATTATGTTATGTACCAATTTTTTATTGTAACTTTTTCTATTATGAGAAAACGATTTTCATATTATATTAGTTCTTTTGGTACATGTGAATCATCATCACTTGGTATGGTTTCTTCTATTCCACCTGGTGAACAAGCGTCATCTTCTGAGCATTTATCTGTAAAGGTACTAAAACTTTCTTACTACATTTAAGTTAAGCTATTCCATTAACTAATTATATTAAATGTAATACAGAATTGTGTGATCATACATAATTTATGTTAATACTTTAAGTATTGTTTTTTTTTTAAATTGCATTTAATTTTTATGATTTAATTTATAAAATCTCTCTTAATAGCAAGCTGCAGAAATGTTAGCTGAAAATGTTCTAACAACTGCCAGTGCAGAAGCTGCTATTGCAAATGCTGATGCTCCAGACTCTCAGAATAATGCTAGTCCTGTAATACAATCTTGTAGATCAATTTTACGCAGTGAATTTTGCTCTGTATCAATGGGTCTTTCTCCTACACGAGAGGAAGTGGAAGATGCAATTGGTATTCAAGATTCTATTGAGAATCTTCAGTTATCAGGAAGTGTACAGAGAAACACTGAAGAAGAAAAGACTTCAATTTCTGATAATCAACATCAAAATGAGAGAGACAATTCAAGTACCAGTAATGCAATGAGTGTTAGTGCTCCCAATTTATCAAATAATGAATCAACTGTTAGTTTGCTAGAAACTTTCGCAGCTGTTGCTAGAAGAAGAGCAAATGGCAATGCATTGAATTCTAGCACTTCTAATTCTTTGTTTAACAGAGGATCTAATAATGTGGGCAGCTTAGTACGATTGGCTCTTTCATCAAATTTTTCAGGTAAATCATTTTATTTAAACTAGAACTAGACATTTGTTGTATAAATTTACTGGATTTTAACATGTTTTATTTTAATTCAGCAATTTCAAAATAATAGGATAAACACTTATGCACTTTTGGTTATTAAAACTGCCAGACCAGAAAGAAATGCAAATTACAGTATTTATTGAACATACAATATGCCTGAAATAAAAAAAAAATTTAAATGTGTATATAAGTATTGATATTGAAAAATCAATAAAAAGAGAAATTACTTTTTGCTGCAATAACATAATTTGATTGTCCCTTAAATGAAAAAGATTGCTTAGCCTGTAGAGATACAGTTCTATATATACATGATTGTTTGTTTGTCACTTAACGGTCATTTTTTACACATGAGGGCTAATTAGACTTGGAGACCTACTGTTTAAAGTGGATTCCAAACCACTACAAACATCCATGCCCAAGCTGGGATTTGAACCCATGAACTGTTGAACCAAAGGAAAAAGCGCTAACCATTCGTCTGCCAGCTCGGCTATATATATATATGAGTATGTATATATATATATACACACACACACACTCAGGATATATAGTATGATAAATATTTATTTTGACTTATTAATGTATCAATTTGAACATTTTTCTATAAATTGTTTTGTTAAAATTATTTTTTCTTCGTATTTTATTAGTAGCATCATTTTTCTCCATAAAATGAAATTTTGTTCATTTTTGCTTTTGTAAACAATATTTTAATTTGATTAATGTTATATTCTTCAAATTTTTCATTGTTCCTATATGTGTTGTTTTATTAGCTTCCTGGATTGTTATAAAAATTACTAAATGTGTTTTTTTTTTTAATTCCAAGTAGTATTTTTGTGTTCAAGTGAAAAATAATTGGATGTTATACATGAAAAATACTGCCAAAATATGAAACTTTTTAACAAAGCCTTGGGATTGATAAAAATCTGAAATAGAAGTACAACAGAATTCAATTGATAGTATTTGACTTTTATGAGAAAAATATTTTTCAGCCTTAACTTTGAAGTATATCAAAATTAGGATTTAAATTATTTTTTGTAATGCAAAATACAATCGTTATTTGAGTCTAATGTGAGTGAAAAATGCAGTTATGATTTGTATTTTGCAAATGATTGTATCTTTCAATAAGATTTGACTAGCATTTTAAAACAAATTAAACTTGTTACGTCAATATTTTTGTAAATTTAATAGTTAATGTAAATGACTTCTCAGCAGCAGATTACCATTTAGTGTGGTCAGTAAAATGTGCTTAATGTGTCCGAATGCATTTGTATGATATAACTTTTGTTTTATGACGTAACATAATCATGTTAAATGTGCCAAAATAATTTGTGTACTAGTTATCTTTGAAGCATTTGATTAGTAATTTGCTTTCATCTCATTATATAGTCTAAGTGTTAGAAGTGAATGGTTTAATGTTTATGTGCAGTGAATGCTTTAAATTTAAGTAAAATTTTGTTTTTGTAAGTTTATATTCATTATTTTGAATTATTATTTCGAATTATAATTTTCCTCTCGGAATATGCATGGTCACATAATCATTTTAAGAACATCATGGCATACCTGTACCAATGATTAGATGAGTTATTCTATGTATTTAATTAATGTTGTTGTGTATGCAACATTTTATGTTATACATTAAGTATTGTTTGTATAAATGTTTCATATATTGGTATTTAGATTTACTTAGTATGGGGTAATGTTTATTAATTTGGAAGTGTTTTTTTTATAAGAATATTAACGTTTTAGATTTATTTTTATTGCCAGTATTAAATTGGGGCTAGATAGCACTATTGGGATTTTAAAGGTGGATACCACTGCCCAGTTTTCATAAAAATGTACTTTATTTAATATTACAGGTTTAGCTTTATTGTCCAATAAACTGTGTCATACTTAATTTATATTTGTTTCTTTTTATGTTATCTTTAGAAAATTAGTTTCTAGTTATTAGCATTTTAGTATTTCTGTTGTAAATAATTGTAATGAAATTTTGATAATGGAAATTTAAAATAGCACCTGATTACAAAGTTGGGTATTTGGTATCCAGATGTTGCATATAGTGACGTATTTTAGGTTGGTGAGATATCTGAGCAGCACATGGCGCTCAGAAAATCTTATAAATCGCACCTAACCTGCACAGTTTCTTAGTTTTTTAAATAATTTGCAATGGTGTTATGTGTATTTTTGTTAAAGTTGATTCATAATCATTAGTATTCTTAACCCTTTAACTCAAGTTATTTTGATGATTTAGATTCACAAATTTTCACTTTGAACAAAAAACTTCTAACATCTAACCTTTGAAATCTTTAGTGAAGTGCTGCCATCTATTGAATTGAGTACACATTAACTTTTTCCGAGATACAGTCGGGTTTGGCAAAGAGATGAAGTAAAAATAAACTTCTCTCAATATATATTTGAGTATAACAATGCGATGCACTCAGAAAATATTAGAGTAATACTCGGACGTGACATTTTCAAACACCAGTGCTATGCCCAAGATAATCTCGGGCATGACAGTGAAAAGGTTAATGCTGAGTATTGCATGAGTTAAATACCTTACATATTGTAAGAATTAGACATTGCTTATAGTATCTTAAATTTTGAACTAACTACTTTAACTTAAAAATCTGATATTGTTAAGGCGTCTTGTTCGGAATTTTCCCATTCCCCATGAATATTTTCTGTATTTCTGTGTGACCTATGAAATATTTCAATTTAATTTCTGTTCCAGAAACATTTTGCTTAGATTAAGAAGTACAATTTTTGTCATAGAAAAGATACCTTTTTATTTAATGCTACTATACAGTTGTGTAAAAAAAAAAAAAAGAAATGTTAGGATCTTGTTTATTTTGTGGCAATAATCTAAATATATTTAGCATCTCAAGAGTTTATTTTATAATACAGATTTTTAATTAAATTTTTCTGGAATTTACATGTTTACAATGTCTTATATAATGCTAAAAGTTTGCAGTTTGATTATGAGAAATGTAACATGTATTTAAATTACACAGAAATTCTTGCTGATCTACTTGGAGGAATGCCTGTTATTGAAACATCATCTGAAAGTAATACTATTGTCAACCTTGCTACTTCAGGTAATTATTATTCCTTGAATTATTAAATATAAATTGCTGTTCCTTGTATTATCAAATATAAATTGCTACCATAACATTTGTGAGAAAAAATGCATAGATTGTTATTTTCAATCTGTTATCTGCTTCTCTGATAAAATTCTTTGTTCTCATTGCTTAAATTTTACTTAATATGCTTTGAGGTTTGTGGTAATTAGTGTAGATTTTGCAATTTCGATTTTTATTAACTTCAGAAAAGTGTTTTATCCTTGAACTTTTTACTAATTCATGAAAGCAAATTTATTTGAATATTATATCTTCATTATTTCTGAAAAAAGATTTTGTTTAGCTAAAAATATTAAAATTTAAGAATGATTATAAAAGTTTCAAAATTTTATTTTTTGAAACAACTCGTATAAAAAAATAAATCCTTAAAATGTGTTTTCTTTGATAAATCTTAATGAAATAAGTTTTTATATTGCATAAATCATGAAATAATATAAAACTTTTGTAACTCATAAAAGCTGCTTGCGATTGAGTTGAATCATTTTATTAGCTGTATATATTTCCAAATTTCAAATCGCAATAAATTTTACCCAATTAAATATTAGTTTTCATAAATATGATATTTATAATGCTTATTAATAATTCATTCTATGATTCTAATAATCTAGTTCCACTAGACCAAATGGGGATTAGTTCCCACCACCACCCACCCACCACAATTTAGCTCAACTTACTATGAAATTATTTTACTATTTGAATGTCAATGATCCTGTAAATATCACACAAAATTTTCTACAATTATCTTTAGAATATCCTTTTATCTTGCTTGATAAATTACTATGGAATTATCATATGGAAAAGACTACTTTTTATGAAATAAGTTGCTTTAAATGAACGAAATTTTAGTTTATTTGAAATGAATTCTATTAAAGAGCATGCTCAAATTTAATTCTTGTGCAACATGCTGCTTTAATCATTGTTATTGAATGTGCGACCTGATCTTCCTGTAAATTTTCCTATTTGATTTGTGAAACATTGTTTTTTTTTTTTGATGCACTTATCTGATGGTTATTAGGTGAAATTCCTCTTTAATGAATTTCCCATAACACTCAGAATATTAAGATTCTTACTATTATAGGTATTTTTCTAATTATTGACTAAAAATGTATAGTATCATTGGCTTAGGTGTCAAAATTCACATTTGTAGTACTGTTCAAAAATCCTGAAAAATCAGATAGCATTTTTAATTTAAATAACTGAAATCTTCCCTTATTTGAACAACATATTTGCTTTTCTGGTTTGTAAATCATTGCATCTCAGTATCAAAATTCATATTTATTATTGCAGTTTTAATGAATCTTTCAGTAATGTTTTAAGTAGAATAAAATTAGTTAAGTTTATGTTTTACATAGATAACAAAAAACTTTGATATTTTTAACAGCATTGTTTTGTTCATCACTGAAAGTTATATTGGAAATTGAAGTGTCTGCAATCAGTAATCCTATACTTTTACACTAAGAAGCAATTAAAGACTTACAAATGTCTAATAAATTTTTATTATTGCTTTTTCAAAATTTTATGTTAAATTCTTATGTAATATAAAATTTTATGGGTGTTGAATAAATCTTAATGCAAAATTTATGCTATAAATGTTTTAAATATGTAGCAATCCTCAAATTAAGTTGAATCCTATATGCCTCTTATTACTTTAAAATTGGAGCTAGAATTCACAATTTTTGTCATTTTATGTTAAAAGTAATTTCAGATTATTTACAGTAATTCACTTAATGACAAAAAATTTTTATTTGACTATCATACTAAGGCTATAATTGACTTCATTACTAACTCCAACATATATATATATATATATATATATATATATATATATATATATATATATATATATATATATATAAACTGTTATTTTTAATTAAAAAGAGCAAAAATTATTTTATGTTTAAAATCTGCTTTAAAAGTACTTTTTTATTATTTATCTCATCATTATTTATATCTCTAAGCAGAAAATGAAAAATGTTTTTCATTATGAATCATTTTTTTAATTATAAATAAGTATGTTTTAAGAGTATTCTAATAATATTGGTGCTTTAAATCTGTTCTTTGTATAATTTTATGTGTATTGTAAATCAAAAGAATTTTTGACTAGTATTAGTAATTTTTTAGAAGTTCCCTGTTCTGAAAACATTGTTTTGATAACTAAAATTGTATTTTTAAATATTTTCACTTATTTTTTTAATTTAAACATTTTTTTCATTAGCATTCTAAAATTAATTTTTTTTGTATATTTAGGTGTTCCTATAACAAGTACTCAAAATTACCCTAGTCTTACCACTACTATAACATCTGCATTACCAGGAAATCAATCTGTTAGTGGAACTGCTTCAGCAGGTTCTTATGGGCAATCTTTAACAGTTAGTTTAACTTCAACATCAAGTGAAAGTGAACAAGATTTTCTTGACAGTTGCAGAGCAACAACTCTTTTGGTAGATCTAGATGATGATGAAGAATTACCTGACCCAGAAGATGATGAAAATGAGGATGATGATGAAAATGAAGATGACAATGGCTTTGAAGACATTACGGTAACAAATAGTTACAAGGTTATGTGTTTAAGCTTTTGAAATTACACTTAAAGTCGTTGAAAATGCAACACCAAGGAAAACATGTAATATCAAATCTTTATCAAAATATTTATGTGGTTATTTACATATTTGAACTTTATATTTGTACATGTATGGGAATATTAGTAAAAGGATTCCATAACAACATTACATAATACTTGTTTAGCAATGCTCTTTATGTAATACATCTCATAGCTCTTCCATTTAATTTAGCCCAGTTACTTCCATTTCAATTTAACTTTGCTTACATAAGTCTTTTCAAGAACAATAAATCAATCCATATTATTATCAATATCCAAATATTAATGTTCTAATGATATTAAGTGTTTCCTTCAATGTTGCATTTTTATGGCTTGCTATGTGTATAAATCATCTAATTAATGTAATTCGTTGTAGAGTATAAAAAATCTATAGAATATATATTTTTAATTTTTATTAAATATTCTTCTAATGACTGCTAGAGAGTGAAGAAATGAAATTATTTTTATTAAGTAGTCAAATACTTGCTCATTCACTCATTTTGAAGCCAAAAGAAAGTTATTTAAGCAAAATTTCCTTTTTATTGTCAATAGAATTCCTAACTTTATATTATTCAGTTACTCTAATGAAAGGATGTGTAAACATGCAAAAATATTGGTAGCAAAATATAAAACAAAATCTTCAACTAAAAATACTATCTTGTGTATCAAGAATTAAAGAGGAATTTGCTGTACAAAATCCTAGAAATTATAAATTTTGTACAAAAACATTCTACTTAAAAAAAACCATTATATTATAGAACAATATTTATTTTTCAGGTAAAAATTATTTTTAGATTTTTAAAATGTTGAAAATCTTTGATTCAACTTAATGAAACCATTAATTTTTCATTGGGTTGTGATAAACTTGAATTTTAATTAATTTATTAGGTTTATAACAGGAATCATACAACTTCTTGAAAAACAGATGTTTATTTTTTCCACTTCACTATAAGAACTCGAATTTTGAATTGATTCCAGAAAATTTATATTTTTCTTTACTATAGCTTTTTTTAAAGCAAAATTTATCAAAATTCTGAAACTGTTTTTAGTGCATGGATTGATACTAATAGAGGTATATAATGTCTGGTAACCCTCAGGGTTACATACTAATACTTCAATTTTTTTAATGTGATTTACTACCAATCATAATTTAGGGTGCATATGTATGCATATATCAGGTTGTAACTACAATTTTCTGCCAATGCTATTATCATCTGCACAAATAGTTTACATTGTTGTGATTGTTTACATTTTGTTAGAAGATTTTTGGTATTTTACAAGAGACTTGCTTTAGAATACTGTTGTAAGATCTGTAAAAACATTATCATTAAACACAAGGTATCTGAAAGGTTGCTGCCACATTAGAATCATCATTTGGTTCCAGTTCTGTGGAAAAATAGTAGCTGCAGAAGGTCACCAAACCATGTGTACAGCTTTAGTTTCTACTGTTGTATCATATGACATTGTGTGTGAAGACTTAGTATAGAAAGTTAAAAAAAAAAAAAAAAGGATTATGTGATTCAAAAAACGGCACCCTGGACGGCTTACTCTTATTGATAATGTCCATTTGCAAGAATTGTGGAAGAAAATCAGTATTCAACATTCAAGAGCTTGCTAAGAAGTTATATGTTATTACTATGTCAATTAGCCACTCTATGCATCACATAAATCTGCAGTTCAAGTTTAATTGTTTAATGTTGCATGAACTGAGTGAAGCAGATAAAGACCGACTTGTTCAGACCTACTATGTTCTGCTCAAATATTAGTACAAGAGCACAATTTCGGAATATTCACTTGCAGTAGGAAGTAGTATTATTTCAACACAAGCCAAAAAGGGACTAGTATGTGCCTGCTGAGCCTGTTGTTAGTGTCAAAGCTACAATTTGATTAACAAAGAGATTATACTTTATATCTGTTTTATTTTCATATTTTGATGTTTACAAAAATTATTTTTATACATCTTTTGACTTTACAGTATGTTAGCAGTAAAGAGCCATGAAACAAATATATACAAAAATGTTGATTATTGTGTACACTAATTAAAGTAAACAATTTTAATGATTTAAATTGAAGCCTTTCTATTGTAACTATCAACACATTTAATAATTTTAAAATAATTATTAAGTATAATTCAAGTATATAAATATAGACAGGATGGCTAAAAAAACTATCCTAACATTTGGGGCTCTTAACTATACCATTCACAGAAAGTGAATGTAATTTTTTCCTGAGGTATGTGCTCAAGAATAATTTGGAAAACAATGGCACTCTAGCAGTTACGGTAAAAATGAGAAAATTTCAAGTGGAATTTTCAAAATTTTCTGTAAAGAAATTTTTTTATTGGAATACCATCTCCTTGCTGAAAAACACTAAATGTTGTTGGAATTGCACCTGTAGCACAAAAATCCCCTGAGCTAGGCAACGAAAAAATAAGAGACTTAATCGTACTCCAGAGTTTCATTTGTATCACATTGTTTCTTCGGCTGAGATTCTAGCTTTATTAGTCCTCTACAAAATAAGAGGAAAAAACTAAAAAATGCAAATTTCCGGGCACTACATAAGACACTGTCATGAATGACGTTGTCACTCTAGGTGAAATAAAAGACACCGTGAAATGTGAGCGGCATATGTTGCTTTCTGCTATTCTGAACAAGATGTCCCTTTCAGAGAAAGAATATGGTTAATTACGGCGAAGACCTTTATCTTTCAAAGCTGTATGGGACTTGATTCATAAATTTGAAGAAACTACTTGCACATGTGATTGACCTCTGCCTAGATGACCTTCCATTCCTGTGGTACCTGTTGCAGAAGTTTCATCATATGAAAAGCGCAGTTCATCCTGTAAGTGTACACTGTATTTCATTTGTTCTCAATCTGCCAAATTCAACTGTCTGCAAGATTCTGTGCTCTTTTCTAAACATGTTTCGAGTCAAGATGTTGGAAGCAGGAGACTCAATTACAGCTGGATTTTGCAAATCAATTTCTTATCTGGTACGATGAAGATACCAGCTAGCCTTATGCAATCTGTGGACAGATGAGGTGCATTTCTCGTTAACTCGTAATGTAAATTTAAAAAATTCTGTGCTCTTGATAGAAAGTAATCCATGTGATGTGCTTGCATGTCCATTACATGAGGAAAAAGTGACTAAATGGTGTGGTATTAATGAGTATGTTCATCCTCAACCCTTTTTTTAAGATGTTACTGCGGTTGTTGTGAAAAGGTGTACAGAAACAAGTGCTCGCTATCCTGACATGTTAACTTGTTACACAATTCCTGCATTTCAAGGGCAAAATGTGCTATCTGAAGATGTGTGGATGCCAGATGGCACTCCTCTACATGTAGGTTTGTTAGTCAAACTTGTTGTAAGTCAACAGTTTGATGTCAGAGTTATCTCCAATCATTTCTCATTTCCGTAGACACCAAGGTCTCCTGATTTGATACTAATGGATTTCTGGCTGTGGGGATATTTGAAATCCAAATTGTATTAATTTTGTTTGCAAACTACATCTGATTTGAAAGATACCACCAAAGCTGCGATGTGCTGCAGTACTATCCACCATCTGCCTTATGCAAAGTCTCGTGTGTGAAGGAAGTCATTGTCAGAATTTGTGAAATACCATAAATTGCTTTATTTTATGCTGCTTTTCTGTCCTTATTGGTAGTCCTTACTTTTAGTCTATTTACCACTGGTGATTTTCATGCTACGGTTTCCATTTAAGCGATATTTAGTGTTTTTCACAATAGAGATCACATTCCAATACAAAAAACTTAGTATGCTTGATACCATAAAAAACTTGATTTCGAAATTTTATCACTGTAGCTGTAACTTTTTGAGTGACACTGTTTTCCATATCATTATGGAGTGCTTACCGCTAAATACCTTATGAATATTTCATTCACTTTCTGTGAATAGGGATAGTTAGGGGCCAATATGTTGGTATAGTTTTTTTATAGTCACCATCTATAAAAATAGTTATAGTATATTTGGCCAAAAATATAATATTTATTC
Source organism: Latrodectus hesperus (assembly GCA_037975125.1). Classification (NCBI taxonomy): domain Eukaryota; kingdom Metazoa; phylum Arthropoda; class Arachnida; order Araneae; family Theridiidae; genus Latrodectus; species Latrodectus hesperus. Next base: position 40,640,332 of record CM075854.1, read on the forward strand.
ATTCGCAGAATGTTGGCACCTCCTGGAAAAGTTTTGTATGGCTGCTGGAAAACTCATTAAAACTTCCGGAATTTGTTTCTTGAAAATCAATGGGAATTTTGTTTTAATTTATAATTAGCATAATTTCTAATACAAAATCTGTTAAGCAATTTTTGATGTTTGTGTTTGACACATTCTACTTACTGTTTCATGGTTTTTTTTTGTCTGTCATTTATTAATAATTCTTATTTTTGTAGGTAACATAAATAGAATTAAAAATGTAACTGTTTTAATAAAATATGATTAGTTACCGTAAAGAATATGATTACCGATATTTTATTAATTTAATCACAGTTATAACTTTTCTCTGTAATATCTTGTTATTTTTTCGTCATTATTGTAAATTAAATACTGTATGCCTTTTCTAACATTAATTATTAATAGGCTTCTTCTGCTCGAATATTGTAACATTTATATTTTATTTGCATTTAAGTGCTTAGAGTTAGAAAGTTTAAATATTTTAGGATGATGAAGCTGAACCAGAAAATGGAAAGCCAAGAAGTTGGGATGATGAATTTGTTTTGAAAAGACAATTTTCCGCTCTCATTCCTGCTTTTGATCCCAGACCAGGAAGAACCAATGTTAATCAGATATCGGATTTAGATATTCCTGCACCAGGTTTGAGCTTAATTTTACCTCTTAACACAAAAATCTTATTAAAATGGGTATATAACTTTTCATATAATAATGGCCACCCAAAATGCAACACCCAAGAAAGAGCAGAGATATCACAACAAATATTATTTGATAAATAATATACAAAGAACAAATTGTAATTAAAACCTCTTAAGAAGTGTATATGAATATGACATCAAAGTTAATGTAGCTGCTATTGTTGGCATTAACCCCTTCCTCATGCCTTGGCATAAAATTAAAGAGTATTTGGCTGTGTCTTTTATTTATAACTGTCCATGCATTTTTCATATATTTTCAAAGCTGATCTGATGTAACGGCAGGTAATGCAATGTATCGTGGATTAGTTGCCCTCTAAGCTTGAACCATACGATTGGGAAGGATAGGAAGAATAAGCAGGCCAAAGGAATTCTATCTCATGGATAAAGAATATTTTATTCGGTTATACCTGCCTTTTGTTCATCACATCTTTGGCATTATAAAGGCTCGTGGTCCTTGAATAGTGCAAGTGGACACTGAGTAATATCTACCTAATTGAATCTGTTCTAGTATGTTTCATGATGTATCTAATTAAATCATCACTGCCACATACATAATGTGCCTCAATATGTGCAGTTTTGTGTAAGTGTGATGGAATTGGTTTTATCAGACCACTTATTCTTATGACCACTTCTGCCTGCTGTTCCCTTATCTGATGCGAGAAATGTTATCTTAAAACTAATATATACTTTATGGGAGGAATTGTGGAACCTGCAGGTCAGCAACAAGCTCAATGCCTTATTTTCATCCATCACTCCATTATTAGTAGTCCATTTTATGTAGTAATGAAATGCTGATGTCCTTTTGACTCACCTTCATATCAGACACACATTTCACACATAGACATTTGTTTCTACTTGAATTAAATTTTTGGTGTGAAATGTGTGGTGAACCATATACTGTATATCATATTTTAATTTCATGCTCACATTTTAACCATCTACATTTACATTTTTTTAAAACTGACATTTTAATTTCGTCAGATTTGTTGTGAGATCCACCCCACAAAAACTTATTTGTCTTTTTAAAAGAAATGGGTTTCTTATATTTTAAATTAATTTGTAATTATAGATATCTAGTTTTTATGTATATTGCTTTTAATTATATCTTAAAAAAGCAATTTTGTGTTTTAATATTTTTATTATTGCTTGTGTTTTAGAAAAATTTTACTACAAGAAATAAGTTTTGGCACAGTTTGTCCACTTTTGGACCCTCTTGCCTTCAATTCAACAGTTTGTGGGTTCGAATCCCACCTTGTCATGGATGTTTGTAGTGGTTCGGAATCCACTTTAAACCGTAGGTTCCGGTCTAATTAGCCCTCATGTGCAAAAAATGATCGTTGAGCGACAAACAAACAAATCTCTTTTGGACCTTGCACCACAAAACCCAAACAACCAACTACTGTTACTTATTGCATCCAGTTATTATGGATTTGCATCACAATTGCTTATTTTTCGTACAATATGGTATACCAATTTCTTAGAAGGATAATTCGCCATTCCTATCAGTCTCAGAAACATACTCATGAGATTTTCAATGTTTCATATAAGGCATAATATAGTTACTTGAACCAAAAACATGAAAAAAGTGTCATATTTTAAATTAGAGATGTGTTATCTTTAATGCCACCTGAAAGTGTTACATAATCATGATGTGCACTTTCACTGCAATACTAATTGTTTGCATATTTCATTGTTACAATCTCATGATGTATATTTCATGTGTTTTGGATGCTCTTTTCAGGGTGTTACTTTTTGGATGGTTAGATGTGTAAATTTAGGTGAAATATATTAGCAATGGGAAGTACATAAATGTTCTCTACAAAGTAATAAAATAATTCTTAAAAGCTTCAACATGCAGATTACAAAATATTTTATGCATTCAGTATTAATGGCAAATCAATTTAATAGCACCTAATGACATTTTTAAGAGAATGCATAAAGACTGTTCTGTGCATGACAAACTGTTCAAGTTTTTCATTTAATGCCCTTTAAAACATTTCAATTAATAATTGTGTGTTTGTAATTTCAAAATATGTACTGGAATTTTCATGTTATTGTCTGAAAGCTTCTAAATCTGCAAATACATTTTCTGTGAAATAAGTTTATTTGATAAGTAGTTATGTGAAAATTTTTACTGTTAAATGTTGTGACTAGCACGTTTTGTAACTATTTTCTTATTATTGTTTATCTTGAATCTATTAATATCTGATGTTTTTAACTCAGTGTTTTTATTTAGAAAATAGTTTTCGTAATTGCAGTAATTCATTCATTGTTTACAATACAAATATATCTATATTCAATTAAAATCGATTATATTAAAGATATTGTAAGTAAACATCATACTCAAGAAAAATTTATACCATAGTTGATATTTTTAAATAACACACTAATGCAATTTTTGAGTACTCAAAAGTTTCGCTTAATTTAGATGCAGTGTAAAGACATGTATATTTGTGTATATATAGGATCAGATATTTCTGAAACTGATGACATTCAAGTATCTTCTTCACAACCAAAGCTTATTCTGCAGTTAAAAGGACCAAATATTCCTGGGGTAAGATGCATTTATTTTTATGTGTTATAGATTAAACGGACATGTATTCAAATATGAACATTTTTCAATAAAATAAAAACTTCTATGATTTTCTTGGATTCACTTTCTTATACTATTTATTGATTATTTTGAAGAACTCAAAAGTTTTTTAAAATTACTAAATTATTTTCAAACTTTAAATCAAGATTTAAACTTTTAAATGGACATAAAAATATCTAAAAGATTGATTTAAATATTAGGTCTGCTAGAAAGCACTGTTCATTTTTTTTGAAGAATAAGATACAAATTTTTCATAATGTCATTGAACCTTATTAAATAATATAATAGCCATTATTTTTAATGACTTTTTGCCATTGTAAGAGCAATTTGTATACCCCATTTTTTGAAAATTTTTTAATCTTTTCATGTGAAACATTTAATCAGTACTTAATTGATAACTTTGTTATTTCATGATAGTTGGAGGACCCTGAATCTGGAGAATATGGTGTGTGGGACAGAATTTTTAAGCCTACATGAAATTTTTGACACTCTTTTTCTCCTTTTGGCCTCCTTTTTGGAACATTGGCTGCCTGTTTTCTTTTTCTGCTACCTTGAAACTTTCCTAACAATACTTCTCCAAATTTGGCTTTTCATTAAATTTTTAGTGATCATAATGTGTATTGGTCCTTAAATGTCCCACCAAATACAACTTATTCTGAACCCAATTAGTTTCAGAGTTAGAAGGGCTACATTTTCCCCACAATATACCTATTTCCTTATGTTTTCATATGTAATCCACTTTTCATCCCCAGTTGTCATCTGATTGGAGAAGGATTCAATTTTGTTCCAAACTATCAGAGATACATTGTGGTTATTTAGAGGTATTTCATTATAAAACGTTTATTTTTCTTATGTTCGATTTCATTCAAAAGTTCTTCTGAAACCTTTATTGTTAGGTTTACTAAGTTACTTAACAAGATTAATGTAACTAAATCTTGTACTGAATATTGATTTTGTTGATTTTAACCATGAAATTCTTAAGTGGTGAATCCATTATATGTTATATATAATGAAGGTTTAAAAGAAAATAGCTGTTTTCTAGCTTTTTTCTGTAGAAAAATACAAAGTAGAATATGTAATTAACCATCTCAATCATAACGATTGCTTGCTAGATCTGTTATTATCCATAACGCTGAAGCAAACACTGAACTGAACTTTATTAATTTTATCATAAAACTACTTTATTCACTAAACATTTTTAACTATCTAGATTTTTCGTATTGAATTTAAAAAAAAATGTAATTTTTATCTAATATTTTTCTGTCAAAATCATAATTATGTTTAGTAAGAAAAAATTGTTTTATCATTTTTATTTCTTATGAGTCTTTCAGTTTACATATGTATGACATACTATGAAATTTCTTAGTACTTTACAATAAATTTAAAAAATTGATAAGAATGAAAAAATTGTTTTTGTAAAATATAAATGTTTTAATGAAAAGCAAGCTATTAGCTAGCAAATATATTTAAGGTTGAACAAATGCTATATCATAATTGCCATGAATTATACAAAGAAAATTTAACAATTACCTTAAACTAATATTAATTTTATTGTTGGATTGAACAGTTTTTAAGGAAATCTTAATCCTATCAGTGTGTATATATCAGTTAAAATAGTGCCTTTAATAAATATTGAAACTGATTTATTGTAAAATTTTGGCTGGCAAAGAGCAATAGTGATTTCTAAAAGAGAAATGACAGAGAACATTAAGAATGTCTTTAATGTGAAATATTACAATTATAATAATTATATTAAATTTTATACACATTTAAATATCTAACTTAACCATTTAATTTACACATTACATAAAAAGTAATTTGCATGTTATTATTAACATACATATCAAATGTATCAGCTAAATCCTGATAAATCAATAAATGTGAAAGCCAAAGTTCAATCATCTTAAAAATTGTATCATTGTTCATCCGTTTTAATAGTGTGCTATGTTAAAAAGGTTTTGAATATCTTTTTGGTCTTAGGTAAATAATATTTTAAATATTGTTGATAATGTAAATGTGTTATTCGACAAATCATATTTTTATAAAATCTCAAATAAATAAATCAAACATACTATACAATTGAAGATAAATGTTATATGTAACAAACGTGGAGACTTTTGATTTTTTTTAAATTTGTTTTCTTTGCTTGTTTGAATCTTGTAATGTCAATAAAAAAATTTGAATTTCAAGAGTTCATAACTTTTAATCCTGAACATGGTATATAGTTAAATAAAAGAGGTTCTAATTAAATGGTGATATTTGATTTTAAACAATTAGGTTGCTGATGTCATACTTGATTTGTCCAATCCAGACTGGACAATATTTCATGCAGTGCAACAATTAGTGCAAGACTCACAAATGGGAACCCGTCAAGACAAAATTCGTCGCATTTGGGAACCTACTTATACGTATGTATCTAATGACATTATTATTTTACATTTCAGAAGTAGTCTACTTTTTAATGTAACTTGGTATAAGTTTTAAGGAATGAATTTTGAGATTAATAATTTTAGAAGTTAATGTTAGGGAAATATTTTCTGCAGTATTGCATATTACGACAATCTTTAGATTTATGTTCAACACACATTTTAAGTTCAGTTTTCCTTATGGAATGATTGAGCTGGCTATAGGACCTCAACAAAAGTGCAAACCTTAGGAAACCAATGTTTTTTTTTTATTTTTCAACCTTTTTTGTAATATTTAAAAAAATTACTTTTAATGAGATTTGTCTTGTTTATTTTTTAACTGTTGTCTTTTTGTTATTGTCTTTACTATTTTATTTTCTTAACTTGTAAAATCAAATTTTAAATATTGAATTCATTCTCAGATTAAGCTGCTGAGTGGTTAGCACTCAGTCATTAACTGTTGGGTTCTACTCTTATCATGATTATGTGTCTTTGAAGTGGTTTAGAATCTATTTTTAAGATGTAGGCTCAATTAGCTAGATCTCTTGCACAAAAAGTGACTGTGGAACAACTAATCAAGTACAAAAAAAGGAATTTCTTCTTGCAGTTAGCAAATAGTTTTAAAATGGAGTTGAAGTGTTCTATTGTACTGATATCACTTTAAAATATTATATTGTTTGAAGCTGAGATCTATCATCTTAATTAATTTTGCAAGTTTCCTGGACAAAGATAATATATTCATGAGTATATATTTTTGCTTTTATGAACAAAATGTAATTCTGACATCAGAAAAATTTATTTCATTTTTCTTAATTTAATACTTCAACTTAATAAAAATAAGCTATTATTTAACAGGTACTTTATGTTCCAAGTGATGATATGAAATTTAATTTATGTCTCTTTGGTAGATCCTAAATAGGATGCTGTTGTGATCTGGCCTTTTGATTTTTTTTATTTCCAGGAAATTGTAACTTAATTCAGTGAAATTATTGACATCAAAGAAACCAAATCATATATATTAATATTCATTATCATATATAACCAAACCATATGTTTTAGGCTAATGTATTATTAAGCTATATCTTATAGATCTAATTAATGACTTGGTAAAAGATGTCTGGATATGAAAGAAAACATTTTAAACTTCAATGCTGATGATTTCCCATCTGAATGTTTTCACACTGGGGTCACAATTTGATTGGAGCTTGTTTTCAATTGTGAATATTAATGTTTTAGAAGTTCTATATGTATTTGTTCTGGTGCTTATCTTTATTTCAAGTAGTACACTATTGACTTTTTATCATAGCAGTACTTATATGTGCCCCCATTTTTCTGTCTACTGAATTGTATTTGTTTCGATTTTGTTATCTTGGTTAACATCAAAATTAACATCTTTAAAGTTTTTTTATGACAACATTTTTTAAGTTGTTTAAATTTCCCAAAGACTTTGGTTTTCATTGTCCTACATTTTTTAATCTTGTTACCTTACTTTATGTGCATAATTTTCATAAAGTATCCATGCCATTTTATTAATGAAATTTGTACTTTATATATATTTTTTTGTTTAAATTCTATTTTTATAGTCATATTGTATATTCATCATCTAATGTAACCATTTTATTTACAGAATTATTTACAAAGAAGCAAAAGAAAGAAAAGTCAAAGTGAGTGTAAATTAATATTAATTAGAGTGCGAACTTTTAATTTAGTACTTCTATGTAAAAAAGCTTTGAGTAGTTTTTTAAATTATATTTAGATTGTAAATTTTTTAAAATTGAATATTGTTTCAACTTAATATGGTATATATTTCCTTAAGTTAATTTTGCTAATACTAGCTTTCAGTATATCTTAAATACGACTGATTTTCATTTGAGTTGCAATTTAAATAATTTTGGTTTTGGAAAACTTTTAGTTTAAATACTAACATTTATTGTATAAGAATACTTGTTTGCTTAAATTTTCAGCATAGAATTTCATATTTTTTAAAATCTAATTGAAAGCTAGTGTTTTTTTCATTCTATATATCAATATAATGTAAATATCAATATAATGTAAATATACAATGTCTGTGTTTGGTGTGTAACATTAATCAAAAAGAAAGATATATTTACAATTTTCTCACATATACCTTGGCATCGATTTTTCTAGTGTACGTAAATATACCTTTTTAAATAACTAATGTACAAGTCTATTTATCCTTATTGAAAAAAGGATTCTGTAAATTTTTTTTAGAGGAAGCTTATTATTAACTTCTGTTAAGAATAATATTGTGATGTTAAAGGTAAAAATATAATTTTAACGATTGGTGGTTATGGGTAGCTTTTTGGAAAATGTGCTGCGAAGTGGTATGGATATGGTTTATATTAATGGTTAGATAATGTAAGTTTTGAACAGATTGTTTGAAATGTTATTGTATCTTCAAACATATATAATTTGTTCAAAGTAAAATATTTCATATCTTGATGCCTAACATTTTTATATTTTGCAGAAATATACAAAATATTTTCTTTTTCTGTTAAATGGAATTTTTATATATTTTAGAAGTGGAACCTTTACTGACACTTTATCAAATTGAGAAACCAATGTTATTTATTGTAGGAGATTTTTCCTGCATTCCAGAAAAAAATTAATGTAAAAGTTTTTAAAGGAAACTTTGCTGTCTGTTACTTATTAATATTGATGTAACAGATAAAGACAATAAAAAAAGAGGCTAGTCAATTAGATGTTGGACTTGTTACAAAAAAAAAATCCTTAGAATTGTATATAAGCAAAACTTTGACAGAAAAACAAAAGATGTAATTTTTTTTAAAGAATTTCATAATTTTAGAGGAGAGTTTCCATTTTTTCTGTGTCAACTGTAAGACTTCGAGATTGTATTGATCAAAATTTTGATCATATTAAGGCTAGAATAGATATTTTATATTTTGATTTACTCTCCAATAGGCAAAGTTATTGTCTGTTATGGGAATAAGTTAATTTGCTTTTACTACTTACTCATAGTCAAGCATCTGTTGAATGTAGGTTTCCTGTGAACAAAAATTTGATGGTAGAAAATTTAAATAATTAATGACTTGTGTAGCTAAGTGCATTATTGATGATCACGACCACAAAACATAAGAAGAGTCAGCAATATATTTAGCTTAGATCTACTTAGTATTACTGCTGGTATTACATAGCAGAAGTATAAATTATCTTTAGGTGGATTAAAACAACAAAATAAAGTAGCCACTATGGCGGGAAAGCAAAAAAACACTTAACTGATTAAAAATAAAAAAAGAAGCATGTTGGAAACATTATATAAATGAACTTGAAAAATCTATAATATTGTACGCTGAGAAAGCTGAAGTAACTGCAAAATCAAACGTGTGTCGTCCTAGTGCTTCAGAGAAGTAGCAGTTATTTCTCACTATTAAAATAATGAATTGACTGTCAGAACTTTTAATTTGGGAAGTTTACATATCTTATGTTGTATAGATAAATTATATTATATGAATATTTATATATATATATATGTATATATATAAATAACCAAGTAATGTGAAAATCTGTTGAGTGATAAAAGAAATAAAGAAGCTATGATTATGGATGTAAACTTGTATAGTTTTAAAAGAGTTTGAAAGTAAACAGAAAAAATTTAAAACTTCTTTTATTAAATAATAATGGAAAAAAAGTTACTTGGAAACTTTTTTAATAGTGGTATTTATTTTGTTGTGAATATGTATTTTTATTTGAAAATATGTTGTTCACATCTTGAAATGCCCAATAAATTAATAGATAAAAATATGTTGAAGATGTTAAAATCTGTAAAATTACCCATTATTTTATACAATGTATAAATTTAGTAATGTAATGAGTATTGATTATTTACATAAAACATTTTCTGTATTAGTTGTAAATTCATTTGAAGTAATCATTAAATATAATTTAAACTTAATAAAAAAATATTTATTTTTAGAACTATTTATTTTTATTTACAAATATTGAATTTTGTTGCATGAACATAATATGCATATTGGTTAAGAAAAATATTTTCACATATATTTCGATGCCTCCTGGAAATTTTTTATTTAATGTTTGGAAAACTCCTGGAATTTGATTCTTGGAAATATGTATGAACCCTGCCTATAGTAATAGTAGGTAAATGTGGCTTCACTTCAAATTTTATTTTTTCCTCTATGCCCTTTATAGATGTATTTCAGTTTATTGTGTGTACAAACCCCACTAAGCAATCCAAATATTGTTAGAATTAGAACCACTAGTTGGGATGTAGTGTTCTTTCTTAGCATATACATGGAACCCATATTTGTTTTGTTTAATATTTTGTACTATTTATGAAAATATGCATTTACATTTGATAAATATTTTTTTTAAATTCTTGTACCTATATTATTCTTAATGGATTACAAAAAATATTCTCTTAAACTTCATATGGGCTTACCGTAGCTCTCAATGTGCTAATTTCATTTTACTTATAAGCAGGGAATACTAGCCTTATTCTTTAAAGAACACTATTCTACTATAAGGTTTTGGTATCAATCCCAGACACTGTTGAACACCATGATATGAATATTGTGCTTTCTGCATTTACATCTCTCAGAGTAGGTGCTTGGAAGTTTTCTGGTTTTAGTCCGCCGACAAAATGGCTGAGTGGTTAGCATTCCTAACTCCTAGGCTGTTGGTCCCTGGTTTGAATCCCAGTTCAGGCATGGATGTTTCTTTCTCTCTGTGTTTCTCTGTTCTTTCTTCTGAGATGATGTGTGAATCTGTCCCAACATATAAACCATTTTCTGGTGGTATGGCATGGGTAATGCTACTCACCTCCGTGACTTGGTTCACAGATGCACACAGGGTAACAATAACTGATTATCAGTTTCCGGTCTTGTTGTGGAAAAGGGCTAGACACCCTATGTCCACCGTTGTGAAAAAAAGGTTTTAGTCTCTTGCAACATGTGAATACAGCCCATAACCTATGAGAAGTACTCATAGAAGGCAATTTACGCTGAGGTGGCTAAAATGCCTTCAGCCAATAGACTGTCACTTATGCTGTGTCAAAATTAACAACGTGTTCAACTGAACTTTTATCTCATGAATTATAAATTCTCTTGTTACTTTCTTGTTACCTTATTTATATATTTCTTTTGTTATAGGATACCAAGAGCAAACAAAATTCCAAGGAAACTCTTAAACTATGGGACCAAGGTTTGAGTGGACTTACATCCTGTAATTTACCTTCAGTTTCAATGGAACCTACTGGTTGTACAGTTGAAGAAGTACTCCAAGTACTTAGATTAGCTTACATGCTTTCAAAAGAAACTTCTTTAGGTACTTTTTAAAAATTAAAATATTGTCTTATTTCTTTGTGTTTAATACCTGTTCCAATTGTTACTCTACTTCTGTTCATTTTTGCTTAGCTGTAATTTTTTTATCATATTTCAAAACTGATTAATTTCTGATAATTTCAATTTAGTGAATGGAAATTCTTCAGTCTATTTCATTTTATAAAAAAAATTAGTAAAATTTTAATTTTTTTAATGCACTAATGAGTGAGAATATGTAATTTGACTAAAGAAGTAAATAAGCAGTTCTGCTCCTTAGCTTCCCCATGTATCTTTAGATACAATGATTTTGTAGTTGATATTTAGCTGCCTTGCTTTTTTTCATGGTTGTCGTTTTGATATTGTGAGGCTACATTTATCTGTTCAGCATCTTTATAATATTATGTTTAGAATAAAATATATATTTGCTGTCCCATAAAGCATAACAATATAGATCTGCATTGTTCCCCTCCACACAAAAAAAAAACATGTTTTCTGGTGGCAGGTAAAAACTTTGATAGTTTCTTTTCTTGTGACAATTTTCATTGTCTTTAAATTGGATATAATTTGATTTTGGTTTGTTACAAATTATAATTATTATATAAATAATAATAGAAAAACTTGCAGAAACATTGCTTTGGGTTAGAAACAACATAAGAATAACAAATGATATTTTCATAATTATGCTTATACTGATAAATTATTGCAAGAAATTTTTTTTAACATTAAAAAAATTTTTATATATGTTTTGTTATTTCACTATTAAATACATCGATTTCTTTGTTTACTTTAAATAAAAATTTGAAATCAAATTTCTTGTATTCAAAGGTAAACGAATAAGTTATCAACTCTATTCATTTCTAGTTTGATGAATTATTTTACCCATAAAAATTTGTGTGCAAAATCTTTCTTAATGATAATAATTAAAATATTGTGGGCAGATATATTGTTTTGCAGTCTCGTGATGCTGTAACAGTGCAACATTAACTTACATTTTAACTCAATTTTTATATATTTTGGCAATTTTTCTTACCAAGTGTTATTTAATACTTATTGTTAACTTTTGCTTAAGCGAAAGAATTTTTCAAAAAGAACAAGATCACAAATCCACATCTTATTAAGGTACATCAGAATCTTAGTCTAAAATTTATTTTACATGTAATTTTTAACATTGGCGGTTTATTGTAAAAATGATACATTTAATATTACCAATAAATATTTGTTTTTATATCATATTATTCTTAACAGTATATAGCCTTGTTATTAAATTATTGTATTGTTAATTTTTTTAAAATGTCCATATTTATGAAATATATCTTTTAATAAAAAGAATTCATTCCTATGAGAAAATTTTATCCTGAAATTATTTCAATTGGTAATTCCTCAATTTAACATCCTCATTTTAAATATTAAACAGATCTCAATTTTGCTGTATGTATTGTAAGAATTTGAAACATGATTTTAAATTGTAAATTTACCACTACATTTATATTCCTTCCATGTAATAAAGTGTTTTATTTATTTTAATTGTATTCATATTAAATATATTAGTTTCACTTGTAGTCTGAATTTGTTCCTAAAAAGTTTTTTTTTATGTTGATATCTTTTTTCAAGTAAATTTTTCCTAATCTTTCTACTATGATGGAAATGTTAGTCAAATTAGTGTTACATTGCTTAAAACAGTAATTTATAAAGATATTGAAACTTAACCTTCCTTCAGGCATCTGGAATATTCCTATAGTGATCCTATTTTAACTTAGCTCCTATTGGTACCATCAGTTCAAAACTTCTAAAATGTTGCCTACGTTTTGTCCCCAAAATCATCACAAAATGTCTCCTAGCGTTTTTAGATTTTATGAACTTATTTTTCAGCTCTGTAAATCACTAGTTTCACAAAATCACCATTGTTTAGACAATAATTTCACCGATAAAATGAAAATAACACTAAAATAAGTAATCAAAATTTTTAGATATTCATAGAAATATTTACATCATTTACATTTTTCAAAATATTTATCATGTTCTTAAAGATGTTGTTTCCAAATAATTTAAGGATAGGGAATAAAGGTTTTGTAAGAGTAAATGTATGTCATTATATTGTAAAAATATCTTGTTTTTACTTTAGATTGGGATGATCCTGGTTTCCAAGTTCCTGTTAGTGACTTTATTAGCAAAAAGATTACTACTAAACTTGTACAACAACTTCAGGTAATGTTTTCTAAATAAAATGCTTAAAAGTCTTGGTAATTAATATCGAATTTTTCTAATGTTTTTTTATTTTTTTATTTATTTTTTATTTATTTATTTTTTTTTTACGAAATTGTCTTAAGTAAAAATTATGAAATTAAATATTTACAGAACTTTTAAATTGATAAAAAAATTCATTTACGTTAGCTTAATATAAACATGATAACAACATTTTTGTATATAAACATTCTATGCACCACATCTATATTTATAACAAATTTTGACATCAAATTAATATTCCCTCTTTTTTAAAATTTTTTTCATAAGCTGTTTTTAAAAACTTAGCCGTTAATTTGTTTTGTGCATGCAAATATTAACTGAAGTTGCTATAATCCTTAAATAATTTTACATATGTTTTTTTTTCGGAAGTTATTTTAGTTAGTTATCATGATAGTTACTTATATAAGTTTTTTACATCTCTATTATGTTGGTACTTTTCTATATCTCAAGTTTTTTTTAAAGTTATGAGGAAATTTTGTTATATCTAAAACTCATTTTTTTAAGATTACTTAACATGTTTTGAATATTTTAATTCTCTTATATCAAAATTAAAGGGCGCAAAATAAATTACGTATGAAAATAACTTGCTTATAGACATAATTAACGAAAGATATTGGAATTTTTTCATAATAAATATAAATGGAAATAGTGTTAAATATAACGATATTAATATCATTAATGTTTACTTATCTACGATCTTATTAACAGTTTTCATATTTTTATATTTATTCTTGATCACACTAAACTTCCTGTTTCATTAAATTTTGAGAAATAGCAGTATAAATTATAACTTTTTTAATGTTCTTCAGTTTTGTTGTATAAGAAAATTAAGGATATCATTGATTTCAAACCACGAAAACTAAAAATTAAATTCTTTCCATGGGATTTGGGTACTTTTGACATTGATTTTAATATAAATTTTGACCATGCTATCAAATATTGTGGAAGTAAAGTGTTTTGTATATTGCAAAAATATAAGAAAGTGTATTTGAAGATAAATAATTTGAAGTTTCATTATTTGACTGGAAGCAGTTTGTAAATGATTAGAAGTATTATAGAAAAGTTTTTTGTGGTACTATAAATGCTGAGTTTTTTACATGAATTTTCATTATCACATTTATAAAATTGAATACTTCACATTGTTAAAAATATTTATGTTTCAACATGAATATTATTTTGCTTGTTTCTTCATTTAATTCATATTTTCTTTTACTGATTAAGTATATTATTTACTTGATTAAGTGGAGAAAAATCTAGATTTGAAATTAACATAAATTTAATGTACGCAGCTGTTGACAAGCTGCCAGAATGGTAATCACTGCCTTCAGCTCAACTGTTCTTGAGTTTGAAACCTACCTTAAATATGGATGTTTCTAGTCGTTCAGAATCCACTAAGTCCTGGTCTGGTTAACCCTTCTGCTCAAAAATTTATCTTTGAGCAACAATGAAACCAAGCCAAGGTACACAGTTGTCAATGTTTCCATATTTGTGCTCTATGGCGAATAAATCTTTATTTCTTGTCAGTTTACCATTAGTATATTGTCTAAGTTTATCTGAATGAAACAATTTTTCATCTATTATTTTATCCTATATATGTTGGTAATCATTATTTTTTATGAACTCTGATCTAGCTAAATTATACTCATTATCCCAGATAGTGGAAATTGAAACATATTGCATACCTCAACTTATTCACGAGAGGCTTAAATTCCTTTTTTGGACAAAATTTTTGTCACAATCTGATTGATAAATTTGATTTTTAGAACATTTTATGCACGACAGTTTTGTCATGAATATTTGTCATACAATTTTCTTGGTAATTGTTACAAACGTTTTTATACATCCTGCTGTTTTTCCCTCTTATTGTTATTTTTGCTTTTATGGCAAAACTTTTTTGTGTGAGTCAAAAATAGCTCTTAAAATAGGTAAGTATGTCTATTTTAAAGATTGCTTTTTGAAATTTTATAACTATGATTTTACTGACCATCTATGTTGTAAAAATCAGCTGTAAAAATTTTAATTTTTTTCCCCTAATTACTTAATGAATCTTTTTTCTTTTTCATGCATATGTATAAAAAGGTTTCTAAGTACAGAGATAAAAATTTTTATCTGCATAAAAAATATTTTTGATGACCTCACTTATAATTTTGGATCAAATATTTTGATAATAAAATTGCTTATACAAAATTTAGTGTATCTTTTTATAATTTAGTAAATTTGTTTTTATGCCTGTTCGTTTTTTTTTTCTGTCTTTTAAGCATTTTATTTATACTTAGAAATTTTTATTAAATATTTTTGTTTTCTTTGATTATTGATATCTAGATTTGATCAAATATTTCAATAGAATCTTGTGATGAGTATAGCTCCTAATTTATGACATATTTTTCTTTAAAATATTTTCTTCAGTTGATAGTTATCTGAAAATTTTTCATGAAATATGTTTGATCTTAAATAAGTTCTTTTCATTCCTTTTCAATATATGAACAGGGCAGTAAATACGAGAAATATAAAATGTTAGATATTTAAATCAGAAAATAACTAAAATTAACTATAGAAAAACTTATGAGGAAAAAAAGCATGTATTTTATGTATTTTTCAAACATGAATGGCATTGAGAAAGTAATGTATAGCAATTGCATTTGAATTGTAAAACTATTTTTGTGCTACAAATAGTAGTCTGCAATCATTTTCAAATTAAATATAACTCTTGGAATATGAAAAAAGCTACCTTTGTTGCTTTAATGTCTATAAAAGAACAGTGTATAAGATATCAGTCATTTGGTTTTTGTTATGTATCCACTCTTGTTTTGGTTTATGTCAAACGTTGTTTGAAATATTCCTTAGCCTTGAATCAAATCTTATTTCCAACCCAATAATATATATTTTTAACTTCCTTTGTCTATGCTTCAAATTTTTGTTCAGTAATTCATGTGCTTCCCTCTTGTCTCAAAGTGGAAGTATGAATACCTCAGAATCCTTTTGTTCAGTAATTCATTAACTACTGAACAAATTATAGATAAGACAACTCAGCTCTCATTTTCAAAAGGAACCATAATGACTAGCAAACCCAATATTTAATTCCATTAATAAATCAGCTGTTAATTTTGGTGAATAAAGCTGTCATGTTTTTAAGTAATTTATCTAAAACAAAATCTTAGCTGGTCATTTGCAATCACTTTCCCTATTTTTGATGACATAAATGTTGATTTGCAAATGAAATATTAGGTGTCCTTCTTCAATTTAAATTATACGTGTTTTATTTAACGTTTATTATGTAAACATTTGCTTTACTTTACTATTTTATTTACTTTATTAGAAAATAGAAGAATGTGTAGTAATCTTTCTTTTAATAGTCTAAATGATTTTAATTTTTTTGTCTTGTGTTATTCTCTTTCTATGTGGTTGAATACTTGAAATTGATATTCTTATTTCATACTGCAGATTCATTTTCTCTCATTTATTATAAAAATACTTATTTTCATTGTATAAATTTATGTATGAATTTCCATTAAGTTTATATGCCTTCCAAATGTTGATGATTTTTCAGGATCCTTTAGTTTTGTCGTCTGGTGCTCAGCCAAGTTGGTGTGAATATCTTACTTATTCTTGCCCAATGATATTTCCATTTGAAACTAGAAGCTTATATTTTACGTGCACAGCTTTTGGTGCTTCAAGGTATTAATGTTTTACTATTGTAATTTTAGCAAAAATATTTAATTTTTTATGATTATTTCTGGTTGTTTGGCTGTACCATATCTTTTTTTAATTTTGACCACACTATCAAATATTGTGGAAGTAAAGTGTTTTGTATATTGCAAAAATATAAGAAAGTGTATTTGAAGATAAATAATTTGTGAAGTTTCATTATTTATTTGACTGGAAGCAGTTTGTAAATGATTAGAAGTATTATAAAAAAAGTTTTTTGTGGTACTATAAATGCAGAGTTTTTTACATGAATTTTCATTATCACATTCATAAAATTGAATACTTCACATTGTTAAATATATTTATATTTCAACATGAATACTATTTTGCTTGTTTCTTCATTTAATTCATATTTTCTTTTACTGATTAAGTATATTATTTACTTGATTAAGTGGAGAAAAATTTAATTAAAATACTAATGGATTGTTTTGAATGTTTTAGGAGTCTAAGATTAGTTTTTTTAATTGTTAAACCATTATTGCTTTATTATTCATTTAAATTTTGTACCCATGTTAAGAAAGAGGTCTAAATACAGTTTTTGTTGTAAAATAATTAACTTATATTTGCTTACGTGATTTTAACCTAGATTAGTTACTTCATAAGCCTACATTTCAATTTACAAATCTAAATGTATTCTATTCAAAATTTGAAGTTTAAAACTGCACATAAATAAGCTGTCATGCTTGATATATGTATTAGTTTCTCTCTAATTTGAAGAATTAAAATTAAATAACTACTTTCTGAAAAGAATATTAAACTATTAAAAATATTTATTAAGTGTTCATCAATCTATGTTGTTGCTATGTTGAGACTATAAGTATTAGCCTTTGATTTTTTTATTTTTATTTATTTATTGTTATATATATATATATATATATATATATATATATATATATATATATATATATATATATATATATATATTGAATTTTCTGTTAAAAAGAGGTTAACTATTGTGAAATAAATTTCCATTAATAGATAAAGTTTTTTTTTGTAGGTCTTAAAATACTAATCATATTTTGATTGGCAGCAGAATTTCGTTCTTCATACTTTTAAGATAATGTTAACTTCGCTAAAAATAATGATTATCAATTGAAAGTGTACCTATAAAAATTTTCCATTTTGAATTTCATTATAGATCAATTGTATGGCTTCAAAATCAACGTGATTTAGCTTTAGAAAGAAATCGTGGACCTTCCCCTAGACGTGACGATTCTCACGAATATCGAATTGGCAGATTAAAACACGAAAGAGTCAAAGTGCCCCGGGGAGATCAATTGTTAGACTGGGCAATACAAGTGCTGAAAGTTCATGCTGATAAAAAAAGTATTTTAGAAGTGAGTAGTATTTTTAGTTACTTTTAAAATGAAATTAGAAGGGTTTTGTGGATTTGTGATAGTTACCTCTTAAATTAGTGTATTTTGTTTCTTCCTCTGGCATTTTAATTTACAGGTATTTAATGTACAAATTTTGTTTAAATTTTTTATTGGTTTAGGCTTTGCTTATAGATACTTTTATTGATGATCAAAAAATAAATTATCTATGTCAGTAAATATTTGTTTTATACTTCATAATACCTACTTAATATATAATTTTTATTACTTTAATATATAATTTTGTTCTTACTGAGTTGGACTTAAATATTTCTGCATTTGATGATAATGAAATATTACTAATATTTTATTAAAATATATTTATTTGTTCAATTGTTTTTATTTCATTAATATATGTCATAGTGCATAAAATAAAAAATCTGTCAAATTGAAACAATAATGGAGATTTGTAAAGCTACCCACTGCTAAATCGAAGTTCGGCAAATATTTTTAATAACGTTTGATATCAGTTCTAAATACATGAATCTCTAGGAATAAAAGTGTAACTGTATATAACAGCAATTAATAAAATTATGCTATAAATAAATTTGAATGAGTATATAATATTAAAGTACATAATACTATTAATATTTTGCACTTTTAATAAAATGAGAAATGTTTTCTTGCAGTTATGCTGCATTGACCCTTTTATGTTGGCATCAATATGTGTTATAATAAATTTAAATTAGTCATTTGTAGTTAATAATTAATCCATTCGCCAAATAAAATATTTTATTTAATGAACAATTATTTTTCTATATGTAACAAATATTATCAGTATATAATATTTCTTAATGAAAACAATATTGATAGTGTGTTTAATATTCTTCTTGACTGAAAATGCCTAAAATTTATTTCAAAATTACTTTTTTATGTCTAAACTACTTTCCAATATATCTTTTGTAATAAAAATTTCTCATTTTTATGTTATCTTTACTATTATTATTGTTTAAAACTTCAAAATTTTCATTATTCCCTGAGCTTTAATTTCTCTATTCTGCTGTTGTACTAAATTATGATAATTGTTTTTTAAAGAATTCAGTATATAATTTTATTTCTTTTGTTTTGACATATCTAAGTTTCAATAATTACTGTATATTTCTAAGATCTCTTGAAATTTGATCTTAAAAAGAGTAGTTTCATTGCATTCAGAATTTATCATTGTGTCTAAATAATATATCCATAATTATGGAATATTTTAACAAAAAACTATGAAAACAGAATGAGTTTTTACCATATTTTTTCATAATGTTTGGTAAATTATATGATACTATATATTATATTTCATTATATGTGCAAATGCGTATTTTGCTGTGTATATCAAAGTATTTTTATGACATATATATAATTGGTTTATTATTTTATATTTAAAAATATTAGAAATGAGTATTGTTTTTATATTCAGAATTTTGGGTAAATTTTTTAAATGCTGCTTATGTTTGCTCAATGGCCTTGACTTCATACACACTAAATGCACACATTAATGAATGTATATGTAAATTTAATATTGTACTTTCAATAAAGTGCTTATTCATTAATTAAAATATGATTTTTATTCATTTTTGTTTAATGTTTGAAGATAATTATTTAAATATAAATATTCTAAAACTCCTTGTTTTTATGAAATTTTTGATAGGTTGAATTTAAAGATGAAGAAGGAACAGGATTAGGACCAACTCTTGAATTTTTCACTTTAGTGGCAGCTGAACTCCAACGACGAAATCTTAGATTATGGCTCTGTAATGATGATATTAAGGATACACCATTTTTATCTGTATGTTATTTTAGTTAAATAATTATTAATGAAGTAGAATTGGATCTAGTAGGATATATCCGCCAATTGGCGACTGTTGCGATTTTTTTCGTCACCAAATAATTCTAATGCTGTTGCCACTTAAAAAACTGTATATATGACATAAAAATAATGTAAAACATGAGAGGGAAAACTAAACCTAATTTTAATATTTATACGTTAACACGTATAAATATTAAAATATTAATTTTGAATTAAGAATATTTCTTGCATTAAAATTATGTGCATAATATAGATATTTGTTATAAGTAATGTCTTTAGTATTACTTTAAATAGTTTTACAAAACTTTAGTAACATTTTTTTTTTTTTTTTTTTAGAAAATTGAAAACAGTTTTGTGAAGCCACCAGGATATTATGTCAGTAATTCTTATGGTCTCTTTCCTGCCCCATTACCACAAGATAATGAAATTATTGAAAGTGTTGAATCATATTTTCATTTTATTGGTATGTTCCTGGCTAAAGCATTGCAAGATAATCGCTTAGTGGATTTGCCCCTTTCCTCACCATTCTTAAAAATTATGTGCCATGGAGAAGTATTAAGTAAAATAAGAGACAGGTAAGCATATTTTTTAAAAATTTTTTGTACTAACCATTTTTCTTAATATTTAATAACATTTTCTTATGTACTAGGGAATCTCTATCTAGTCCTTCTGTGGCAGAAATGGTCTCATCATTTACTGAAGATGATCTTTATGTTGTTTTATCTGAAGAACAAATGAAAAGGAATAAAAAATCAAAAAAAACATTGCCAGAGCATTCATATTCGTGGTTTTATGGCATCCTTGGTTATGAAGATTTTCTAGAAGTAGGTTTATCTTCATTATTTGCATGTTTTTGTGTATAAGTTATATATTATGTTTAGGTTATTTAATAATTTTTTTTAAACATCTCTTTTATATATTTTTTTATTTTTTAATATCTTATGCCTAGATTTCTTTTAAATAATTAACTGCTACCCAGCAAACATAAACTGTGGGCAAAATTCCAGATCACTGTTTGATGGCCCGGATCTGGCCAGTAAAGCTGCTCATGAGCCAATTAATTCTTGCCATTGTTGGCTCTGAAGGTGTTGGTCAGCAAAATTAAGACAGTTTTATTGGCAAAACTATTTTTTTATAAACAGTTTTCTACTGTGATAATAAATTTTCAGGTAAATTCACATTTGTTTGGCCCTAAAACTATTTTTCAACAAGAAATAGATTTTTTATTGTGTATACCGCTTGACAGTATGATGTCAAAAACTGCAAAGCTCTTATTCAGCTCTTAATGGGAAATAGCGGAGAATTCACTGTTGCCTCAGTGAACCAAGAGAAATTTAAGATAAGTACACATTTATTATTGTTGTTTTTATTAGGATAAATGTTATGAATGATGCAAGAATGATATATTTATTGTATGTTGAAATATCATTAAAAATTGTGTGTGAATTCTATATAAACTTCAATTTTTTTTTTTTTTGTTTGTTTTTTTTGTTTTAAAATTCTTTCTTATTTACAATTATTTTTAAGTCAGTTATTTTTTTACCAAAATAATTTACTAGTGCATATTTTGTCTTGTAAAAAAGTTCATTGTTTTACATTTCGCATACTCCTCAAGCATCTGTTTTTGTTTTAAGTAATGAAAAACATTACAAAATATTTTATGAGAATATGGTCAGCCATTAAAATCATTGTAGATTTCTGAACAAACTATTTTTGTATTTAAAACTGTGAAATTACCAAATTTTCCTGTATATATTATCTCCAGCGTCGTATTAGCCACAAGCTCCATTATTTGAGCAAAAGAAAAAAAAGCGTTTTATAATTCGCGGCAATTTTTCTGATAAATAGTTTAAAATTTACATTGTTGATAATATGGTGTCAAATAAACTAAAAAATATTTATTATAATTAAAAATATAATAAATTCAACACAAAAAATTTATAATGATAAAGATTATGTTTGAATCCACCTTAACACAAAGTGCAATTAACTGAGTTGTGAAAGCACGATATCAATCAATGTCTAAAAAAATTTTAGTAAAACTTATCGATTTTTAGATTTTAATAACTTTTTAAAATAGGGTTAGACATTTTTAAAAATCAACTATATTTGTTTCAACAATAGTTAAATGAAAGAAATGGATTACTTTCTAATTGTGCATGGAATACTTTTTTTTTCTTTTGTACCGCACCTGCTTTGTTTTTCCCCTTACATAACACGTTTGTTGATATTTTTTTCATTTGTCTTCCCTATAGCTTTCAATTTAAAATTAACCCTGTAACTTAATAATTTTCACTTCCCTATGACAATATATGAATTTGAATGTTTACCGAGCAAAACAGTTTAGGTCAAGACAGAAATGATTTTAATGAATTAACGTTATTTCGTCAGACGTTAATGAATTGCAACTTTAATAACCATTCAAAACTGAATTCGTTCTTGAACGTAATTGGACAATCCTGACTATAGTTAAAATAAGTCAACTGAGTATTGCCGCCATCTGTTATTCTATGAAACATAAACATTTCTTTCAAAACTTTAATGTAAACTTTTCTGATGAGAAATATTTTTTTGTCAGATTATCTGCAGTGGCGTATAATACGCACAACGAAATTCGGAAATTTTTAACACATAATCCGTGGATTATAGACAGGAAAATACATTATATAAAAAATATTATACACACAATTTTACAATTTATGTCGAAAGATGACAAATTGCCATTAAATTAAAATCATTTGGAGTTCTATGGTTGAAGAAATAATGTGAAAGTATTTAACAGAACTTTCATATAGAACAATTCTTTTTTATTATTTCAAGTACCTGTTAAATACAAAGATGACATTCTTTACACAGAAATAATCAAATGTTGCAGCTTAGTTGCTACTATTATGTTATCTATTTTATTATATTTAAACACACACATTTTAGTTTTTATTTATTACAAAAAAATTAACTATGAATTTATGTAATCAATATGTTTCAATGAAAATATGAGTTAACTAGTGTGTTTTTCCCTTTACATTATGGAAAAACTCATCAAAATTTCAAACATTTGGCAATAAATTCTTTTATAACAAAATAAATGACAGGTAATACATAGGAAATTATTTACAGGATAATGGATAAATATATTTAATCTTGAATACACACACATATATATACATACATACTTACATAAACACACTACCCAACATTGAAAATGCAGCATTAAGAAGGAGTTGTCAGAAAGTGACAAAACACAGCAATCAGAGCGAGAATATGGTTGTGTCCGTGGATTGTAGGACCACTTTGGGCAGTGATGCACAAAGTAACAATTCTAGACACAGATTCGCTGTGAAATTACGGATGGCATCCCAAGGAATGACTACATTCCTTCTTAACCATTTGCCAAAGTGCTTCTTCTGAAGGAGGCAGTGGCAGGGTCTGCAAATGACATTCAATCATATACCAAATGTTTTATTGGTGAGAGAGCGGGGGAGCACTG
The DNA here is from genome assembly GCA_037975125.1 of Latrodectus hesperus. NCBI lineage: Eukaryota > Metazoa > Arthropoda > Arachnida > Araneae > Theridiidae > Latrodectus > Latrodectus hesperus. The sequence goes on from CM075854.1 coordinate 40,663,965, forward strand.
TCACCAGGGAAGCAGCTGTACTCTGCAGGGCATGTTGACTGAAGCGAGCAATGTGCAGACAGCCGTAATCCTGCTTAAAGGGTATTGGGCACCCGCTGAAGGTAGAGCGGTGTCACCGGCCACAGCACATAATTCATGCAACGTTCGGCTGTCATCGTGTTATGGATATGAATTAGAGGTGACTTGGAGTCGTACAAATTGGAACTTCAAACCCCTATCCCGCGTTGTCGTGTAGTGGAGACTACCACAATTTGTGCAGATTGGGCCTGTGTCCCCGTGGACGCCACACTCGTACGTGGCGATTATTACTGCAGAAACAGAAGTGTGACTCATCTGAAACAATCCTGTCCACAACTTTCGAATCCAGCATAATTCCAGACGTTGGTGCCTATGCTGTGGGGTCTTCTAAACAGACAGTGCAAGTGACTAATCAACTGCAAATGATTATGCTCAATATGGAAGTATCCAGGGTCTTTTGCATATGTTAGAGAATATCAGTACACATACTTTCCGTGGCCGCCACTGCCTGCCATCGGATGCATCAATGCACGCGTGTTGATGTCACTCTGACTGTTACTACACCCTGCGATTATTCTACGGTTCCTTGTTCCACCAATCTTTCCTGCAGCCAGTGCACTGTGGATGAATCCAGATTTATTAGTAGTGTGCAAATGTCAGAGCTGGTGCAGTGACTTTAAAAGCATAAGCCTCCCCATATATCTGAATGCACTTTTAGAAATTAATGGTATATAAAAACACCATAATTTTTCCACCCCCATTAAAATCGGACTCCCTTATAAAAATAATGGCTGTCAACCCCCAATAAAATTTCCTCTACCTCTAAAAAATGGCTCTGTTTCACCCATACCAATTTTCTGAAACAAATCTTAATGAATAGAGAGAAATGAATGAAAAGCAAACTTGATCTTGTGTATTTCCCCATCTGAACTGAAACAAGTAAAAACTCTGATAGTTCACAAGACGTCTGGATTAAATTAGAAAATATTTACCAATAAAAAGGGCCATCTAGAAAAGCGACTTTGTTGAAGTCTCTCCTACAACTAAAAATGGTGGACTCCTCCTGTGGTCTTTGTGATGTGCGAGATCATCTATTGATGTTTTTCTATTGCGTCGATAAACTTTCCGAAATGGGCATAAAAATTGATGAAAATTTCCTAGCAATAATGCTGCTGTACAGTCTTCTGGCGAGTTTTGAAAACTTTCGATGTGTCAATGAACTCCATAAGCCTGATACACTCCGCATCTAAAATCGTGAAGAAAGTGATGCAAGACGACATGATGAAAGAATATCGGGTGATTCTGGAGCGTTCATAGCGAGCCACCTACGGCCAAAACCCCCGTACAAGAGCAAAGTAAACAAGTATGCCAGTGATCAATCGTAGGAGAGCTATTCCCCTGACTCCAGTGCTTCAAATGCAAGCAATTAGGAGAGCAGCGCAGTGCGGTAAGCATCGAACACATATCCCAAAACAAGAGAACGTTGGTTTCCTAGCAAGCACATCCTGTAATAGCCAAGCTAATTCCTTTCGAGTAGCCTAGAATGATTTGAAAGAAGTTTGGTGTTTGGACTCTGGGTGTACGAGACATCACTGCTATGACAATTCAAAATTTATAAGTATAAATGATATTGATGTTCCCCTTTTCCAAAACAATCGAAAAAAGTAGCAAATATTTTAGATATAGTGCACTCGGAGTGGTTCAATGAGAATACCGTTAATAAGTCACTATATCTTATGACATTTATAAATGATTGTTTGCAATATTGTGCGGTTAAACTTCTGTGATTTAAAAGTGATGCCCTTAATGCATTTAAAGAAATAAAAGCTCTATGGGAAAATCAAAAAATCTACTAAAATTAAAGTTTTTGTAAACGATAATGGAGGAGAGTTTAGAAATTATAAATTTGCTAATTTTCTTAAATGCGTGTGGCATTGAATATCAATTACCAGCTCCATATTATCCCAAACAATGTGTGGTAGCTGAACGTAATAATAGAACATAATTGAAATGGCGCATTATCTTTTATCACAGTCAAATCAAACTTTGGATTTAAGGGTAGAAGCAATAAATGCGGTGAATTATTTGCGTAATTGGTGCCCAACAAAATTACTTAATAGAAAAACACCATACGAGTTCTGGTTTAATATAAAACCAAACTAGTAATTATTTTTTTCTTATGATTGCTTTTTTATTCTTATGGTAATTTTAATTCTTATGGTTGCACTGCATATTGTTTAGAAAACAAGCTGAGTCATAAATTCTCTGCGAGATCAAATAAAGGCGTATATTTTCCAAATGAGAAAAAATTTGTTATTTCTAGAAGCGTTAAATTTTTTGAAAATACGATAATAAATCGTATGAAGAAGTAGAATTTCTTGACAATAATATCCACGCCGCATCTCCAAGAGCTGAAAAATTCTTTATGCAGGAAATAGTATCTTTTGACAAAAAAGGTAGGGCGCAGAGTTGTGCAAAAATAAAAAAGCTGAAATTGAAGGAGAGATGCGAAACAAAAGCGTTAAGGTCCCCTTAGAGAGCGGATGATTCATATAATTCTCCCAGCTCACCTTTGAACCCTAGGAAGGATAATCTTATTTGCGTAATAGGTTTTAGGTATAAAATGAAGTACAGAGAAGGGAGTGTTACACAAACAGACATGTTTAATGACGACAGACAATTACAACACAAGTAATTACAATAATATAATAACAATAAAGAACATTTCCAATTATACACAAGAGAGTGAACACATCTACTCTCAAGCAAGGCAGAAAGACATCTGACCAGAATATGCACCGTTTGATCAATAGAGGGCGCACATTTACTCTATTCAGGAGGATCTACTATGTAAAGAGGGTAAAAGCAGAGACAGTGATATTTTATTATCCTAACACCCTCTCACAATGTCGACGCATTTACCCGAAATGCAAATTAGTGTCTCCTATTCCTAATATATCTAAGCATTTGAAATGCTTAATAGCAGGTAAAGCTTTTGTTAGTATATCTGCTCCCATATCTTCTGTTGGTATATACTGTATGTCTATTCGCCCGTTTTTAAGAGCTTCCCTTACAAAGTGATGTCTAACATCTATATGTTTTGTTCGCTTATGAAAAACTGGATTTTCTGCCAATTTTAAGGCTCCTTTATTATCAGAAAATATGAGCACTTTTTCCAAATTACAATCGCGCAATTCATTAATTAAATTACAAAGGTAAATAGCCTCTTTCGTGCCATCCGATAATGCCATATACTCTGCTTCAGTAGAGGAAAGAGCTCCGGTACTTTGCTTACGGCTTTCCCAGCTAATTAAACTTCCATTTAACATAAAGCAATACCCGGTATATGACTTGAGATCATCAGGGCAATTACCCCAATCGGAGTCAGTATACCCAAATAGGGGATCACCTGTACGTTTAAAAACTAATCCATGATTAATTGACTTTTTCAAGTATCGCAGTACATGTTTCGCTGCAGTCCAATGAGTTTTATCATAACAATTTAAAAATTGACTCAACTGACTGACCGCATTTGAAATGTCTGGTCTAGTTGAAACAGATAAATACATCAGACCACCGATTAATTCGCGATAGAGTAACTTTTCTTCATCACATTTTTCAGCCTTTTTTAATCAAATACTAACATCTATAGGACATGCCACAGGTTTAGCTTCTGACATATCAAATCGATTCAAAAGTTCTTGAATATAACTGTTACCCTAGTACAAACTTAAATTCATATATTCAGTGCTTTTAAGTTTTAGTCTAGTACAGTTCTATATTTAATTTTCTTATCACCATATTTATCATGCATTTAAAATACCTGTGCATTATTTTCAACTTTATTTTCTGCTATGCCTGACCGGCATACTCCTGTACCATTTATTACAAACACTTAAAATTTTACTTTGCCGAACTGGCATATCGAATTTCATGATTAAATTAACTTACTGTATACGCATGCCAGTTCGTCAAAGGGGCGTATCCCAGGTGTTTTAAAAACACTGATTTAAGAAAATCAAACTCTGGTGTCTGATGGTTTTGGTTGGAAACTTTTATGTTCATCGGTATTTTAATTTTACTTATTTTGTTAGTAATGAATTATTTAATTGGAATATATTTATCTATTCTCAAATTTTAAACTTAATTTATGTTATGTAATTATTTTTGTTTAGTATCAATAAATTAAACTTGTTACTTTTAAGCAAGTCTAATTATTTGCATGTTATTAGTTTCTTATTTATTAATAGAACGAAATACTTTAGGTATTTAAACTTACAGCTAGCATTCTTTTAACTGCATTAAAATTTAATATTTGCAGCTCTGTTTATCATGGTAATTATTTTGGCAATTAGCCTTATGGTGGGTATTAATAAAAAGACATCAGCCCACAGATATTTAAAAGTAGTATAGACTGACAAATAGGTTATGGGCCTAGGTTACGTATTAAATATATTGAAATTTATCTCGGGATAGTTAGTCAGTTATAATACTTTAAGCAAATTTTTACCCATCTTAAAATGTATTAGATTATTTAAGATGGGGGGCTATATTGATATAAATTTTTTAATTTAAAATAATAATAATCAAATTTTATAAATTAATCTTTTTCTCAAAAAAAAAATGTGATTTTATTAATTTTTCTTACCATGGCTACTTACGCAATTAATAAGTTAAGCAACCAAAACTATGAGACATGGACTTCAGACATAAAGCTCATTCTGATGGAGAGAAATGTGTGGGAGGTTGTAAAAGGAGCTGAAAAAGCTCCCATTCCACCGATATTAAAAACTGAAACTGGTTCATTCGAAGATTTGAATGATACTGCGTATCTCAAAAGTCTTAAAGAATTCAACAAAAACAAAAACATGGCTTTATCTCTGATATATTTGAATATTGATGAAGATCATCGACGTATAATAGATGGAATAGAAGATCCAGTAGTTGCTTGGGAAACATAGATAAAGTACTTCCATCCAGACACCAGAGCAAATCACATGACTATATTTTCAGAATTATGTGATACTAAAATGTTACTTGAGGAAAGTATTCTCATGTTTTCAACGAGATTGTTAAAAGTCTACAACAGAATGAAAACTATAGATCCTACTTTTAATGAAAAGTATGCTAGCTTTCAACTTCTGAGATATCTTCCTATGCATTTCGACAGAATAGTGCAAGTTATTCTTGGTTGGCCGGATGAAAACTTTAACTACAAAGCTATTACAGACGCCCTGAATGCAGAAGAGGTTCGTCTTCAATTACGAGAAAAGACTGTCTAACGCAGGCTAGTGCAATAACGTCTGTGAAGAAACAAATTCTCTGTTATGGTTGTCAAGAGCCTGGGCATTATAGAAATTCATGTCCTCTTAAAGTACAACCACTGAAAGTATCCAGATGCTTTAGACGAAAATACAGGAGCCATTCCAGATGTTCTAGTCCAGAATGTAGGAGCCAAACCAGACGTTTCAATCCAGAGTCCAAAGGTCCGTACAGAGAACCCAGATCTGACTTTGTGGCAGAAAGGAACCAGTCACGTAATTCAAATTCCACTTTTCAAAATCAGCCTCGTTTCTCCAGGTGTAAGGACAAACATAAACATGGTACTGTATCTAGAAACATCCCTTCGACAAACAAAGACGGACATTCGCCATGTAAGTCAAACTTTTCTATTACAAGTTTATTTAATCAAACTAAAGAAAGAGTGAATTGGGTTTTTGATACAGCAGCTTCACATCACTTTTGTAAAGAAAGAGACCTCTTCATTAATTTTGTACCCTTAATCAATGAAAAGATATCAGTTGCCATTGACGGTGTTGACTTTCCTATTGAGGGAAAAGGAACTGTTAAATTGTTATTTGGTTTACAAAAGTATACATTAAATGATGTAATGTACTCTCCAAATTTACGGAGAAATCTTATTTCAGGTCCAAAACTAGATATTCAGGGTTTTGTGTATCATGGTGGTAACGGTGCAGTGAAAGTTTCAGAAAAAGGGGGAAAAACGGTTTTTAAGGCCATATTAAAAGAAGGTATTTACCAAGTTTCACCCCGTATAGTTAAAGCTGACAAAAACGTTTCATTTACAACAAACTTAAAAGATAGCAAAGCTCTTGAACTATGGCATAGACGTTTTGGACATATCAGCACGTCCACTATTTCACATACCAGTAGGAAAGGGGGAGTGATTGGCTTACCACTCTTAAACGATAAGACAGTCTTTTGCGAACCATGTAAAATTAGTAAATATCGAAGAGTTTCATTTAAGTCTCTGAGAGAAGTGAGATCCAAGGCTCCGTTAGAGCTATTATATGCTGATGTTTGGGGTCCTCAATCTGCCAAAGGAAGAATGGGAGAAAGGTATTTTGTTACCATAATTGATGATTATTCACGTAAAGTTTCATTATTTCCTATGTCTGAGAAATCTGAGGTTTTTGGTATAATTAAAACGTATATTACCAGAGTTGAAAATATTTTAAATAAAAAGGTTAAGGCATTTAGAACAGATAATGGGACAGAATTTGTGAATAGACAGATACAAAATTATTTTGCTGAAAAAGGGATCGCTCATGAATTAACGAATATATTCACCCCGGAACAAAACGGTGTTAGTGAAAGATATAACCAAACTGTCGCAAGTGGTGCTAGAGCAGTTCTGCAGGAATCTGGTCTTCCTAAGTGTTTTTGGCCTGAAGCCATGCTATATTTTACATATACTTGGAATAGAGTGTGCCACAATAAGCTGAACAAGACGCCTTGCGAATTATTCTCAGGATCCAGACCCTCTGTCAAACACTTAAAGCCTTTTGGTACTGTAGCATATATAGGTGTACCCCGACAACATATAAAAAAGCCAGATACCAGAGCCCGAAAAGGTTTCCTCGTTGGTTACGCATTTCGTACAAAAGGATACCGGATTTGGATGCCAGAAACAAACAAAATAATTGAAACTATTAATGTTTCTTTTAATGAGAAAGTTATGTACAAAGACACTTTAAGTGGAGCAGTGCTGGGCCCTAGTAACAGGATTTCGACTGTCTCTAATGAGAATGAAGTAGGAAGTGACGATGATATCGAATACCACATTGTACCTCGTGATTCTGAAAGTGACGACAGTGATCCTGAAGTCTCCATAGACGATATTCCTAGCCCTATATCAGAACCTAGATTAGTAAACTGGGAAAGAAAGGCTATTCAGAGGAAAGATAGATCGCGTACAGATGTCTATTATTATGAAGAAGGCAAGAAGGAAAGGTTAAGATCCCTGAATGATGTTGCAAAATACTGCAGTAAAAATAATATTGTTTTCAATCCTAATTTATTTGATTTTAAAGGAACAAATTGGACACAAGGTCTTGTTTTGATCAGTCGTGATACAGTTTTAACAGATAATGAAGATAATGGGTCCACCAATAATCTTACCATATCTAGCTGACTAGATCGCATTCCTATACCAAAGACTTATAAGCAGGCAATTGAATCGGAATATAAGGACGAGTGATTAAATGCCATGAAAGAAGAACTCTGCATCATGAAGAACCGGGGAGTGTGGCATTTGGAAGACTTACCAGAAAATACCACACCTATTGGATGTAGGTGGGTATTTACCGTAAAAGAGATGATACAGGTAAAATTGTGAGATTTAAATCTCGACTAGTAGCACAGGGTTATAAACAGGAGAAGGGTATCTCATATGATGAAACTTTTTCCCCTGTGGTCAACTTTAGTTTAATCAGATTTTTCTTTTCGTTGCTCGTATCATGTAAAGGTTGGTACCACCTTCAATGTGATATAACATGAGCTTACCTTTATGCCCCTTTGGAAGAGCGAATTTATATGACACAGCCTCCAGGTTTTGAAGAAACTAGTCAAAAGAGAAAATTCTGTCGTTTGGATCGAGCTATATATGGATTACGACAAAGTGGTCGACAATGGTTCTATGAGATCCATAATGTTTTGTTAAAAATGGGTTTTTGTAAATTTCAGTGGGGTAACTGTGCTTATTTATTAGGAGATTACTTAGTTTTGATATTGTATGTTGATGACTTTGTTATATTTGGCAGAGACCAAAGGACAATCGATAAAACTATTAATAATTTGAAAAACCATTTTGACATAAAAGTACTAGGTAAGACTCGTACCCTTTTAGGCGTAGAGTTTGGTGAGGAAAATGGTAGTGTCTTGATTCATCAACGCTCATACATTAAAGACGTATGTGAGCGTTTCCAACGATTTAAAATACCAATTTCATCACTACCCATATCTAAAGGTTCAATTTATTCTAAAACTTCCTGTCCCTCTACAGCGGAGGAAGAAAGAGAAATGCTAAAATACCCCTATAGAAGTGTATTAGGTTGTCTATCCTTTTTGGCTAATAGAACTCGCCCTGACATCGCTTATGCTGTTAATATATTCAGCCAATTTCAGTCCAACCCAGGGATGAATCATTGGGATGGTTTATTAAGACTTTTAGGTTATGTTATCAACACGGAAGATTTTTGCTTAAAACTTTCTTGTAAACAATTCCAAATTAGAGTTTATTCAGATGCAGATTTCGCTGCAAACCGAGATGACAGAACGTCTCTAGGAGGTCAACTCGTTTTACTAGGAAATTCTCCCATAAGTTGGCGTACATTTAAAGAGAAAAGTGTCAACTTATCAACTATGGAAGCAGAGTTTGTTGCTATGACCGAGGCTGCTAAAGAAATAGTTTGGTTCAGTGGTGTACTAAATGAGTGTCATGATAAAGGTATTGTAACAGGTGAACCAGAAATCCCAATTTTGTTTGTGGATAATCAAGCTGCTATAGATTTTATAAAATCTCCAATTGAAAACTATCGGTCAAAACATATAGATGTGAAGTTATTTTTCGTTCGTAATATGTATAATAGGCAACAATTTAAACTTAGTTTTGTACGAAGTAAATTAAACTTAGCTGACGCTTTCACCAAGCCACTAACAAAATTTGAACTGCAGAAGTTCATTTCAAATATCTTTAAGAAATGATTGAAAGATATTTATTCATGTATTTTTTTGCATTTTGTAATTTTTATTTATTAGGAATATTTTGGTTGATTTGAATTGAAATAAAAATATTGTGTGTGCATTATTTAGAGTACATTGTATGTTGTGTATCGGGGCCCCGAGTGTGAATGTTTATGTATTGTGTGAATGCATATTATGTACTATAATGTATTATTTTAATCACATACGCAACACACAGCCATAGTTGTAAATAAAGTATTGTTTTATATAACATGCTGTTTATGAACTTTTTTCAAGGGAAATGTGAATATTGTATAAAGTTGTAAACTTAATGAATCAACAGATGTTTATGTGATATGTTTATTTGAACTAAGTGTAAAGTGTTGCACATGTTTATAATGTTAAATTATAAAATTTGGATATGTTATATTCAATGGAATTATTTTGTAATCAGATACCGGAGTTAGTAATTTCTTGTAAATCTAGAGTTGATGGTGATAAGAGGGGGGGGGCATTGTTACCCTAGTACAAACTTAAATTCATATATTCAGTGCTTTTAAGTTTTAGTCTAGTACAGTTCTATATTTAATTTTCTTATCACCATATTTATCATGCATTTAAAATACTTGTGCATTATTTTCAACTTTATTTTCTGCTATGCCTGACCGGCATACTCCTGTACCATTTATTACAAACACTTAAAATTTTACTTTGCCGAACTGGCATATCGAATTTCATGATTAAATTAACTTACTGTATACGCATGCCAGTTCGTCAAAGGGGCGTATCCCAGGTGTTTTAAAAACACTGATTTCAGAAAGTCAAACTCTGGTGTCTGATGATTTTGGTTGGAAACTTTTATGTTCATCGGTATTATAATTTTACTTATTTTGTTAGTAATGAATTATTTAATTGGAATATCTTTATCTATTCTCAAATTTTAAACTTAATTTATGTTATGTAATTATTTTCTTGTTTAGTATAAATAAATTAAACTTGTTACTTTTAAGCAAGTCTAATTATTTGCATGTTATTAGTTTCTTATTTATTAATAGAACGAAATACTGTAGGTATTTAAACTAATAGCTAGCATTCCATTAACTGCATTAAAATTTAATATTTGCAGCTCTGCTTATCGTGGTAATTATTTTGACAATTAGCCTAATGGTGGGTATTGGTAAAAAGACATCTGCCCACAGATATTTAAAAAGTAGTATAGACTGACAATAACCCTCTTGGCTCATAGTAACAAATCCATTTCCTCGCTTAAAGTTTATTCCTAAGCAGTAATTAACTAATCCTACATATTTTACTTCTAATTCTTTATTACGATGAGTTTTAAATTTTTCAATTTTATTCGGATCTTGGGACATAAATAATGTATCATCAACATACACTAAAATCATGATTAATCCTTTTTCATCTTTAATATAGTATATACAAGGATCAGCATCGGTTTGCTTCGCTCCGAAACTACGCAAAATTTCATTTAACTTAAAATTCCAACATTTGCCGGCCTGTTTTAAACCGTAAAGAGATTTCTTTAAAAGTAATACTTTATCTTCTTTTCTTAAAGATTTCAACATTTTATTGGCCATTTTAGAAATATCATTAGGTTTTTCATTTATAACTAAATGTTCAAGTATTTCTTCAAAATAATCTGGGCATTCCTTATAAATCTTTTCTTTCAGCTCGCCATTTAAATAATGCTACATCAAACTGATGAGTTTCTAGATTTAATTCTGCAGATAAAGACGCTCAAGTGAACTGCTATGCGCAACTGGGGAAAACGTCTCATTATAATCTATTCCTGGTTTTTGACTAAAACCTTTTGCAATAAATCGAGCTTTATTTTTCACTTCAGAACCATCAGTGCTAAATTTGTTTGTTAAAACAAAAGGACTCCCCAAACATTTTTCCAATGTCGGCCTATCCACAAATTTAAAAGAGTCATTTTTCAAAACACTCTTCATTTCATTGACCAATGCCTGGTACCACTGAGGAGCATTCGGACCCGTGAGCGCTATCTTGATGGGGATCTCCGCATTGTAACTGTAAGCAACATTCGCCGACGGGGGTCCATTGGTTCTGTCCCTTGTATTATATCCCTATTACGCAAAGAAAGAATCCCTCCCAGAGTTCAAAGGTGAGCTCTGAGAATCGCATAAATCGTCTGCTCCCTTAGGGGACTTAACGCTTTCGTTTCGCATCTCTTCTTTAGTTTCAGATTTTTTTATTTTTGTTTTCGCACTATTCTGCGCTCTGCCCTTTTTGTCAAAAGATACTATTACCTGCTCAAAGAATTTTTCAGCTATTGGAGATGCGGCGTGGTTATTTCTCTCAAGAAATTCTACATACGATTTATTATCGTATTCTTCAAAAAATCTTATACTTCTGGAAATAAAAAAATTTTTCTCATTTGGAAAATATATGCGAAAAGCTTTCGAATTTTCAGAATAGCCAACAGATATGCCTTTCTTTGATCTCGCACAGAATTTATGATTTGGCTTGTTTTCTAAGCAATATGCAGTGCAACCAAAAGTTTTAAAATAGCTAACCTTTGTTTTTATATTAAACCACAACTCATATGGTGTTTTTCCATTAAGTGATTTTGTTGGGCACCTATTACGCACATAATTCGCTGTATTTATTGGTTCTGCCCATAAATCTAAAGTTTGATTTGACTGCGATAAAAGGCAACGGGCCATCTCAACTAGCGTTCTATTCTTACGTTCAGCTACACCACATTGTTGGGGACAATAAGGAGCTGTTAATCGATGTTCAATGCCATTTGATTTAAGAAAATTATCAAATTTATCGTTTATAAACTCTCCTCCATTATCGCTCATAAAATTTTTAATTTTAGTAGATTTTTGATTTTCCCATAGAGCTTTTATTTCTTTAAATGCATTTAAGGCATCACTTTTACATTTCAGAAATTTAATCGCACAATATCGCGAACAATCATCTATGAATGTCGTAATATATTGACTTACCTATAGACGGTATCCTCATTGGACCGCAAAGTTCTAAGTGCACTATATCTAAAATATTGGTCATTCTTTCTGATTGTTTTGGAAAAGGGGAACACGTTAGTTTATTAATCGCACAAACCTCGCAATTAAATTCTTTAGGTAATTTAGTTAAGTTTAATCCCCTAGTATTCCCAATTTTGCATGAATTTATATCTTTTACATTAAGATGACCCTTTCTATAATGCCATCTAACAATGTCAGCTGTTTTATTTTTGGAAGAATCTAATGATTCACTAACATGTTTAACATTTTGTTTTAAATGTGTATCACTGTCTCTTACATTTAAATAGTACAAATTATTTTTTCTTTCAGCAATTATTTTTACTTTAGATACAGGATTTACAATACTTGCAAAATTATTTTTAAATGTAACAATATAACCGCGATCACATAATTTAGCAATAAACAGTAAATTTGTTCGTAATTCTGGAACCAATAAAGTATCATTAATTTCAACAGTTTGAACATTATTGTTAACCTTAGTTTTAATAAGTACTTTACCATTACCTTTTACATCAGCTGTAGCATTATTTGCTAAATTAACCTTTGATACATCAGTATCATTTATACTTACAAATTTATGGCTATCATTACAGAGATGCCTCGTACACCCAGAGTCCAAACACCAAAGTTCCTTCGAATCACTATCGGCTACTCGAAAAGAATCAGTTCGGCTGTTACAAGAAGTGCTCGTTAGGAAGCCGACACTCTCTTGCTTCAGGCTAGGTGTTCTATGTTTACCGCGCTGAGCAGCCCTGTGTCCAAATCGCTTGCATTTGAAGCACCGGAGTTTAGGGGGATCGTTCTCCTTCGGTTGATCACTGGTGTATTTGTTAACTTTGCTCTTGCACAGGGGTTTTCGTCGGAGGTGGCTCGCTGTGAATGCTCCAGAATCGCCCGATTTTCTCTCGTCGTGTCGTCTCGCATTGCTCTCTTTGATGATTTTGATGCGGAGTGTCTCGGGCCTTGGGAGTTCATCTCTGGATTCTATGGCACATCGAAAGTTTTCAAAACTCTTCGGAAGACTGTACAGCAGAATTATTGCTAGGAGATCTTCATCTATTTTTATATCCATTTCAGAAAGTTTATCAACGATATCGAAAAACTTCGATAGATGATCTCTCACATCATTAAGGCCACAGGAGGAGTCCCATCATTTTCAGTTGTATGAGGGACTTCAACAAAGTCGCTTTTCTAGCTGGCCCTTTTGATTGGTAAATGCTCTCTAACTTAATCCAGACGTCTCGTGAACTATCACAGTGTTTTACTTGCTTCAATTCAGATGGAGAAATACACAAGATTAAATCTGCTTTCGCCTTTTCATCATTTTCACTCCATTCATTAAAAGCATCCTTTGATTTTGGATCGCCTTCAACAATATCAGGTTTAGGATTTTTTCCATTTATAAATCCCCAGGAATCATATTTGATTAACAGCGCTTTGATCTGAATTTTCCAGGTTACGTAATTGTCTTTATTTAAAAGTTCAATTCTCATTCCACTAAGCGACGACGCCATCTTTTCAAATTCTACTCTCCCTATATGGGTGCGGTCTGTTTGCGTAAGTTGAGTCCTGGTCCCATAACCTTTTAGGTATAAAATGAAGTACAGAGAAGGCAGTGTTACACAAACAGACATGTTTAATGACGACAGACAATTACAACACAAGTAATTACAATAATATAATAACAATAAAGAACATTTCCAATTATACACAAGAGAGTGAACATCTACTCTCAAGCAAGGCAGAAAGACATCTGACCAGAATATGCACCGTTTGATCAATAGAGGGCGCACATTTACTCTAGTCAGGAGGATCTACTTTGTAAAGAGGGTAAAAGCAGAGACAGTGATATTTTATTATCCTAACAATAGGGAGATAATACGCGGGACAGAACCAATGGACCCCCCGTCGGTGAATATTGCTTACAGTTGCAGTACGGAAATCCCCGGCAAGATAGCGCTCAGGGGTCCTATTGCTCCTGTTTGGTACCAAACATTGATCAATGTAATGAAGAGTATTTTTAAAATTGACAGTTAAATTTGTGAATATGCCGACCTCAGAAAAATGTTTGGGGAGTCATTTTGTTTTAACTAACAAATTTACCACTTATGATTTTAAAGTAAAAAATAAAGCTCAATTTATTGCAAAAGGTTTTAGTCAAAAACTAGGAATAGATTACAATGAGATGTTTTCACCAGTTGTGCCTAGTAGTTCATTTCACCTTATGGTGTCATTATCTGCAGAATTAAATCTAGATATTTACCAATTTGATGTCGCAACGACATGTTTAAATGTCGAGCTGAAAGTAAAGATTTATATGGGATGCCCAGATTATTTTGAGGAAATGCTTGAACATTTTGTTATAAATGAAAACCCTAATGATATTTCTAAAATGGCCAATAAAAATTTAAAATCTGTAAGAAAAGGAGATAAGGTGTTACTTTTAAAGAAATCTCTTTACGGTTTAAAACAGGCTGGCAGATTCTAGAATTTTAAGTTAATGAAATTTTGCGTATTTTTGGAGGGAAGCAAGCTGATGCTAATCCTTGTATATATTATGTTAAAAATGAAATAGGATTAACCATAATTTTAGTGTATGTTGATATATCATTTATGTCTCAATATCCGAATAAAATTGAAAAATTTAAAACTCGTCTTAATAAAGAATTACAAGTAAAATATGTAGGATTATATATATAAAGTTATTGCCTTGGAGTAAGCAAGCAAATGGATTTGTTATTATCAGCCAACAGAGTTATATGAGGGTCACTCTGAAATTTTTGAGATACAACTAGGTTTTTAAAGTTATACTTACAAAATTTTAGGTGTGTTCAAAGTAGTCTCCTCCAGCATCAATGCACTTTTGTAGGCGAATTTTCCACAGATTAAATGCCTCAAGCCATTCATTTCCTCAAATAGATGATGTGGCTATAAATGCATTTTTTCCAATCTCTTCTTCTGAATGAAAACGACGTCCACGTAAGTTCTTTTTTAGATTAAAGAATAACCAAAAGTCGCACATAGCTAGATCAGGTGAATACGGCGGATGTTCGATCACTTTAATTTGTTTTTGTTTAAGAAACTCAACTGTTAATCCGGCTGTATGTGAAGATGCATTGTCATGGTGAAGCATTAGTCCCCTAACATTCAGTTCCTGTAGAATTTCTGGAAGACATTTAGTGGTATACCAGTTTGCTATTACTGTCTTCTGTCCTTCCAACTTGATGGCTTTGACCAATCCGGTACTTCTGAAGAAAATGGCATATATCACTTTTTTCAGTGCGCGTTGTTTTTTCACCATTGTCGGCGAGGGGTCACCTTCAAAGACCCATACTTTGCTTTCTTGACCTGTTGGAACATCAAAAAACGGTATGTACGTTTCATCACCTGTTACAATTTTAGAGATGATGCTGTGGCCACCCTCAATCAGCATATTAAGAGTTTCTTTACTGATTTTGACACGCTCCTCTTTTTGATGCTCAGTTAGAGTATGGGGAACCCAACGGCAAACTACTTTTTTCATATGTAATTCTTCATGAATGATTTTGGGTATGGCTGCGGATCCAAAATTAAGTCCCTTCTGTATCATTTGATAGGTACAGCGATTATCAGCCATTAACATTTTTCGTATGGCAGATACATTATCCGGGATTACTGCCGACGGCGGCCTTCCTGTATGTTCTTCATCCTGAAGAAAATTGCAACCTCTTCTAAATTCTCTAAACTATCTGAATACAGTAGCATGAACAGGAGATTCATCACCAAATGCTAATTGCAACCGTTGAACGCATTCTTCTTGATTTAATCCTGCTTTGAATTCGTAGAAAATCAGTGCGAAAATGTTCTCGCTTCAACTCCATTTTCCCTTCTGTTTAAAATTTATTCTGCACTAAACAAGTTGAAGTAAGTCAGTAAAAATTCATCTTCTGTGTTAAAATATTTTGTACTTTAAAATTAAACCGTTATTTTTATTTTGTAAATTCTCGTCTGCGCGTATCTCAAAAATTTCAGAGTAACCCTCGTATTCGAGAACTTCTAAATCGATTTAATATGTTAGAAGCTAAGCCTGTGGCATGTCCTGTTGATATTAATGTTCGATTAATAAAGGCTAAAAAATGTAATGATGAAAAGTTACCCTTTCGCGAATTAATTCGTGGTCTGATGTATTTATCTGTTTCAACTAGACCTGACATACGAAATACGGTCAATCAGTTGTATAAATTTTTATAATAAATCTCATTGGACTGCAGCAAAACATGTACTACGATACTTGAAAAAAACGATTATGGATTAGTTTTTAAACGTACAGGTGAGCCCCTATTTGGGTATGCTGATTCCAATTGGGGTAATTGCCTTGATGATGCCTAGTCATATACCGGGTATTGCTTTATTTTAAATGCAAGCTTAATTAGCTGGGAAAGCCATAAACAAAGTACAGTAGCTCTTTCCTCTGCTGAAGCAGAATATATGGCATTATCAAATGGTATGAAAGAGGCAATTTACCTTTGTAATTAATGAATTGCGTGATTGAAATTTGGAAAAAGCGCACATATTTTCTGCTAACAAAGAAGGCTTAAAATTAGCAGAAAATCCAATTTTTCATAAGTGAATAAACATACAGCATATACCAACATAA
Source organism: Latrodectus hesperus (assembly GCA_037975125.1). Classification (NCBI taxonomy): domain Eukaryota; kingdom Metazoa; phylum Arthropoda; class Arachnida; order Araneae; family Theridiidae; genus Latrodectus; species Latrodectus hesperus. The sequence goes on from CM075854.1 coordinate 40,680,642, forward strand.
AATATGGGAGCAGATGTACTAACAAATGCTTTACCTGCTACTAAACATTACAAATGCTTAGATACATTAGGAATAGAAGATACTAATTTGCATTTCGGGTAAATGTGTCGACATTGTGGGAGGGTGTTAGGGTATTAAAGTATCATTGTCTCTGTTTTTACCCTCTCTACATAATATGTCCTCCTGACTAGAGTAAATGCTCGCCCTCTGAGGATAAAATTATGCATATTCTGGTCAGATGTGTTGACTCTCTTGTGTATCATTGGAAATGTTCTTTAATGTTATTATTTTATTGTAATTACTATATGTTGTAATTGTCTGTTGTCATTAAACCTGTCTATTTGTGCACCACTGCCTTCCTTCTACTTCATTTTATACTTAATAAAGATAGGGTTTCGATAGTGTAGGTTACATAGATTGTGAGCTGAATCCCTATAATTTGAATCACATTTTGACGGATTGAGTAAGTGGTCATGATCTCTCACTTTTTGATAGTCTCATTCATCATTAGTTGAATAGGGGATGGCTCTGTTCTGATGTTCAACTAGCAGATATGACATATGTCAGTCGTTTGGAAATGTTTCTCATCTTTAACCATAATTATGATTGGATGATTCTTATCATGAATTTTCTTTATCCTTAAGGCTATCGACTTCAGTTCTTTGTACAATGCTGGAGTCGCATTCGGCCTTCAATATGTAAAGGGTGGCATATAGTCCTCATGTTTATATTTGACGCTAATACAGAAACTTATTGGTTCATGCTTTTGGTATTTTTGCATGTACGATGTGCTTACATCAGGCTAACAGGTATCTATCTTATTCATTAAACACTCAAAATCTGCATTTATGGTGAAAGGTACTCGTAATAATTTATGATAATTTTTTTACTTTGTAGAATCACAAACTTTTAGGCATTGCTATTTTGACGGACTTATTTTTCCTACAATCCCATTCATCTTTTTTCAGACTTTTCTCAGAGAGATAAAATAACAGCCACCTTTCACATGGGTATACTATTCCATCATGATTACTTAATTGATCAATTATTAGTCTTGACAAGTATTTTATCCAACAGTAATGACTGTACCCTTCCTCGTTTTTTATGTAAAGCAAATTGACAGGTCTCAACCTTATTTTTAGTTATTCTTAAAGGGTATATGTCCTTGTTTTTAGTATTTTCATCTGTGAATATATATTCAGTGATACAGTATTCATTGTTCCAAACCTTTCGAGTATTCCCTCTTCTCTTTTTATAAGAATTTCAATGCCTTCATACTTTAGCTCATTTTTATATGGTATATATTTGGTGACTCTTTAGGCATCTTTTCCTGCCGACTGTAGTGCAGAGAGCATTGCCCACATGAAACATTTATTACCCTCATTTTACATGTTTATGACAACTTTTTCAGCTTTAATCTTTTTTGAAAAATCAATGTTGGATGATCCTCTCAGTGGGTTGTACTTATTGATCCTTATCTCAAGACTTTTAATTCCGACGAGCAACCAACCTGAACCCGTTGAAACAAACTCCTCCATTTCTGTCAATAACTTTTGGATAACCAATCTGTAATAAGCTGCCAAATCTGATGATTCTAAGATGAATTCATTTTCTGTTTTGAAGTTCTCCATTTCTATTATAGCTTCGTCTATCCCTTTTCCATAGTTACAGAGAAATTGGTAAATAACCTTCAGACCATGCAGCCTCTCCAGATATTAAGCCGAGCTGGCAGCCGAATGATTAGCGCTCTTGCCTTCAGTTCAACAGTTTGTGGGTTCAAATCCTACCTTGGGCATGGATGTTTATAGTGGTTCGGAATCCATTTTAAAACCTAGGTCCCGGTCTAATTAGCTCTCGTGTGCAAAAAATGATCGTTAAGCGACAAAACAAACAAACATAGTTGTAGTAGGACTGCAACTATGTATTATGTAGATATAGTGGTTGATCAGTTTCGAAACAAGTTTACTACACTCACCTCAAGAAAAAAATTTTCTCGTATAATAAACACAAAATAGAATTGTTAATATACCATTAATTTCAAGAAGTGGGTTCGGATTCATGGATAGACTTATGCTGTAAAAGTCACTGCACCAGCTCTGTCATTTGCACACACTATATATATATATATATATATATATATATATATATATATATATATATATATATATATATATATGAATGCTTACATTTAAAACAATAATTATTTTCTGCATTACAGATTCATAATATTTTACAAAGTTTAAGAATTACTATGACAATGTTATAGAATTTTGTCATAAGTTTTATTTTATATACTTTTGTGTTCACTACTTTTAGTGATTTAAAATTAAATAAAGAATTTAAATTTGTTCTACCAATTTTAATTTTATTAATTATAAAGCTATATAATAGAACAACATGATTTTAAATAAAGTAAATTAGCTAGGTATACAATTAAAAGTATTATGATATTAAAAATAAATAATAAGTTAAGTTATATGTTTTGATTTCAGAGTTAATTCTAATTTTAAATGTCACTGTACATTTTCAAAATAATAATAAATGTTTAAAATATTGCATTTGTAAACTTCATGAATACTTTATTATTTTATTATACTAAGTGTAATTAAGTTAATCTTCCATAATATAAGAGTGATTGCTAAACTTTTCAACTGTTTTTTATTGCTTGATATCTATTTTGTTTGAGTGTTTCACACCCAATATAGAGATTAAAATCAACAGTTTTGATAGTAGACTCTTTATTGTTTATTATTTTTGTTATTGTAATTTATTCTATAAAATGATTAAATTTGAAGTCCATGTATTGAATGAATTTGTTCAAAACACCACTTGTTATCTAACATACAAAGTTTTTTTATATCCATTTTTAAAGAAAATTTTAATCATTTTTATGGAGAATACAATTTATGTTTATAATATTATTTATTAATTATGCATTTAATATTTTAAAATTGATACTTTGTATTTCATTAAAATGCTGGAGGCATGCATTAACATGCTGGAGGTGCTGTTTCACCAGACTTGATTTCATAATCATTCACAATCACTTATGAGTTCTGCCACTTTATTTTGGCAATATGATTGTTCATTTTGCCAAATGTAAAGAAGTTGGCATTAACTCATTCAGATTATAGAAAATGTACTGCATAATTATTATGATTGCAAAATTTTAAAAAGATTTGATTAAAATATTACATTATTAAAAAACTTTAATTCAATTGTTTTGAACCCTTAAAATATTTCTGTGTCTAATTTTTGTTTTCCCAATTTGTTTGGCAAAGTACTTAAAAAAATAGTTTGTACTTTGCCAAACATGTTTCTTTTACTTTTTGTGACCTCTTGCAGAACACACATATGTTATAAAAAATTTCTTTTGTCAATAACATTTGAAATAAATATATTCTATTGGAGATTGACCTTTATATATTTCCATGTAATGAATCAATTTCAAGGTTTAAAGCATTGCTTTTTCCCTATACCCAACATAGGCCAATTGAACATATTTTATCTTGTGCATATATAAATGCAAAAAATTTTAAGTGTCAAACTAACTTTCATTTTGAAGAAATGCATATTTTCATTAATAGAAGTATCTGCACACAGATGCCATGCAGCAGAAGTTGTGAAACAAATTCTTTTAAGATGTGGTCTCGATCAATGGTTTATAACAGCGGTGCCCAACCTTGTGTACGCCAGCGTGATTTCGGTTTTGTGAACAAAAAATATTTTTAAAATAACCATTCATTTATAATTCTTAATTGTTAAAATATGGTAAGCATTCATAGTCATGAGACACTTTGCAAGACATAAGAAAATTACTGAGTGCAAATTCATTCTTATACATTCATCATGTACGCAGTTCAGAACTCAAAGTAATGTCAAAGTTTAAAAGAGTTATATATCAGTGATTTAGTGAATCAATATTATTCATCTCAAACCCATTTGCTTAACTTAATATTTCAGATATACCACATAATATTGGAAATATGTTTAACAAAAATGTTGATGTTTTGGAACTGGAAATTATAAATTTTCAGTCAGAGTTGCACCTAAAAGCAAGGTTTCCACAGAGTGTTTGTTAGACCCTTGATGGGGAGAAAACATCTCTTTAATTAAAGAAACTTTTTTGAGACTGTTTTCCTGCTTTGGTTCTACTTACCTGTGTGAAAGTGTATTTTCGATTATGATAGATTTAAAGACAAAATGTAGATCGAAAATTACAAACACTTAAATGACTGTATAAGTTTGGCTTTAACATATGTACCAGAGTACAATAAACTGGTTAAAGACAAGCAATGTTAGCTTCACATTTATTATCAGTTATTTGTTTTACATTAAATGACTTTTACTGTATACTTAATAATGAGGCATATCACAGTTTAACTGAAAAATTCTCTATTACTTTCTCATTATTTATTGGTTACCATCAAATGATAATATTTAATAAGTTTTGTGATTTGAGAATTTATAATCGGTTTTTATGTTGGTAAATTAAAAAGAATGAAATTACTACTATTTTAATAATGTATTTATGCTGAAGTTTATGATAAAAATGTTTTTCAAATTCAATACAGACTAATTTTAAAAAGGAAGTTTTATATATTTCTCTCAAAAAATTTATAAAATAAAAATCTATGAAATAACTTAGTCTATTTTAAATGAAAAAAAATAATTATCTTAAATTAAAAAAAAAATCTAGTGTTTTTTACGTATTTAAAGGTATAAAAAATCTCAAATGTAAATACTTCCACCAATGGAAAAGCAGCATTGTCTTTTGGTGACTTGTAGCCTGAAAGGCTAAATAATAGCTGTCTGATGGATGCTCAACATCTGTTGTTTCTGAGTACCTTTTTTAAAACCATGTTTTTCTCAAAGCTGTTCCTGGTAACTTATTGAAAATTTAATATTGTGACTTTTAAATAAAAAATAGAATTTATGAAAACATCAATAATGTTTATTTATTTATGAGTATTTCATTTTATGCGTATTCATTTTTCTGCTAATAAAAAACTTAAAAATAAGAATGTTTTTATTATGTTATTATTTCAAATTATTGAATACTTCAAAAATATTTTTTTCATCAAAACTTCTCTTGAGTTCTTGTTTACTTTATAAATTTCTTATTAGATGTTAAACAAAAATGAATTTCAAAGACCAAAACAAGAAGAGGACTTTGAAAAAAGTCTTTCAAGTTTTATGTAGGAAAGTAGATGATCAATAGCAAGATGTGTGATATTACTTTTCCTACACATCGAGAATATCTTGACAGCCGGCAGCTTTATCTAGGTTCAGGACTATCCTTAAAAGTGACAGAATCTTATGTAAATTTGCTAGTAAAATTATTCTTAGTATTTTTATAGATGCAATAATGCAAAATACTTCAGTAATTTTTAATTGCTATTTTTAAATTAACTCTAAACTTTATTTAATGTTAATATTTCACCTCTGTTACACATTTTCAGTTGACTTATCCGAAATCATAGCATGAACAATTTCTAAATAAAATTTAAACAAAAATTATAAAATATTAAAATGTAATTATACTTATGGTTTATTTAATTAAAGAAACATATGTTACAGTTAAAGTGTAAAATTTGTTATTTCATGGAATAACTAGGTATTTTTTTCATAAGTAACCAAAGTATGTTAAAGTACACAAAAATATTGAACTCTTCAATTTAGCTAAATAGTCCATAGAATGATTAGTTGATTATATAAGTTTGAAATATAGCACTTGAAAGTTCCTTGATATGGTTCTAGCTGTTTTTAGTCAATTTTGAACTCCTTATTGCTACTTTACAATGATGTATAGGCATGCTTTTTTCAATTGCCTTTAGACATAATATTTAAAAAGTGTATTCTCTGTTTAATCCTTCAATATGAGCTATAGCAAATTATATCGTGGGCTTTTTCTTGTTATTTATCAATTGATCGTCTGTGATAAGGAAAAACGTTTTTTGAGATATTTTAGTTATTTATGATCCTTTTTTTTATAAAAATGCTTTAAATTGTTTATTTTTCCTTTAATGGCCTATCATTAATTATGTCATAAAATTACCTGGTTAAGTACGAAAATTTTCGTGCATTTTATACCTTAACTGACATGTCTAGTTATTTCATGAAATACCTATTTATTCTATGAGATAAACAAATTATACACTTTAATTAAAAAATGCACAAGTGTAATATTTCTTTCAACCTTCATCTTCTATCAAAATTGCTAAAAGGTTCAAGCGTTAAACTTTAATAAATAAATTTATGCTCTTAAAAAATCAACATACTTGTATTCATTATTTTTAAATCTGGCTTTGTGTATAACTTACAAGTATGAATTATCCTACCATTTTTTTTATACCGTAGATCCAAATTTAATTAACCCTCTTGAAAAAATGACTGTTGAGTGGCAAACCCCTCAATTGTTTGAAATTATTATAACAAAAATCTAAATTTTGTTGCTTAAATTGTTTCATATTTTAATTTTCCTTTTGTTTCTTTATAATTTTGGTTTTTAAATACATGGCCAACTTCATCCAAACTTTGATCTGAATAAATTCATATAAACATGGTATATGTTAAACGTTGAGATCATGACATACAATGAGGTAGTTAAATAAAAATTCTAAATTTTATTGACTTTTGAGATAATCTGTCTAAATATCCAATTTTTTCCAAATTATTGGTAAGTATGTCTTGAACACAGTTCTAGTAATACAGATCATTTGAAAAAAAGGAGAAAATAGTCTTTAGTGTTTAAAGATGGAAACTTCACATGCTTCTATATGTTCTAGGTTTTCATTGAATAAGTATCTTCAATTGTTATCCAGAGATAAGGAGAAGAATTTTCTTTATTAATATTACATCAAGGATTGTTCAGCATGCAACTTATCTTCAATTTGGATTAGAGTTCAGATGCTTATGTGCAAATTTTTCTCTTTAGTAGATACAGTTTTAAATATTCTATTGGGCTGTACTAATAAATAATATTTTTTTATGTTCTAAAAGACAATACTCTCTTTTCCTTTTCAGTTTTCAATGTGAAAATTTGGTCAAGTTAATATTTACTGCTTGAAACCTTCATTAATCTTATAAAATAAATATATTTATAACTTAATATATTACTATAATGTGTAGAAATTCTTAAAATGTTGCACTTATGTTTTCAAATTTTTTTTATTAGTACCATTACTTGATATTAATATGCTTTTCCATTCTAATTACTTTCACGTCTGCCTGTAGGCTCTTTGAAAAAACTAGCTTTTGTATTGATACAAACCTATTTATAATTATTTACTATTTATATTTTTTTCATTATTAGTGTGATAAATTTTCAAGACACTGATCTAAAATCTTGTAAAATGGTTTATTATATGATGTGCTTTGTATTTTGATAGGTCAATGAGCTTCAAGCAAAGTTTTTGAAGCAATTACAAGAATTAGCCACTAAGAAACATCTAATCTTAGCTGATAGAAATTTATCCAAAGAAGACCGTATCAATCAATTAAAGAATTTGAGCATACCAATGCCCAATTGTCAAACTCCTGGAATGGCTGTAAAATTGGAAGATTTAACGTAAGACAATCTTATTTAGTTGCATTATGATTTGTTGTAAGACTCAGTCTTCCATTGCAATAAAATATTCTGTTCTACGGTTGGTAGGTTAGGTTTTCACCCTGAGCATGGATGTCTGTGATGTTTCAAAACCCACTTGAAAATGTCATAAGGTGAAAAAAGATCATTGAGCAACAAACTAAATTGAAAGAATAAAGTTATCCCGAAGAGATTGTTCTGATGTGTATAAATATATTTTGTGTTGTATCTGCTAAAAGTATTTGCTGTTTTCTAGAAAATATTTGATTCAGGTTATCTCTATATTTTGAATTATAATGAAATTTTGTCGATTGATCTCTATTTCCTAATATAGCATTAGACGATTGGTCATATATAGGTCACCAATCATTGTAGTCACTATAACATTATACCTGGAAACTAGAAGATTCTTTAACCATTTTATATCCTATTCATATAGTGAATTTCAAAGATTTATAAGCATTTCCAAATTCAATAAAATTTATAAACACTAACAAGAACTTAGGAGTAATAATTTTAAACAGTAAGTTTTTACTATTCTTTCATGGATATTTTCTTTTAACGGCATAAAAAAATATTTTTTAAATTTTCATTAAATGCTGAATGTAAGTAAAGAAGAGAAATAAGGTTCCTAATTCATGTTTGCCACAGTAAACTTTCAGAAAAGTAATTTGAGCATAATGTGATCCAACAAACTAGAGTAGTTAAATATTTTTACTAGGAAAAGATGCACCCCTTTTCCTTACAGCAGATATCTGAGGTACCACCTAAATGCTTAGCCTTCTGGTTTCAGTTAAGCAATTCACTGTTTTGATTGCTAACTTAAAGGTGGGTACTTGTTGTGGTTCAGAATGCATTTTAAACTATAGGTTCCAGTTTATTTAATCCTCAGGTGCAACAAGTGACTGAAGCAAACAAATCAAATTTTTAATAAATTACATTTATTTTAAATTAAATTTGTTTGAATTATTATAAATTTGATTTCAATGTTAATTTCCAAGAAGCCTTAATCTTAAAATATCTATTTCAAATTCCTTATTTTCCAAAATTGCTAATTTGCAATTGTAAACTGTAATTTACTGTATATTTTATGAATTTCATTTTTTTATTATGTATAATGAAAGCAATAAAAAATGTAAATTTTTAGATAATGTTTAATATCAGAAATCTAGTACTCTACTGTACACGATTGTGTCGTAGGAACAAGAAAGAGCATATTTTTCCTTATATCAGCTATAGTCTCATTAAAAATCTCACAAAAAAAAGCCTCAAATATTTCACACTTTAAATCTAACTCAGGGTGGCATTTTTTTTCCTAAAATATTTATTGGGCTTTGTGTTAGTTTTTTTGAGTGATATTTAAATTTTTCACTCTGGTGTTAGATAATTTGAATTGTGCAATTGAAATAGGAAATGGTCTTGAAATTTTCTTAATGGCTTGTGAAATATGGTGTTCTTATTACAAATCCTTATGTATCAAGTAAATATAAAGTATTTTCTATTTGTTCACAAACTTGACCATAGATTGAAGTCATTCCTTTTAATTACTTTATATATGTTGTTGTTGTTGTTGCTTATCCTCCATGTCTGACGGAGTCAGACTAGATCCACGAGTTCGTTGACTGTAAGGAAGTCGAAGACTAAAAGAGGATTGCTAAAGAGATCCTCCCTAGAGAGACCCATGCAATCCAAATGATGCTCAGGAGAAGCCTGATGATTTTGGCACTTGGTGCAGGTGACGAAAGTTTTCCTGCCCTCGTTAAAAGTGAGGCACTTAATATGACCGCTAGCAAGTCTTTGAGAGAACAGTCCGGGTACGTCTGTCACACGGGAGGTCAAGGGACAAACCCGGTTTTGATCCCTTGTACCAATTATGGGTGGGGGGTGTTTTCCACTCTAATATATACTTTATATAATATATACTTTAATATACTTTATATATGAAACCCTTAATGGCCTATTTGCTTAATCAAAGCAAAATTTCAGACATCATTGCTTAAAAGTTTACCCTGGAAATAGTGTTTAGTTTAAGCAATGCCGAGCTGTTGCTTATGGTTACAGCAAATGAGTTTCAAAATTTTCAATTTGCAATAATCACTTACTAATTGATCAGTAGATTGAAAAATTACAGAAGACTGTAACAATTAACATATGACAAAAATTTCCTGTTAAAATATTTTACCTTCATTGACAGCACACATCACAGCATTGTACAGTAGAAGCATCAATCACAGGCACCATGTCCAAAGGATTTCTTGTGGGAAAACCTAAGAAGCAGTGTAGGAAGTTTCTTCAGATATGCATTCAAATGTGCCAATAAGTTGACCCTTACGATGAAACATTGTAAATTGACAAAACTATTTTATATGTTTTTGAAAAATTTTGCTCTAACACAAAAATTTATTTTCATTTTCAAATTTGTCAGCAAAATTGAAAATTGAGGTTGATATTTCATTATTCCAATGTACTATCACTATTATATAATGCTCCATGTAATCCCAGCTAATGACTGAACAGTTTGCTCTCTGAGCTTCTGTTGAACAGCTTGTTTTGAATGCACTGTATGCAATGGATCAGGGTCAAATTAGCTCATGCATCAAAAGTGATCTTTGAGTAATAAGCAAACCAATCCATGTCACAAACTAGGTTCATTTCGTCCTAATGTCAAAATAGTGCTCTTACCACTAAACACTTAGTTACTTTATCTAGTAAATCTTAGTTTATTAGGTGAGAACTTAACAAGAATTTTAGACATAGCTGATTCAGAATCAATATAATAGAAACTAGGAAGCTAGTTTCTTCCTCAACTTCATCTTCCTTATCAACAAAGATCAGCATTTTGTCTTTGGTAAAAGAAATTTTAATAGAGAACATGCTTTAATTGTGAAAAATAATGTTGACATATTAGAACTTGCTAAATCCGAAAAAAAACATTTAAATATAGATGCTCGAGATTTACTAATGGAAAAATATAAAATCTATGAATAGAGTGACAGATATATAACTTGTTTTCCACAATACAATATTTTAATAGTCTGTCTACCATGCTTTTTGAAAGTTACCTGTGTAAACTTAATAAATTTATTTGCTCAGAAATGTGCAGTGCTGCTCTGAATAATGCAGTGTTAAGCATTCTGGAAGACTTTCACTCCATCACTAGCATAAGAAAGAGAATTAAAAATTCTCAACATATTGTGACTAGATTGTAAAACAGTGGAAACATTTAATAAACATAACATTTTGCTTTTTATCTATATTACTCTGAGGTACTTTTCAATTCTTCTGCAGTATATGGGTCATTGTTTTAATTTAAATTGATAAATATAAGTGATGAATTTGTTGTTGCTAATCTCAACACTGTCTAACAGAGATGGCAATGCCCATGAATCCAAAAAGTCTAAAAAAAGAAGAGAGTCATGCAGAACCTCATCCTTGCTAAAATTTAGACACACAAAAATATGAGAGAGGAAACTATGTAAATTGTGCAACAATGGCAGTCTGGGTATATTTTTTTACGGTGCTTAGAAATGAGGTTTCTTGTGTAACCACTCGAGAAGCGCAAAAAGCAGTTTGATGGGATATCAGTCTAAGTTAGACTGACTTTGTTATTTTTTAAATGTTAAAATAAGCATAAGAATATCAATAACTGTTTATTTTGCATCAGTAACTTCATGCAAATAGATGTCAAACATCTGAACCTGAACTTTACATTTCATGAGATTTGCTAATTGTTTACATATTCTGGAGGATTTGTTTTTATTTAAATTGAATTTTTTCTTATAATTATCTGTATTATAGTAGTGATAGGTGAAATACTTGTGAAAAATTTATTTATATATTCTACAAAATTTATATATTTTTATTTAGTTTAACATTCCAGTATTTTCCACCTTCGGAAGTTTACAATTTCACTGCTGTTGATTTGAAACCTGGTGGGGAGAATGTGGTAAGATGTATTATTTTTTTCACATATTGTTTTTTTTTTAAAGTTATTCTGTTATTTAATTTTTATCTAAATTCTAAGTTAAACTTTTCTTTTTTTATTTTGCTAGAATCATTCATTAGTAATATTAATTGTTTACTTGGAAATAAATTTAGTCAACAACTTGTTTAGAATAGCTTAATATATGAAAGTTCTTATAATATCCATAAAAAGTTATGTTTTTGGAACAAAATTTTGTTTCCAGGCTATTGTGTTTTTAGGTACTTTTCATAAATAGCATGATATATCCATCCATATATCAAAGTAGAAAGAAACCTGAAAATGCCTGAGAACCAAAATTTAATAAATATGCACTTTTACAGAAAGGGAAGGACTTATGCAGATTTTAGTATTGGCTTTAACCAGTTTAAGATCCATGATTACTATTATAATTAATAATAGTCATATGGTAAAAGAAACGATTCTTTTATTTACCATATTTTAAAGGCTTAAAGTGTGCAGCTTAAATTGAATTATCCACCAAGCTTTAAAATGTAGCAAACAAATGAGAAATTCTTGCCTTTCTGTTGATTTTTCACCTCTCTGTAGATTCAAAATTTTGAACAGGTGAAATACTTCAAATAATTTTTATTTCCTCACATGTTGCCTAAAATTTAAAAATGACATGAAGAATATTTTTGTGTTCAGGGTAGAATTTTCCTTTAAAATGCTGAAAAATGTATATCGAAAGCATTGTTTTCATTGCTTTTGCAAAACTGAAGTGCAAAATTGATATACTTACAAAAATTTTAGCCCAAAAGTTAGAAAAATGTTGTTTACTATTACTTTTTGTTACCTATTTCCCTAATATTTTTGCTATCAGTGATAACTGTATAAAATAGAATACATGTAAGGAATGAAAGTTTGCAATATATGTTCCTGCATACATGCTAGTTTAGATTTTTCAAAACTTTTGAGAAATAGGTAGTGCGAAATAGTTCTCCTTCCCTACCAAAAATTAGTCATTCCGAAAATTTTATTTTGACTAATGAATTCAATAAATGAATAAAACAAATTGTTCAAGCACTGGCAATGTAACCTGTAAAAAATTAAAACAAATATTTGTAGAAAATACTTTCTGTAATAGTATTAAACATTTTTACATGTTATCTATCTTAATGTTTTCAAGGTTTTGCTTTCTATATTTATTGAATTAGATTTTAGAAACTTTATATTATAGTAACTATCAATATTAACATTAACAATAGAGTAAATATTTATAGTTTTAAAAAATCTGTTATTTGTTCATGTTTCAAAACTAATAAAATTTTTATTAATATTTCAAAAATTCATATTTAACTGTATGCTCTGTATTCAATTTATACAATAAATACTCAGAAAGTATCTGAGCATAAATATAAATGAAATAATAGTTTAAACTAATAAAACAAAATGCTCTAATTATTAAAGAAGTTATAAAGTTAAAAGAAACAGTTTTTTACTATTAACAAAATAGTAAATATATATATAAAATTGATAAATTCATTTGAAAAGTAGCATCAAAGAAGTCTGGCTTTCCCTCCCAAAGGTAAGTGTGGCAAAAATCAGTTGCCGAAAAAATATGAAACTAAGTTAAAATGTCCTGTGCCAATCAAAATTTTTTCTTTAAATTTACTTATATAATTTTATTCTGGATAACACATAATAAATTAGCCTGTCTTGCTGAATATATATAGACAAGGAATTTCCTGAACTTCAGAAATTTTGTTTAAGAAAAGAATTTTTTTATATTGTAAAAATCTAAATTTAATTTAAATAAAAAGCCTATTTAGTTTTTATTTACAAGAACTGTTAATGGAAACAACTATTGTTAATCTATTGCATTTTGCAATTTTTATTTCATGTGCAGGAATCTCCTGAACTTCTTTTTCTTAGAAATTCACAATTTTGCAAATTGAGATTTTTACAAAGTACTGAAGCAGCTAATAAAATTCGAATCCTAACTCTGTATTGTGTTTTTTAAATAATTAAAATATTTGCAGAAATTATATCTATATACATTTTGACTCTTAGTTTTCTATTACTTCAGCTAGTGTCATTGGAAAATGTTGAAGAGTACATTGAATTAATGACTGATTTCTGCCTTCATAAAGGTATTCGTAAACAAATGGAAGCATTTAAAGGTAAATAAGCTTTAATAAATTTTTAATAATTGTTTTTGAAAATATGTTGCAAGTATTGTATTTTCAAATTATGAGGCATTGAAATAAAACTTTCCGAATAATTTTATTTATCAACTTGTTGGTTTTCCATTCATTTTTTATTATTACATGTAACCTTAGCTATTTTAAATTTGATCAAATGTTATTCAACTTGTATTCATGTTTTTTGAGCTGGCATCATCAATCCTGCAATCCCAGATTTTTCATTTGGCAGGCTAAATGATAAGACACTAAATATTTTTCAAGTTAATTATCATATTTTTTGAAATTGAGAAAGATTGTATAAAGAGCATTTATCCAGTGTACTGTGTTTTTGAATATACTTTTTATTTTGAGCTTTCTTATTATGAATAATGTGGTTCTTTCATTGTTATATCCAATATTTATAGACCTGAATATGAAGTTATGTTAAATTTTATATATAAATATTAGAGGGGTCTACAGGTATATGATGTTTAAGACTTGTATGAGGATTTTCTGTGAAACAACACTTAAATGAACATCATTAGTGTTCTCATAATAACTAGGCAAACCTGGAAGAAATTTTTTCAATATAGTGGGGTCAATCAGTAAACTCAAAGTAAAATTTTGATTAACTGGAATAACTGGAAATTTTGATTAACTTTGAGTAAACTGGGGATTTAAACATTGTTGTGTTGCATTTACTTTTTATTCACAAAGTTGTCCCATATAAAACGATTTTGTGTTTTATTAATTTTATTTACAAAAAATGGGCCAGTATATAGTTGTGAGATTGATCATTACCCATATCATTGTACTGACATCGACTATAAATATTCACTCATGCACACACTTGCCATTGAATTGGAAACTTAGGCTCAATACTTTATTTTATCAACATTTACATGGATGAATGGTAGCTCTTAATAGTTTGTCCTTGAGTCTTCATATTATTGGAATGCATGTGTGATCAGAAAATGGGGCCATACAGCTTCTTAGATCTTGTAAATTAGATGGACATAAAGAATGTTGTTGGATGTTCTTTTTTACCATATCTCATATTGCATTTATTTTTAATCATCTTATACCACACATTTTCCATGGGATTAAAAATTCTTCTCTGCTGTAGCCATTAAAGGTGTTAGATTGGTGTTAAACAAACCAATTTCAAACACTTATGGTATTATACATTGTTCCATTGTCGTCCATAGAGTATCTGCCGCCACACAGAAAGGTGGAACTATGTTTGTCATTTGAAGCACAGTAGCATCCTTGTTCTTTCTTACAATTCATCATAGATGATAGGAAAGAGAAACTGCTTTAACCTCAAAGATAAAAAACAGTGTTTTGATACCAACTTTTGAAAACCCTTGATGCAGTTTGTTTTGAGAACCCAATAAGACTCACTGTCTTTCAAAATTGAGACCGCTGCTAAATGACTAACAAGACTAAGACCTTTTATAAATGGTGAAAGTTTTGTCATTTTCTTCATTTCACACATCGGAACTTATTCATACCAGCATTCTAAAAACTTGTAACCCTCGTTATAAACATTTTTGCATACTTCATCCTTATTAAGCATTTAAATGGAAATCTAAAAAAATTCTACTTCATTGGCACTGTGCGTGGGCAGGCCTCTAATTTATGAACACTTACAATTTTTGACGAACTAAATTTTTAAAAATTCTCTTTTGTGAACTCATTTTCATACATTTTTTGTTTGCATTTACTTTTAATCATATGTTTTATGATTGGGAAACTGGGATCAATGTTGTTATTAATGGAGAATTGTAAATCCTTCTAATTGTTAATAACTGCAACATTAAGTATTAATCAGTGTAATGAATAAAAAATGTTGCAATTCTGAAATCGAATAATAAGAGAAAAATTTTTTATAAATCCTAGTGTGATTATGCAAGTAGATTTGAGCTATTAACAGGTGTCAAGCTAAATATCATTCATCTTAGACTTTTTGAAGCAATCTGTGAGGAATTTCTTTTACCTAATCTGACTTGGTACTTAGCATTCATTTGAGTGTAATTAATAGTGTCAAGTGAAAATGTTATACCATACTTTTGGAAGGAATGGTCCTGTATTTTATCGCTTTATGAAGTTTACCTTTTAGATGCAATGTTCTTCTAAATATATGCTTGAAATGATATTGCACAAAAAACTATGTCATTTTCACCTGTGTGAATTATTAAGTAAGCTGAAGAAAGGTGTACAAAATTTATTTCAGTTTGAGTGTTGCAAAGTTATTCAGCTATGAGCTTTGACCAAAGATTTTTGCTCCTTGAAATTTCACTTTTTGATTTTTTTTTCTTTGGATTCATATGTGATTTGTTTGTCAGAATTTATCACATGATTAAATTATTGAAAACATAATAAAATAAAATGAAAGAGAGTTTTCAGGTATCAAACATGAAGAAAATGACTTAGTGCTGCAACTGTCTGAAAAACGAGTTGACAAATTGAACAAGATTAAGGTATTTTTTTAGAAAAACTGTGAAATGCTTATCCACATCAAAAAGGGTTTTTGAAAATACAATGTAGAAATAGAAAAAGAGTGATTACTGTAACTGATTTTTCTTTAATGTGTAAGTAGGAATTGTTTTTTATTAATTTCATTTTGCATGTTTTTTTGTGTGATAAATGCTAAATAATTTTCCATATTAGTACTTTATTTATAAAGAGAGAAGTGTGGTAAAGTTTTTAAGCTGTAACAATTATTCTATTGTACAAAATTTTGATTATAACAATTTTACCAGTTGCTATGTGTGCCTTGAAACAAGAATCTACTGTATGCACATACATTCATTATTTTTTCCATCCTCTATTACTCCTACTGTTTATATTCTTTTCTTAATGAATTTTTATAGTGAGTAGTTTATTCAATGTTAATTTTCTTTTAGTTAAATTTTTAAAAAATTACAATACTCGTTTATCACATTTTACTAAAAAATATGTAATTTGTATCATTTGATAAATCTGGTTACAATTTTAATTCAGCTTGATGTAAAATTTTAGGTGTCAAAACTTTTTAGGTGATAGAAATTTTTTTAAAAAAATACTTGTAGTTTGTCATTATAGATGGAAAAAATTTTATGAAATATGTTTTACTTATAAAATAGTTTTAGCAGTTATTAATCTTTCAAAATTTATCATTTTTGCCCTTGTAGCTGGATTTAATATAGTTTTCCCAATGGAAAAATTGGGTGCTTTCAGTCCTGAAGAAGTAAGATTAATGCTTTGTGGTGATCAGAATCCATCATGGACAAGAGAAGATATTCTTGCTTATACAGAACCAAAACTAGGGTTTTCCAGGGAAAGGTATATTGTTGATATTCAATTCGATAAATTGTAAAATTATTATAATAATTTATGAAACTAAAAATGAAATTTATTCAAATGTGATATTTTTATGTTTTCTTATAAAAATAAGCTACCACCCATATTTAGTTGAAGCATTTTTGTGATATTTTTACTGCTGAATCTAATTGTTTTGCCTTTATCATTGTAAATGTAAATTTCATATATATTAATTATGTATCTAGTGGGCATAAGTGAGTGAAACCTTAGAGAGGTAAAATAATTCATGATTTTAATTGATTTAGAGTTTCAAATTTTCGCTTTTTTAATGGATTTAAGTGTTAGGTCAACTTTTCAATTTATAAAATACAAAGATAATTTTGCTTTAGTTACGTTAGAAATACGCTAAATGTCCCAAAACCTTGCATCACTTTCGTAACTTTGGAATTCTTACAGTTATTGTCATAAGAAAGGTACTGGGGTAAAGGAAAGTTAGTTGTATGTGATACATGGTGGGTTATTTGAAATGCCATTATCTTTTAAATTTCATAAGTTAACAGTCTTCCTATGAAGACTAAGTAAGATATTGGAAATAATTTTTTTATGAAGCTAATTTTACAAATAACAATTTGAGCACAGAGTTATGGAAAAGGGTAACAAATTAGAACATGCATCAGTTACTGTCATGAGTCATACAAATGTTCTAATGAAGATAACTATCAACCTGCTGATATGTTTCATGATGTAACATTGTTTGAACCTTTTCCATAGGCACTACCCTTGTTCTTGTTATTTTCTTGGTTTGTGTATGCACAATATGTTAATTATCAGTAGCTTGCTCTTTTACTTTCAAGATGCCTTTTTAAACTGTATTTTGTTTCATTTTTGTAATAGTATTGTTAACAACTATTAAATATTAACAAATTTTAACATTAGGCTCTACAAATCATCTTGTTTTGCATAACCATTTTCCAAATGTCAACACATTTTCCTGTTCAGTTTGGAAGTTCAAAGCTACTGACTTTCCAAATTGAATGGAGTGAAATTTGGACTTTACTATGTAGTTTATTAGTATAACTTAAAATTTTAAACAGTTTTTGACTTTAATTCATTGATTGACAATAATATTTTCCTTTTCAGTCGTGGGTTTCAAAATTTCGTCAATGTGTTGGTGAAGATGGATGGAAGGGAACGAAAATCTTTCCTACAGTTTGCAACAGGGTGTTCATCTTTACCCCCAGGTGGCTTGGCTAATCTTCATCCTAGGTTAACTGTTGTTCGTAAAGTTGATGCAACTGATGGAAGTTACCCATCTGTGAATACGTGTGCTCATTATTTAAAACTACCTGATTATTCTACTGAAGAAATAATGAAAGAAAGGCTCTTGGCTGCAACTAGGGAGAAAGGTTTTCATCTGAACTGATTAAAATGTTTTAGTTGCACTAAGTTTATTACTTTTCACCTTGTATCACAACTCTGCAGCTCTTATTATATAGGCGTTAAGTATATTAATATATACTTCCTGAATTCTCAGGGACTGTTGTCTGAGATACTATACAGATGGATTTTGTGTGCCTCCCCTAGTCCTCCAAATAAATATATATTCATATATAATCATGAGAGCTTCCTCATAGCTAGATTAGTACTTTAAACTATTAAAGTACTCATCTATATTATGCTTTTAACAGATGTGAAGGTTTATAAACTGCCTTTCTCCAAAGTGGTGCCTCATGATATGCAACTGTGTTGAAGTTGCTGAGTGTAAATAAATTTTTCTTGTCATAAGATTGTGATATTGCTATGCAACATAGTTTATGGGATTGGGTAATCCCAGAGACTGTAATGGTTTGTGCATTTGTAAAGTGTGTTAGTTTTTCCCCAAAAAATCTTTTATAATGAATATGCATAAAATTATAAAAGAATATCATTGGAACTTTAAGATTTAACAAATTTTTTCCTGCCTGCTGAACTTTGAGCAGATGCAGACTTGTCCATTCCATATGCAAGTGAGCTGGAGAAAGTTACATTAATATTAACAAACATAAAAATCAGTGATATATTTGTGCTTGAATTAACAATTTCTCCTTCATATGTAATTTTTATTATATTTAATGTTAAAACATTTTATTTTATGGTACATAAATACTCTATTATAATATGGTACATAAATACTCATGTTTTTAATGACTAAAGTAACATGCAAAATACTATCTACTGCAATACTCAATATTATTTTATTAAATATAACAGTTTGAAATGCTGAAAATATTTAAAACTATTTATTTTGTGTTAAATCTTTGATTTGGTGTGTTATGTTTATATTTCCAATCGAAATGTGAATCAAATTAATTCCTTATCAAGAGTGTCTACTTGATGACATTGTTATCAAACATTGTAAACTTTTATGTTTATATATTGTATTGAAAATTAAAATCAATTTGAAATTCTACTTTTTATGTTTCATTTGTTATTACTATTTTCAGCTTTAAAGCTGTAAATTGTTCCAAAATTTTACCTTGAAAAGAGTTATATTTATTTCAAAGAGTAAGCAGTGAAGAATTATTTAAAATTGTATTCATTTTCCCTAAAATATATATATTAAGATGTGTTTTAATTGCTTAGTAAAGCATTAAGTGTTAAAAATCTAGTAATTTTAGTGTTTATATATATATATATATATATATATATATATATATATATATATATATATATATATATATATATATATATATATATATATATATAATGGTTCTGATATAAGTGAAATGCATAATCTATAGTTTTTAAGTAAAATACAAATCTTTACATTGCCTTAAAAAATTGAGCCCAGAATGGTAAAAATTTAAAATTCGGTAAGTTCTGCCTTAATTGACTCGAAATACATTTAGAAAACAGCGAATATTTTTTATAAAAATTATTATTTATAAATATGAAACACAATTTAACCTTCATGAATTGTAAGGTGACACATTAAGCTTATTTAAAATGAAAGTTTTGGAAAAAAATTTAATTGGTTTTGTGAGCCCCACTAATTTGCTTTCAAAACTTAAAATATTTGCCAGTTCTCATCACAAACATGAATGATTGTAGTGGTTTGGAATCTACTTTAAGCTTCTGTTCCCAATGGACTTAGCCTTTGTGTGCAAAAAGTTCACAAATAACAATAAAACGATTTTTTATATGATTAGCTGTAGCACAGTTTAGCCATTACCATTCTTAATAGAATTCAGATTTAGGTAATACACCAACCACTTATTTATGCACATTCTCTTTGCAAGCTCTCATTGGTATAGAGAAATATTTTTGTCCGTTAAAAGCTGAGCCACTTGGTCGTGAAATCTTATGGTTTCAAAGGTGTATACCGATAATGAACGCCTGTCACAGAATCCATTTGATGAAGGCTTCAGATTCATTCGGTGATGGAATACTACATTAACACATGCTCAGTTTGATGAAGTATTCTAACAAAATCCTTGCTGAGGCCATATTTTTGATTTGGCAGTTAAATGGTTTATCTGTAAAATCTTAGATTTGATTCCTGTTTTGGGTATAAATGTTTGTAATGTTTCAGACTCAAGTTAGTCCCAACCAATTAATCATTGTTAAAAGTAATAAAATGTGACACTCATTAATATCCATCTTGGAATGCATTATTTTCTGGGCGAATTGCATGCATCTTTTATTCCCGAAACTCTTAATGCTTGATTTATCGTTGCAAACAAATCTTATTTGTAAAAAAAACTTTGATTTAATGAGAATACATGACAAAACTACTTTAATTATTTAGAAAAACAAACTGATGGTACTCAATTGTGTAATCATTCATTGTTTAAGCTATGCACAGTATTTTAAATGCCAGTTGCAATGATAGATGTTATCCAATCGTAACCATTAGGTGAGCAAACAGATTTTCAGCAGACTGTCAAGTTTAGAACTGTTCCCATAAGTGAAAAATGACTGGATGATGAACACTTGAGGATCAATATCTTTAATTTATTGCTTTGAATGCATCCATCAGTATCTTCCATTGCTCATCTATGTGCCATAGAAACATGTGTTAACATTAAGCTGTAATATTACTTAAGAAATAATGAGTGGCCACTAGATAGCAGTACTTAATGTCATGTTAAGAGATGTACATGTAATCCAGCAGAGTGTGTGAAAGAACTGGCTAAAAGATGTCTGTAAATAAATCTTTAAATATTAGTAAATTTAAGAACTTCTTTCTTCCCCACCTAAGCTACTCACTCGTCATCAGACAATTAAAATGGAAATGATAATAAATCAGAAGTGGGGTATAACTCGCGACGCTTTCGGAATTCAGGTAGACGAATTTTAATTGTTTTGAAATATGTATTAACGTATTAAGTAGCGTATTCTAAAGTAGTGAACGAGATTTAAGAATTGTGTTTATAAGTATAAAGTATTTTCTTAATTTCGTTTTTAAAGAAACAATTATTTTCGTTTTGGGCGAAGTGAAAGTAATGATTTCGTTATTGATAAAGTATTTTTATTTATAAAGTAATTAAGTATTAAACTTGTATAGTATGGCATTTTTGGGGGGGAGGCAAAAAAAGTAGATTTAATAGAATTAGCAACAGAATTAGGTCTCTCGGTATCTGAAGGTGCTAAAATAAATGATTTAAAACGTATTATAATGGAACCAGAGACGTATGGTGAAGAGTTTAGTAAAAGTTTATTATGTAGGATTTAAATGTTTTAATTGCAATGATTATGGTCATATATCTCGTGAATGCCCAGCGCCGAAGAGTTTTGCTTACTGTAAGAAATGTAAAAAGCAAGGTCATTCTCAGCAAATGTGTAAATTTGAAACCGATTAAAAGCGCGAAAGGAATAATTTATCCGTCAGTCAAAACAATTCGGATTCAAATCCGCCGTTGGCGCCTAGGAATTACTTAAAAGAAGCTTAATCTATCGAGAAATTAAGAGATTGCATTAATTGATACTAGAAGCAGTGTTGCCTTTTAAAAGAAAGTATCGCAATAAAAATGAATCTGAATATGACACCAGATAGCAGTAATTTATTCGGTTTTGTGGAAATTAAAATAATCCGATAACTAAGTCTCTTGGAAAAGCTGTAGTAAATATTCGTGCACATGATGTAGTTGGAAAATTATTCCTTTATCAATTGTCCAAGATAATTCCCAACCATGCGATTTAATTTTAGGTAGAACTTAGTTAGATTTACCATACATTGCTTTTATGTGTATTGGGGGTAATCTAAAATTTGGATACTCAAATGACGACGTTTTTTTTCCAGAAATTCAAGTAGATATAAAGGAAAATACAGTTAAATTAAAAACATTAAAGGGAAACGAAATCGAAAGTAAATCAATTAATTTAATTAGAGCGAAAATTGAAGAAACTGAACATTCGATAGTTAATGAAGTAATTTTAGTCAAAAGTATAGGACAGAATTTCGATTCTATTCTTGCAGTAGTTAACGGTGAAACAGTCGTACCAGTAATAAAAATGAAAAAAGAAAAATTTAACTTAAAAATTAGGAAAGGTCAGTGCTTAAGGTAGGGGAATGGAAGTAAGTGATAGAAGCTTATAACTCTATCTAATAAAGTTAAAAGTGATAATGGAAAAAGTTGAAGTTAACACAATTAACAAAGAGAGGTCTCCTATTTTAATGAAAGATATTAATTTCGACAAATCCTGAGCAAGTGATAAAAAAATTGGAACTTTTGAATTTATTAAATAAATATCGAGACTGTTTTGCTTAAAACATAAGCGAGTTAGGCTGCACGAATTTATGCAAAATGAACATTAAAGAAGTAGATGGCAGTAAGCCAATTTTTCAAAAACCATATAAAACCAATTCTGAAGATAGGAAGCACATAAAAGAAATTGTATACGAATGGAAGAGGTATGGAATAGTTTCACAGATACAAGATCTCCTTATTCTAGTCCTGTATTATTAGTTAAGAAAAAGAGACAACGGTATAGCGATGGGCTATAGATTATAGAAAATTAAAATCTCAGACGGTTAAGGATAAATTTCCATTACCCAAAATTAATGACATTTTAGAATGTCTAGGAGGATGCCAATTTTATACTACTTTGGATTTAGTTAGTGGTTATTTACAGATATGATTGACTGAAGAATCCAAATTGAAAACTGCTTTCATAACTCCAGACGATTCAGGTCAATTTGAGCGAATGATCTTTGGATTGGCAAATGCTTCAGCAGAATTCCAAAGACGTCTTGTTTCGGGCTCCTTGTTCAACAAAAAAGTACTGTGTTACTTAGACGATATATTGATTCCAGCTAAAACACATGGACCGAAATAATTCAGATCCTTACTGAACTATTTGAATGCTTAAAAAAAGCCAATTTATTTTTAAAACTACCAAAATGTGAATTTGGAAAATTAGAGATTGAATTTCTTGGTTTCATGCTTAGTAGAGATGGTTTGAAACCTGGATCACGTAAAGTAGCAGCTATTGAAAAAATTCCTGTTCCGAAAAATACGCACGAAATCTAAAGATTTTTAGGACTTATTAGTTTCTTTAGAAGATTTGTTCCTAAGTATTTTCTCAAGGCAGCACCATTGTCTGAACTTACAAAAAAGATGCAAAGTCTGTTTGGGAAAAAGATCAAAGTGAGACTTTCGAGGAACTTAAAGTAATCTTATTAAAGCACCGATTCTAGCTCTTAATGATCCTCAAAGTGAAACTGAGGTACATTGTGACGCATGTTCAATTGGATTGGCCGGAATATTGTTTCAAAGAGTTAGTAAAAGGAATTGAAGGATGGTTTATTCTCTCTTTCTTTCTTTTCTAATCTCCATGTCTAGAAATATAGTAGACGAGGTACACGAGTCCATTTACTTTCAGAAAGTCGAAAACAAGCGTAGGAGACCTATGTAGTTACTCAAGAGACAACCCCAAGCACTTAAGGATATGTGCCGGTGATGCTGGTTCATTTTGACATTTAGGACAATTCGGGTGCACCTTGAGACCTCTCTCGAATGTAAGTCCTTTCAGCTGTCCACTGAAAAATCGGAAAAATGTTGTCTGAACATATTTATCGCAATCAAAAGCAAGGGATCTTCCAGGACAATCTGCTTGATACTAAGGCTGACTCGGGGGAACGAGCCAAATTTGCTTGTCTTCTAATGGAATACAGTTCAAGATGTCAGTGAATTGGCAGCTAGTAATGGTTCTTCAGAACCCTCCTTCTCCAGAACGTCTGCCATCTCATTCCCAGAATGGTTTATTGCGTTAGCAAGAAAACTACGGAAACTGAACAAAAGTGTCATTCAAGTAAATTAAAGTTGATGTCATTTGTGTGGACATTAGAAAGGTTAAGGCAGTTTCTGATAGGAATAAAGTTTACAATCGTTACAGACTGTCTAGTAATCGTGTATCTAAACGATAAAAAGTCATCAAATCCTCAGATGACAAGATGGTTTAACCTCATGCAAGAATACGATTTTGAGATCCAGCATAGATCAGGTGAACGAATGAAACACGTAGATACACTAAGCAAAGCAGTTGTTGAAGAGCCAGAAGATACTTTGTACAGTATTATTGAGAGAAAGTTTGAAGTTTATGTTACCTTGACTACAGAAGAACAAGTTTTAATGATGCAAAATTCAGACGTGGAACTATTTAATAATTTTATAACGTAAATTAATAGAGGTAATATTTAATAACGTAAATTAATAGAGATATTCAAGAAAACGGAAGAGGACAGGTCCGAATCTGAAAAGAAAATGAATGAAGGATTTGTTTTTAAGCAGAATAAGATTTATAGAAAACACAAAGTTAAGGATATAGAAATTTTACTTTATGTAATACCTAAATCAATGAGAAAAAGTATAGTGGTTAGATTCCACGACCTCATGAGACATTTTTCTGTCGACCAAACTTAGTAAAATAAAATAATTATATTGGTTTGCATCTATGAAGCGTTATATATACATATATATATATGTACGTAAGAAAACATTTCAATGTGTTTTGAGTGTTTACTTAGCAAAGTTCCCGGAGAAGAAAAGCAAGGGAGTTTTTAACCCAATTGCACCAGGGAAACGTCCATTTTCTATCATTCACGTGGATCATCTAGGTTCTTTTGTTAAAACTTGTAGAGGAAATCAAGAACTACTTGTAACGATAGATAATTTATGCAGACACAAGTGATTCCAGTGATACTGAAGTTGAACTTAATGAACTTTCATTTAATTAAGCGTTTTACGTGCTAAATTGAGCTTTTTTTAAAAAAAGATATCTGAACTTTTTACAGAATTTTCTATTGAATATAGTGTACAGTTTTCATTACGTATTAATTATTTCTTTTCTTTTTATAAGTAGGTTAGCAAATGTAAAATTAGTATAATTTCTAAAATTTTGTTAAATTTGATGGTTAAAAATAGTAATTATGTCTACTGAAGAATTATTAATATTTGTATTTTATTTATATTATGTTTATTTTTATTTTGTGATATTTTGAAATTTTAGAATGTATTATTTTTAGTTTATTAATGTCTATTAGTATTGTTTGTATTAATCAAGAGATTACTCGGTCAGTTTGGCCGAATGTTAACATTAAGCTGTAATACTAATTTTAAAAAAATGAGTGCCCACTAGATGGCAGTACTTAATATGTCATGTTAAAAGATAGGTACGTGTAATTGAGCAGAGCGAGTGTGTGAAGGAGTTAGCTAAAAGACGTCTGTAAATAATCCTAATTGTAAATAAATCTTTAAAAATATTAGTATCATAAATTTAAGAACTTCCTTCTCCACCTAAGTTACTCACTCGTCATCTGACAATAAAATGGAATTGATAATACATGTTTGTCTCGAAACTTTTTAATGATTAGATAGCTTTAAGCTTATAAGGAAACTCTAAACTATCAAGTATTCCAGAGTATTTAAATGTATATTTGAAGTTTTTTTTGGAATCATTTTGAGAATGTTTTGATACTATAAGGGCCTATTAATTTAAAATTCCTCAAGAAGATGAGCCTTGAGCTATTGCTTATTTTATTTTATACTTTAATCGGACACAATGCTATGAAAACATCTTAATATATTTATATTGTCAAAGTCATTTTGTATATTTATATGAAGAATTGTGTGATAAAAGTTGATTAAATCAAAAATCTGTTCTTTAACTTTGTCTTAGATTTTTACAATGAGTAAAATTTGATGTAGAGCTTTTATAGTACTAATGGATTATAAGCGCAATTTATTGTGAGAACGATGAAATGTGAAATAAGTTAATGAAATTCATTTTATGCGTACATGTAAGTTATATACATCTAATTTTATATTTAAATTATTTATAATTTCAATGTATGCATTAAAATACATAAAAGTATTCTTATTTCTATAATGCTTTATTTATCAATCAGTATAAATTTTATATTACTAATAAGTTTTTTAAAGTTTTGTACAATTTCTTTAATTAGATTAATTTTTATATTGTGAAAATGACTAAATTTTAGAGCTTAAAAACATCGGTAATCTGTGTAAATTAAATAAAATTATCGAAAATTAGTGTAAGAATATAAATTACAAATATAACTGTTTTTTTCAAAGATATATCTTCTCCTATAAAGAATTTATATTAAATCTTCAAAAAGGTAAATCTAATATTAGATTCATTAGTTGTTAGGATTTGTGTGAAAAAACAAAACACCAATTGTCAACAGGATGAATAGTAAAATAAACTTTTCTCAAGAGGAACAAAAAATCGAATCTACGCTGTTGCACGAAGTCTTGCCAGTTATTTCGAACCTGCTCAAAATCAACGTGTGGTCCATCCGTTTTCTGACTTGATCACGACATTGATTTCATCGTGCGAGTTTGCGCATGATGTTCAGTGAGTGCGTTGTTAGCGACACATCATATGCGATGAACAACTAGTTTTCTTCCGCCCTGTTAGGTACTGGGCTCTTAAGCTATCCGAATTTTGCGAATCTTGAATACGTGCGCACTATTATATGAATAGTTAACACGTCGGACATTAACAACATCTATGTGATATCAAAAAATAAATTCAAGTACAAATTTGAATATTCTGGGAAAAATTATTTAATTAAAGTATAAAATAAAATCGGAAAAAGCAATTACACAGATTTTATTTTAAGATATATATATATTTCTGAAAAACCTGCTTATGAAAATTGGACATTGAATTGAAATACGATAAACATGTTTACTAAATTGTATCTTGTGTAACCAAAAAAGACATTAGTTTTCTGCTGTTTTATTCATTATTGAAGAACTGAGAAAACGTCAATAGTACATTAATCATAACCGTCTGAATAATTTACAAGAACACAGTTTCATTATCCTTTATTGAATATAAGTATAGATTATATCTCAAAAGTAAGCTTTATCAGATTTCACGCGAAGTTTCTGGCAAATCCTTCAACTCAAAAATATATTCCGGTTGCTAAAAAATTTGCGAATAGGTTTTCGAATGGCAATCTACTTAAAGAGTGCAATTATTAAATTAAGAAAAGCAACTAAAAGATTAGGGACATTTTCCTTTGTTTTATTTTTGTTACTTGGGAATTGATTCACTCATTTTATTTGAACATACCGATATCTTTGGAATTATTTCAGAGTACTTTTGATCTGGAAAATTAGTGATCAAACTACAAAAATACAAATTTCCTCAACTTCATGCATAGGAAACTTTTATTTGAAGTGAAAGAACACCTGGGTCTGTTAAAAGGAAAACTTTTACCTTTCCAGAGACCTTCAAATAAGTATGAAACGCATGCTTCCTATGTCGGATACTTTTATCTAACAATACCGGTTATAATTAAAATTGTAAGATGACTCTTTATACTCATGAAATTTGCACGACAAAAAGAAAACGCTATGATTTGAAAATGAATAAATTTCAAATCATTCATATTAAATTTGTGGTAGTTTTGTGAAAAGGTAGAATATATTTAAATGAACACATTGTGTAAAGTAAGTTTCTCATTCACAAATTGTACTTGAATATTTTTCTCTTGTGAAAAGCAGCAATACATCTTGTAAGAAGAAAAAATGCGTAAATTACGTTTGACACTGATAGATATCGAATTGTAGACTGCCAGGATTGTGCTTTATTTTAATACAATATTACGGACTGGGTCAATCGATTTGCTATTTCTATTGCAATATGGTGTCGATGGGTTCAGGATAGTAATAAGGAACGTCGTGCGGGATCTCAACGCTACTGTCACTAATAGTAAAAAAGACAAATTTTACACGCATGATCTTCATAGATCCTTAGCCATGGCACGAAGCATATTAAAAAATTTGAAAAAAAAAAAACAATTTATATTAAATGCAAATGATCCAAATTATACTGAAATTTTTAATTTGTGACTACAAGCAGTTATTAAAATTTACAGGATTTGGCTACCGGAGAGATATTGCTATATACTTAGATCACCATATTTTCACGAATATATTTTATCTATCATAAATAGAATATCAAAAAATCTTTCAAAATTTACATATATACAGTCAATATTGCATCTTCAAGGATTAATCCTAATATGGAGGGCTTAATAAAAATAAAAGTGCAATTACAAAAGCCACATTTATTTAGTGCTTAACATTTTATAATTAATTAGAATTAAAAGTTTCAAAAGTTATTAATTTTTATAACTGTCATAACACACATTCTATTACCTTTTTACTACTATGTTGAAAAAATAGTCGGTAGTGGTGTGCAAAACTTTTCTGTTTTCAGATAGTCTCTCTCTTCCCAAAAAAGTTGCCCAGCATTGCTTCAATGTAAAAGATTCATAATACTTAAGAGATTCAAAGAATTAAAATTTTTATACGTTGAAACAAATTTACTTCTTATAGAGTAATAATAATAAAAACCACATTTAATAAAGTGGTAGTGGTAGTGGGGATTTTACTGCTCGTGAGATTTTTAAGGACCCTTTACTGTTTTTAGACTTTTTGGAGATTTTTGGTTGTATGGAGTTGGTGTAGCTGTGCTACACCAACTGGGATTAGTAACAACAACAACATTTAATAAAAGCTAAAAAAATTTTTAGTGCTTTCTAGTTATATAAAATAAGTATTGAACGCTAAATAAAATGCAACTAAGTAAGAAGAAAGATTCTATGAGAACTACATTTTAGGAAACTCTTTAGTTCAGATAAATTTATAGAATAACTTGAAAACCGTGAAATTATAGTTTCTACAAAATTAAAGTCCAATAATTGGAAAGTAAATCGGTCATTAATGTGCATTTTCCACAAAATCATTTTTTGCTGCATTAAAATTTTCTCTTTCGCTCTACTGCTAACATATTTCAAATAATATCGTAGATATTTTACAAAATTTTCGGAGAATTAGTTACAGACTTCATGAAAATGAGCGAATATTTATATATAACTGAATTTGTTCTCCATAAAGAGTTTTCCATTTAATTTTAGCATTAAAAATAGATTTAATGTTACTCACTATAAACAAAGTTTTATCTATTTTCCACATCACTTAAATTAAAAACTAAATAACAAAAAATATGTTTATATCTGACGTATTCAAGTATATAAAAATGTACAAGCTCCATTGTGGGGAGCAGAAAAATGAATTCCTTTTTAAATAACTCGAACCTTCTGATTTAATTAAAAATCGTTAAAAGGGAGTTTTTGCTATTTCAACTTTAACATATGAAGTTTTATCTGGTAAAAATTACTAATTAAAATTATATAATTTGAATATTTTAATTTTCACCGCTTATTTTTACAGAATTTTAACGTAATCTCGATTTATACAGAGTAGAAAGCATATGTGTGTTGACAAATCAGTCTTCTAAAACTTATTAGTAATCGGTATGTCATTGTTTCAGTTATGTTTAGTCTCGAATTGCTCTGATTGTTTTGTATTTGTAAAACAAAATAACTGAGTGTTTTACTTTTTTAATATATTTTTTGGGTTAAATGAAAGGATTACATTTAAATATAAGTTACAAAATAAAGTGAAATTTTTTTATTCGTTTTTTAGTATAATTTTTTATTTTTTAAGAAACATTTTTGAGGACTATTCTTTTATTTGATTTCCACTGTGAAAGTTTTAAAAGTTAAATTTCATAGTAAAATTTAAAACTAAATCTAGGAAATTAAAAAGGCTTATAACAAGCTTTGAAAACTAAATTATTTCTTTATCTTTAGTACATTCTTTTATATAATATAATATCTAAATTTTTCACGTATTCCTTGAGTTTGATATCCGTATTAAGATAAGATTTTGTTCAGATCGTACTTATCACTCCACAGAGAACAAAGGTTACAACAATAAATGAATTATGAAATTCAAATGCACGAACATAGACTGAAAATTTCTAAAGGTTTTCAGATATATTCTCAGTCTATTTTCATACAATTACTATTGGTAATAGGTACCAAAAAATATATATAATCGGTTTTTCAACCTTTTAAAATTTGTTAATAACACAAATTAAATTAAAAAATTATTTCAAAATTTAAGTATTTAAATTAATAAAAAAAAAAGACAAATAGAGGATTCTAAAAACCGTCTTCCAAAATCAAGTGATTATTGAACAGATTGAAGAAAATTGTATAAATGAATTAAGAAAATAGATAATTCTAAATATTTTGTTAAAAGAAGTGTTCCTATATATTTTAAACATTTCTTCAATAAATGAAATTTACAAAATCTTATTTGTAATACTATTTATAAAAAGGTAACTCTTTTACAAAGAGTACCTTAAATAAACGAATGTCTATCATTTAAAAATTCATAATTATCGAGATGGAAATAACCAAATGTGACTGAAGAGTACTTGGAATATTTTAACTTTTTTCCATTTTGGCTTTCATATACTTAGTAATTCTATAGCTATTAATGAATGTAAACTTTAACTCCATTAGAACTAGTCCCGATTAAATTATCCCTGGAGGATAAGTTAATGTGTACTCTGAACCAAACACATTACAGATATTCATATTCGAAATGACTTTGCTTAGGTTGTTACTCTAGGTCAATTTTATGCCAAAAAGGTTAATTCGACTATGATATATTCAGTTTAAAACTGACTCTTCAGTTTATCTACACTCCTAAGATGAAACTGAATCCACGTTGTTGAACGGGAGACCAGACTACTAACAATTCATTTGACAATTCAACAAGCGTGAAATGGCAGTTAAACAGATCAACTGCGCAACATACAATTGATATCCGTATTAAGATAATTAGGAAACTTACTATGTAGATCTCAATACAGTGATTTTTTAGGAAATTTTTTGAAAAATATAGTTTAAATAGAAAAAAAAAACAAGAAATGTTTTAAATAATGATTCATAAAATTAAACCTTTGTGCTTTTATCATTAACAGTCAATTATCACAACTTTTAACTATTTATTATTAAAATAAAAAAATCATATTTTTTAAAATGTTTAACACAGAATTCAGTGTTTCAGTTTTTATCCAATAATGAGATTGGAATTCAACGTGAATAATTCGATTTACAGGTGATGAATTTACAAAAAACAAAACTGACATTAGAATATTACATTTTTTATAATATTAAAATATTTTGCAATAAAAATTTTCACCTGATTTGATGCATAGTTTGATTTTTGCTTCGTACAGTATCATTGAAAAGAAATTATGCTCTAAGGTGAGGAAAGTTCATCTAAGAACACGTTTTTTTTCATCTATACACGTTAAAAGTCTGGTTGTGATTATCATAATCAAGGTTGCTTCAAGAAATAGATTAAGCAGAAAAATTCACTGGTTGCCAATGAAAAAAATTATTTAGGGTGATTTAAAAAATTGATTTTGAGATTATAAGAGTTTTTTTCTATGAATAGTTAATTTTAAGTGTTAAAGTAAGAAAAAAAATTATCTTTATGTGCCATTGTTACCAGACTCCTACTGTTATTTTAAGGCTGGTTGGAATAACTCTTTGCTGGAGGAAATTAATTATATACGATGTCGTGGGTGTGTTGATCACAGTATAACTCTTGTGGCTGAAGAATATTGATTTCTTTTCCCCTATGATATTGGTAAACGTGGCGCAAAATCATGCTGATATTTGCTAAAAATAAGTATTTTGTTATAAGGGAAATTATATTTCTTCTGAAAAAAAATTTAAAAGTTTATTGTTTGTTATATATATATAAAAGAAATAAACACCCTTGTTTAGTTTAAAACTTTTTATTTCACTTCATTTAATGCATATGTTTATAAAACTCATGCAAGTTATATTAGTTTTTCTGAAAAATTACATTCATAAAAACAGTGAAATATTCTTGAAACTTGTTTTCTTTTAAGTATGTTTTCAAATATAAAGTAATCAAGGTGGCAACATGGACGCCATTGGTGTTGTTGACGAATTTTATGCTTCCTGCGAAAATCAATTAAAAACCGTTGAAAATGCGCTTAATTCCAGATCAAACATGAATCAACAGATGAAGGAAGATGCAAAGAATGCTTTGAGTGAATTACGTTGTCTTATTTACTCAAATTTTGATAAATTTAAAAATGTACAGTCACGTATAGCTTATGAAAACGTGTTAATGAAAATACACGAGAAGAAATCGTACGCGAGTGTAGTGGCGCCATCTACAGAAACTTTTCAAAAACAAACGAGCGATGGAAAAAATGCAGTCTTATTATCTGTGCAAATGAACAAGGAACCCTTAAAGCTGGAGATATTAAAAACATCATAAAAACGCAAGTCAATCCAAGAAGCAATAAAATTGGTATCAAAAACGTAAGAAGTCTTCCAAATGATAAACTGTTGGTTGAATGTGTGTCTGATGATGACAGGGAAAAATTTCGTGATGTTCTGGCTGAAAATTGCACCTCTCTTTCTTCAACGCTTGCTAAACGAAAATATCCTGCCATTATTATTAAACACGTTCCTAGCTCATTACATGATGATGAACTTATCAAGGTCTTATTTGAGCAAAATTTTGATATTTCAGTATCTGAGGAAGAAATTTCAGAGTCTAAAGTTCGTTTTTCACTAAAGAAATTTGGGGACTCAAGACATATTATTATTAGTGTTCCACCTAATATCCGTAAACAAATTTTAAGGTTAGGATCTCTCAAGCTTGACTGGTCTGTGTGTGAAGTTGATGATTTTGTTATTATACATAGATGTTTCAAATGTTTGGGTTATAATCATAAGGCTGCTGATTGTAAAAACCACCTTGCTTGTTTTACCTGTTCAGGTAACCATAAAAGCTCAGAGTGTTCTAATAGAAATCATCAAGTTTGTGTCAATTGTGCTAGATTTAATAATAAAACTAAAAATCCTTCAAAAAGAGTTAATATTTATCATAAACCTTATGATAGTTGCTGCCCGAGTGAAATTTTCATGAAGAAATTATCAATCTCTCGCATTGATTATGAATAATAGTTATTGTTCTCTTTTACGTTTTGTCCAATTAAATCTACATAAGTCTAAAATTGCTACGCAGCAACTCATTCTCAATATGGAAACTGATAATATTGATGTTGCTTTGATTCAAGAACCTCACTGTTACAAAGGGAATCTTCCCGGGTTTCCTAGCCATTACAAAGTATTCTTTGATTCCCAATCAGATGTTATAAAATCTGCGATTATCATTCGCTCGAATGATATTTCTACCTTTGTTTATCATAATTACTCTGATTATAACATGATCTCCGTTGAAATCACTGTAAATGATTTAGATTTTATTCTGCTTTCTTACTACTTTGAGCCGGGTAGAAATATAGATGCTGATTTACAAAAGATTGATTCTTTCATGTCTAATGTTAATTCTTCTCGACTTATTTGGGGAATGGACTCTAATAGCAAAAGTAATGTTTGGTTTAGTCCTTATTCAGATGCTAGAGGAGATAAACTATGTGATTTCTTCAGTACCAAACAACTGTTTGTAGTTAATGAGGATTTCGGTCCTACCTTCTGTTCAACTCAAGGTTCTAGCTACGTTGATATTACTGTTGTTGGGGAAAGTTTATTGCAAGATGTCATCAATTGGTCTATTCCTGACTACGACTCGCTTTCTGACCATAGGATGATTTATTTTGAAATTTCCTTGGCTGATAATACTACGAACTCTTTACACCAAAACAGGCCTCAAATCTTTGACTGTAGAAGAGCAAATTGGTTTCTTTTTCAGACTAAATGTTATGAAGCTATAAATAATTGTAATTTTGAGGATAAGCTTTCTTTTTGTAATGACCCTATTTGCCTAGAAAATCTTATTTCTGAGCTTCAAAATGTCCTGATTTCTGCCGGAAGGATAGCTATTCCTTTCAAGCATTATGATAAAAGAAATGTTCCTTGGTGGACTTCTGAAATAGCATGCATGCGTAAAAAATTAAATGCTTCAAGACGTCGCTTTCAAAGAGCCAAAAACCCAATTGTCAAGGAAGTTTTTAAATCCAATTACCTCCACGTTAAAGAAGTGTATAAGAACTTAATTAATAACTCAAAATTAAATTCCTGGAAAGACTTTCTTTCTGATGTTACCCCTACAAATGTATGGAAGAAGATTTATAAAGGCATGAAGAGAAACTTTAGTAAAAGTGTCGAGATTACTGGCATTGAAACCACTTCAGGTCACTTCACATCCTCTTTTGAAGAATCTCTAAGTACAATCTCAAATTTTTCATTCCCAGAAGACAATCCTTCTAACGATAATTCGTTTCAACAAAACATTCGAGAACACTCTAACAAGGCCTACTCTGTAGGAGATGATGTACCTTTTACAATCAATGAAGTTAATGCTGTTATTCACGGTTTGGCCACTGGAAAATCTCCTGGCCTGGATTCCATCTCCAATGAAATGATTAAATACTTTCATCAGTGTTCTCCTTCTGTTCTTCCTGCTGTATTCAACTTATGCTTAAAATTTTCTCTCTTCCCTGCTCTTTGGAAAAATGCTAAAGTTGTTTTAATCCCAAAGAGTTTGAACTCTAAGCGACCGCACCTTAAGAATATTAGATGTATTAGCTTATTGCCTTGCATTGGAAAATGTCTCGAAAAGCTTCTTACAAACAGACTAAGATGGCATCTTAACAATCGCAATTATACTAGTAAAGACCAATTTGGATTCACACCACAGAAATCTACTGAGGATGCACTACTGCGACTTGTTCACATTGTAAAGGAAGGGAAAAAGAAAAATTTGTTCACAATTCTCCTTTCATTGGACATAAAAGGAGCGTTTGATAACGCGTGGTGGCCCTTTATTATTTCCTTAATGAAGGAGGCTTATACTCCTTCAAATATTCTCAATCTCTTCCGCAGTTTCCTGAACAACAGAACGGCTGTTCTCACTCTTGGCAATAAGTCGAAAGTAGTTAACATCCAAAAAGGATGTCCACAAGGCTCTGTTTCTGGCCCATTTCTTTGGAACCTAATTATCAATGATTTACTAAAAAAATTGAATGCATTTAAGTGCTGGAAAATTGCTTTCGCAGATGATTTACTCGTAATTGTCCAGAACAAAAACTTTCCCGATTTATGCAGTATTGCTCAAGATATTCTTGATTTTATTCATGATTGGGCTCAACATTGCAAGCTGGAATTCAATCATACGAAGTGCAAAGTAATGATGATTCACAAAAAGGCCAACATTGATGCCACTATCAATCTTGCTATGGGTAGCAATTATCTGGAAGTTGTAGATAAAATTAAATATCTGGGTGTTGTTGTCGATAGTAAACTTCACTGGAAGGAACATTTGAAATACATTTTAGCTAAGGTTAATATTCTTACTAATGCATTGTATAGAATTTGCAATAACAGTTACGGAATTAAATTCGAAGTTTCAAAATTGATTTATAAACAAGGCATTGTTCCCGTTATTCTTTATGCTTCGCGAATTTGGGGAGACAGTTTGAAGAAAAAAATAAACCGAAAACTTATCAGGAAAATACAAAGAAAGCTGCTCTTGAGAATTGTCAGAGGATATAGAACAATCAGTTATGATGCTCTTTTCATTCTCTCTGGACTTCCACCTCTTGATGTTGTCATACTTCATCAAAATGAGGTTTATCGTTATGCTCAAGACTCTTTTTCTAACCATCTTGATGGTGATTTGGACTTTTCTTCCCTACCTCATCCATCTACAAGATCTCCTGCTCCTCTTGCTGCATTTGATAGCGTTAGGGAAGAAGACTATGATCTAATTTACTTTACAGATGGGAGTAAAGTTAATGAAAAAGTAGGTCTTGCATACGTATGCTTTCAGAATGGTTTTGAAGTGAGTCATCAGGTATACCGCATTAATGATTACAGTTCTATTTTCCAAGCGGAGTTACTCTGCATTAATCTTGCTGTTAAAGATGCCATAAGCAAGCCTTTTCAAAAATTTCTAATTTGCAGTGACTCGATGTCATCCCTACTGGCTCTACAAGATGTAACTAGTTTTGAAAGACTTATAGTAGAAGTCCAGACTTCAATTAATATGTGTGATATCAAAAATATTTCCTTCACTTTCTCCCATGTCAAGGGTCATAGTGGTGTGTATGGAAATGAAAGAGCGGATTTCCTGGCCAAATCTTCTCTTTCACTTCCAAATAAACTCAATACCAGCTTACCCAAGTCTTTTTTCAAAACCACTACCAAAAAGAAGATTATCACAGAATGGAACTCAGGTTTCATTTCCTCTCCTAATTGTAAGTGGACCAAATATTTTTTCCCTTCAGTTCAATGCAGAATTAAGAACTACTGGTTTTACACTGACTTTAAAATTACGCAATTCCTCACTGGACATGGGAAATTCAATAGTTACCTACACCGTTTCCACATTAAAAACAGTGAGGTGTGCAAGTGCAACTCTGGGAGTGACAACCCTTCTCACATTCTTCTTGAATGCCCATCTGTTTCAGAAGTAAGGAACGAGCTTTGTAAAGACTTAAATAACAGGTGGCCCCCGATTATGGTGGACCTAGTTAAGAAAGAGAATTTTGAATTTTTTGTAAAATTTATCCATGCTGTTATCTAATTCATTTTTCATTTTTATATCTCTTTTTTTCTCTCTGCTTTCTTTTATTATTACTTTTTTCATCTCATGTATTATTTGGATTTGTTTTGTAGTACATTTGTTGTACCTTCGGGCCCTGTGTGGTATTCCTTGGTGCACAGGGAGATATTTTTGTTTTCCCAAATAATAAAAAAATATATATATAAAGTAAACGTTACATCAAAAATTCATTGGATCATGAACAATAATAAGGGGAAATTATGTAAATTCTATATTTTCTGTATATTTATGTTGAAGATAATTAATTGTAAATGAGCACTAGCATTCCTTTTATCTAGACCTGAGTTGGGTTCTACTAGTTAGATGGAAGTTTCCGGGGGGGATGGGTAATCTTCGTAATTCAGAAGTAGGGACCAAGGAAAAGGCTTCTTAATATGCTTGACCTGAGCCCCCTCCCAGAGGTATTATTTCATTTGAAAGACATTGCGAACACAACCTATTTAATATATCTCAGCTGCCTATAGTAAACACACGAAGAGTCTTTGGTTAAGTCAGTATTTGAAATCACTACTTTACGACTATGAGAACGGACATAAAATCTTTTTACTTGCTGTCCTCTCTCTTCCATTTTCGACAGCTACTAACTTCGTATTACTTCTCTCGATTGGGAAAAAAATGAACTCATTCTGTCACTTGACCTATACAATATACATTTGGTAAGCTCTTTTCCCTTATTTTGCATGTGTACGAGAAATACTTTTAAAAACATAATCTTTTCAAAATGCACTATATTATAAAAGACGATAGAAAATATATGTATGATTTTGATAGATATTTTTGGAAGAAAAGTTTCTAATTTTCTGTTATAAAGTAGCAGGTTTAGTAAATAACTCACATAAGGAAATTTAATTAATTTATTCATTTAAAATAATATCTGAATGTTCTATAGTTTTAATGGTTCTCCTTGTCAAGTATTTATAAACAAAAATTGTGTTTATTAAAAATTTAACCTTTATGTATGTTTAATGCATTGTGAAACGATAAAATACGATCTGTTAGATTTTCTATTAAATAAAAATCAAAAAATTTTTGGAAATATTTCTCTGTTCAACACCAAGTTGATCAAAGATTTATTTAAAGGCATTTCAGAGATCAAAACCATTTATGCACTAAAACTTACGTTGTAATAATTTGTATACTTCTTTCCTTAAATAAGTAATATAGTTCGAGAACTCATAGATATGGAATTTTATTTTAATTTATTTTTCCTAACTTTTACAGAGTAATATTTCTTTGCCTAAATTTTTCAACATCTCAACACTTGTTTCTGATTCTTTTTTTTTTCTTTTCTTTTTTTAATGTGTTTTTTTTTTTAAATAATTTGTGTTATTATTTAAAGTTTAACAAAAAATGTCTTGATGAGAGCCTGTAAAAGAAATTTTAAATTTTAATTAAAAATAATAAATAAACTAAGCAAAAAAATTTATAATTTTATTTTCTTTAACTTACACATTCGAAAAATCAACATTAAATAAAAAAAAACTGTTGTTGCTGAATATGAAGACTGAAACTTTATTTTGGAAATTAAAGTGACTTTTTAATGAGATAGGTATAAGTAAAAAATATTTACACAATGCAAAAATTTAAACATTAGAAAAATATTTCAGCTAAGAATTTTTCATGTTTAAGTAATTTTCACTCACAACTAAATTTTGTAAAGAATTTTGCTTGTAGAAAAAATTTAATTTTTGGACATTAGTGCCAACTAAATATTGAATTATAGCATTCGTAAAATTAGACTTATTGCGTATACTGGGGATTCTTGTTGTTTAATAAGGGCCGAATTTATTCCTAAATTTACTGAAAAAAATTCTAAATTTAAAAACATGTGGAGTGAATGGGGTTGTATAGTAACCTGTAAACACTCTTCAATCATGATATCTACATTGTACACTTTGACCTAGTAACTGCATATACAATTTAGGAGTCCGATTTAACAAATTGTAAATTAAAAAATTTTATATATATATATATATATATATATATATATATATATATATATATATATATATATATATATATATATATCAAAAACTGTCGTATTCTTTTAGTAACTAATATTATGATTATGAATATTGCATAAATTTATTTTCAGTATTTTGAATTTTAATTACTTTTTTTAAATATTCTGAAAACACTTATTAAAAATGGTTATCTAAGCGTGAAATAAATTTATGTGACATGATATGGTACAATATGGAAACTTATGGAAAAGGCCAAAACTCACAATGGGTTATGGAGTCAATGGTAATGATACGATGCAGAGTTAAATGACTGTAAATAAAATGAGGCAAATATATTGAGTGAATCGAGTTTTCTAAATACCCTCTTCTTATTGGCAGTCACAATGCTCAAATGTTGACTAGGCTTTGTTATAAATAGAAAACGCAAACATGATTGTGCATTAGATGCTCGGGCTATGGTACCCCGCCCATCAGACAATCAGATATTTATCTAAAGTGGTTTTACACACCTATTCACGTATATATCGCATTAAAAATTTTTTTATAAGCAATTCACAAAGCCTTATGAATACATTAGCCCCACCCAAGTCGAATTTCTGGGTGCGCTCTTGTGTACATGTATATATTCCTCATATTTTTGAAATACAGAGAGAGCCATTATGAATAGATAACTGCTTTACTTTTAAAATTAGTAAAACAATAAAACTATAACCAAATACCAAATTTTTAGAGGGAATTATATTTTATGACTAGAATAAAAGTTTCCTATTGATTAAAAAAAATCATTAAATTAGTGTTACGCAATTAGTTAATTTATAGGAGTTTAAGAAAAATGTTTTAAAAAGATTAAATTTCTTGTTTTAAATTTCATTACTTTTATTAAAACTCTTAATTTTTCCCTTGATTTCGCCAAATTTATAGAAATGATGTATTTTATAGAATATTTTTTAAGCTTTGTTGCATAAACTGCAAATTTTCTGTAAATCTATAACATTCAATCAGCAAATATTTGTGACATTAGACAGTAAAAAGAAAATATTTTCTTTCAACTTCTTTTAAATTCAATTTTTAAAGTGAGTTATAAATATTGAATTTAAAACGAGTTTATTTAAAATTCAATTCTTTCTTGATAAAAGAAACGAGAAATTAATTACTTTCAGCACATAATAATCTAACATTGTGAATGTGTTGTGGCATAAACCCTAATTCAAACTTTTTTTTTCAATGGCGGGCACATGAGGGTTGAACCCTATGCCACAACAAGGCCAGAACCAGCTACTCATTTATCGTTACCCAGCGGGCACCTGTGAACCAAGTCACGAAGGCGAGTAGCGTTACCCGCGCGATACCACCACAAACCCGCTTATAGAGCGGGCCACATTCATACAACATTACAGAAGAAGGTCAGAGAAACACAGAGAGAACAGAGAAGGAAAGAAACATCAATTCCCGAACCGGGATTCGAATCCAGGACCCACAGCTCAGGAGTCAGGAGTGCTAACCACTCAGCCATCGGTCAGCACTAATTCAAACTAAGGTTACAAAATATACGTAGTCACTAACGTGGAATTTCACTATGTAGGTGAATCTTGACGAATTTTTGGAAATACCAGTACAACGAGGAGCTTATAAAAATAGGGCAATATAGCCATTTATGGATTCAAATTTGATTAATAAAAATATTTATTAAATTTATTGGACTGCAGTTTCATTTGTTAGGTTTCATGTGTTACTTACTTGGTTAGAAAAAATATTTAACTGCTGAAAGACAATGGCTTAAAACAATACAAAATCTAAAAAAACATGCACAGTTTAGAAAGTAAGCTGATTGAATTAAATTTGAATACTTTGTTAGTTAAGAGCAGAAGAATAAATTTGTTGCATGGAAGTGCAAAATGCAGTTTTCTGATTGAAATGTGTCATCTACAAAGAGCATCAGTCACTTGAATACTGAGATAAAAAATTTGAGATAGCCAAATAGAGATAATGACTGAGAAACATCATTTGTCCAAAAAATTTTAATAAAAGACTATTGAGAGTCCATATTTTAACGAATATTTAACAGAAGTAGCTATAGAGATGGATAAATTTGTACTGTGTGTGTAGCAATATCTCCCACGAATACAGTTTTTCTATTTATCATGAGTATATAGAATTTTTTATAATTATCTTTTCTGAACTCTTGTAAAGATGTTTTAAATGACTTAGTCAATGAGATTCTCAAAGTATTAGTTTTCTGTTCCTTAAGCATCTTTTCCCGTTTGGAAGATGTGGGTATCATTCTTTTATATCAAATTTAAGTCGGGAAACGGGTTTGAATAAGTAATATTGGACTCGAGATTCATATTTTAAATTATTTTAAGCTCTTTTTTTATTTGCTATTAAGTAAAAGTGTTAAACTATTTAAATTCCTGAAGTTTCAAATTAAAATAAATCTAAAGTTAAAAAGGGTTTCAATAACGTCACTGTTGACAAGATTAGGTATTAAAAAACAAAACTGTTATGATACACACTCAGAGAAAAATCTGTATGCGGATAAACAAATTTGAATACTTTGGGAAAAAGGAATTGTTATTTTCTAACGTTGGTATATGTGATATAAAGTAGAATAATGTGTTACAATGGTAATTTAATACATCTGTTTTCTTAAACATTTTTGATTACACTCATGAGAAATATGTGTTAAGTAAATGCTATGTATAGCATTGTCTTACTTTTCTGAAATATATTTCAGACAAGTAAGGCATTTATTTATTCTTTTTCACAGAGTAAACTAGTCATCGTAGTGAAATGTCTGTAAACATAAGTTAAAATGAGAAGAAATATTTACGAAGTGTGGTTATAGAGCCAGAAATTCAGTCAAAAATAGTTTGAAAATATTTTATGAAAAAACATTAGTAATTTAAAGAAAACTTGTTGATTGGGATTTTGTCCTGAAAATTCTAGTTTCAACGATATTAATTTGTAATGAATGTAAAATCAAAGCCAAAAAAATTAAAAGTAAATGAATGAACGGGAATAGTAAAAAATGCCGATTCCAGGACAGATGGAGCATGGAGCAAGGGGAGAGTTGTGGAGAGGGGTGGAAAAGGGGGGTTAAAACCAAATTGAGTTGTACACTTCTCTTTCTGTTTCGGTCTAGTTTTGATTTGAGGTGTGTCTCAGCCTACTCAGCCATTGTACTTCAACTGTAAAAAGTTGAGTTGTCTACTTCTAAATGTCAAGTTGTAATAATTTTGAGTAGTTGTAATCTCCTGCTTGTAATAATTTTGAAATTACTATTATTTGAGTGGCAACATTAATTTTACTTATAAGTGGCAACAATAATAGATAAAATTCAAAATTTTTACAAGTTGAGTTGTCTACTTCTAAACGTTGAGTTGTTTTACTCCTGTTTGTAATAATTTTGAAATTACTATTATTTAAGTGGCAACAGTAATAACTGAAACTTAATATAGGTAAATTTCATATGAATTACAAATTGAGTTGTTTGACTCCTACTTGTGTTAATTTTAAAAACTAGAATTATTTTAGGGCGCTCCGTGGCTGAGTGGTCAAAGGCATCACTCCGCTAATAGCTTGAGAGCGTAGGAGTGTGGGTTCGATTCCCACCGTGGCCCTGGGTGTTTTCTTCTGTGGTTGTACATCTGTCATTGTGCTATTTGTCCTATTATCGACGAAGACTTACAAGTGGATCTGAAGAATCAAGCATACAAGTCTGAAAATATGTAATGTAATAAATATATAGAATTATTTGAATGGTAGAACAAATTGTTAAAATATGAAATAATCACAAGCGGAGTTATTTACACCCGGATGCATAACCTTCAGCAAAATTTATATTATTAACAATAGTTTAATTTTCAAAATTAAGTTATAGCTGCGATGGCAACGTCGATTTTATTTTAAGTACTGGCAACTGCTCAAATACATGTTTAATCTTGTATGAACAGGATATTTCTTGCGCGATCACCATTTAACTCCCTTTTTCCTTCCGCTGGCGGAGAGTTACATAATTATGTTTTAACCAATGAGATAGTGACGAAGAAAGAGATGTAACCTCTTAACCAATGATGAGTTGATAAATAAAATCTAATTTTTAAACTCATATGAGGATTTCTTTTATACTTGCTATTTCTCCACTGGATTCCTACCTACTTTTCTTATTTTTTCGTTAAGAAAGAAATTTTCGATTCTTAGTTTTCTTATTTTTTAGTTTGCATTAAATTTTTAGTCAAATATGTTAATTAAAAGAGTACCTAATTTTGAAAAACCATCCTGTGTTAAAAGCTTCATTTTGATGATGAGGTGAAAGCTCAGGAGAATGGAATTACACCGAAATTTCCGATCAATTATTTTCACCTGGGAGGTGGAAATTTCGTCTTTGTTTCATACTTTGCAAACCAAGTTCGCATCCACCTACGAAAGTACATACGCATGAATCTGGATATCTTCAGCCAATTAGAATGGTAATAACTCTTTTACCGTGTGCATGGGAATACCTCACAAAAGAAATGAATAATCTTTTATGTGACTTTAGCTCAACAA
Organism: Latrodectus hesperus; assembly: GCA_037975125.1. Lineage (NCBI taxonomy): Eukaryota > Metazoa > Arthropoda > Arachnida > Araneae > Theridiidae > Latrodectus > Latrodectus hesperus. Next base: position 40,724,171 of record CM075854.1, read on the forward strand.
CTAGTACTGTGTTAATAGGAGACAGCATTTTGGTCGCACCAGTGACTACTGCTGAAAATTCTTTCAACGTATCTTTACAACGATATTTTTTGAAGAAAGACGATTCCCAATGTTTCCTACCAGATATTTGTCTTCTGACTGAAAATGAATGGGGAAACTTAAAAAAATTCTTTATGATATTTCGACATGTGTCACAACTCTTCTTCTCAATCGCTTGCTACATTATTCAATTTTTAAAGCAGTAAAAAACCAAGCTCCAGTGTCTCCTACAGTTCTTGTGTCACTAATAAATATTCCACAATTTGATGTTGATGAACAAATGAAAAATGTATTTACCTGTTACGGTTGTTCGATAAATTATGAAAATCAACTTGGTCATGAATGTTTGACCATAAATTATAATGGTAGACACATTCAATTTGAACAACTAGCACTGTTTTTATTGACTTTGAAAAACTAGCACTTGTGACTATGTAAACCAAAATGAATATTTTGTAAACTATGTAAACAAATATTTTTTGTTGTAGCTTAATATGAATATGTTGTTAAAAATGCTAAAGATTTATACATAGCATCTGATCGTGCTTCTGTACACATATGTTAATAATAAATTAAATTCTTCAAACAAGTTCAGTTTACAAAATTTATATTTTGGCTTACATAGTCAAGTGCTAGTCGAAATGCAAAGGGGGAAAATGACACTTTTCAAAACATTTAGGTAGGTGCTCAATTTTTGGACAGCCGAAGTCATCCAAATTATAAATTTTTCAATCCAAAATCTTTTCCAAAAATTTTATTTCCAATCCTTTTACATAAATTTGAGTATGGTTTTTTTTTTTTTTTTATCAAAGAATTCGGTATGTATTTAAGTTTTTCATATTTAACTTCCCCATACTTCCATTGTATGTGATGCAAAGTGCGCGATACCCATGAAAAAACAGGATTATATTCCTTTGGGAAATATTTCTTGGGGGTAGAAAAATGTAGTGACCAGTATATCTATTTTCTACCGTACAAGAAGCTAATTCTTTTATGATAAAAAAATTGGGGTTCATTACAAACTCCTCAAAATCGATAACAAGAGCCACGTGTATTCAACGAAATCAGGAAAGAGAATGTCTATCGTGGTAAGTAGACAACTTGCTTATCACCTGGAAAAATACCACTGCTCAAGCGAAGCCTCTCATCTGTATCAGGTTTTAAATCAATGAATAAATATCCATAGACTGGAGTTGTAGCATCTTCAAAATTTTTCGTGAAAAATTTTGATTTGGATTGATACATTTGCTTAGCAAGACATGCAATTTGCATTTTATCCCGAATATTTTTAAAACAGCACATATACGAAGAATTTAAAGACATGTTTCGCATTTCTTTTCCTTTATGAAATATATTTTGAACAATAAAAATGCCAGACAGATTTCCATGGTGACTTCCTCTCGTAAATATATTAGATAAGGCTATATCTTTGCCTAACTCCGACATTAAGTCATAAATAACTATTAAAGAAACGGTCAGATTATGAATATTGGAGGGCAATCTTCAACAAATTCTACACTTATTATTTCATTGATTGTTTTTTGGTATACACAATAACACCAGATAGTTTTGGATGGCTTTCGTTTAATAATATTAGAATTTAAAATTCGCTTAACGAAATGAGTTTTCCCACTGTTTGATGGGCCACAAATTAATAAGGAGAAAGGGTGTTTCAGATATGGATACTCCATGTCGAAGGATGAGATTTTTAGATTCATTAAGCTTTTAATGATTCCGTTTCCACATCAGCCAAAGGGTAAGTATCACGATGCTTTTTTTTTATATAGGTTCGCCAAAAGCCCTATTCTTTCTTTTTTTTACTGATTTCTAATTTAAATAACTTAATTACTTAATTGATCATTATTTTCCTCTGCCTTAATCTTTCTTCATTATTAATGTCACAATGGCCGTGTGTGAAAGTTGTTATCCCATCATCAAGAATAAATCTTTTATCATCTCATAAGGACATAGAAATTTTATTATCCTGCACGGTTTGTATTTTGTGAGATTTGGTCTCAATTCGCTTGAAGACAGCATGATCTCTGTGCTTCAAGAATAAACATCTTTTATAATTTTCTTGTTTTAGTTTCCTTTTAAGGATAAATTTTGGTACACCTTTAGCAGTTTTCTCTCTCAATCGTCTTGGTCTTTAGTAAGTACATTTTTGCTTTTAAGCTAACAAACTCTGTAATCAATTTTCTATTCATTTCATCTTTCATCTGAAATAGCACTTTTTTTATTTATGTTGCTATGTAAATAGTGTTCCTTGGGATAATCTGAAACGGTGGAGAAGCAACTAAATTTTTTACTTTCTTTTCTGTTTATACTAACTCTATTTTTGTTCGGTTTCTTAAATTTTCCATAGTTTTACCGAATACGGAATTATTTAACAATTTAAAAAATATCGTTTTTAAAACTACTCTTTGCATTGTTTCTTTGCTCAGTGTTAAAATCAATATATTTTATCATCCATGAACTTTGGTTGAATTTTAATACTCGATGAATTTTAATTACTTTCAGTCCAAGGGAAACATGAAATCTTAAGTTGCGATAATGGACAACATTTTTCTTATTCATTAAATTTGGAACTAATTTTTCCACTTTGTGGTATTGAATAATTCAGGAAGGTTTTGGGAATAGTTTGTCGTTATGATTTTAAGCATTTACATTTTCTCAGGTGCCAAGGGTTAGCAGTAATGGAGAACGTATAGTTCACAAGGATACTCCATATCTACTTCTAATATGTAACCAATCTGATTCATCTGATATGCTTAGAAAGTCAATATTAGGAGGCTCAATCCATTCAAAATTTCCAGTTCGTAAAAGCTGCGATGTCGCCAAACCATATAGATTGTTGGCATCCAAATAAAGAATATATTTATTTGGTTTTCCTAGGTCGTAATCGTTCGAATCAAGTAAAGGATTATTAGCCTTACTATATCGATGGCTGATCATTGAGCATTACCACCTCTTACTATATCGATTAGATTAGTAAGATATCGATTAGATAGATTGTTGGCATCCAAATAAAGAATATATTTATTTGGTTTTCCTGGGTCGTAATCGTTCGAATCAAGGAAAGGATTATTAGCCTTACTATATCGATGACTGATCATGAGCAATACCACCTCTAATCCCTTTTTCAACTAATAGATGTATGTCTGGATCAGTTAAAAGTTCTAATTTTACACCAGTCATTTTAAGGCATACTTGCCATCCTAAACCTGGAGCTGTAAATGAATGGCAAGAGTCTAAATTATAAAAATTTTGACGTACATTTCTGAAATTTTAAAATACATCAGCTAGTATGAGAACATCATTTAAGATATATAATAAGCTTCTGTTATTGATTTGTTTTTCTTCTTTCCTTAAATGTAGCAGTTTTATAATTAACAGTTCAGAGTGACTGATAAATATATAGTTCATTTCAACTTGAATGCTTGTTAGGCTTCCAATTAATTAATTGCCAAGTATTTTTGATAGAAATTTCAATGTGCTTTGTTCAAAAACATGTAATAATTTTTAAATTTATTTATCAGTTAGAAAAATAATTACAGAACATGAGGGAGAATCACTGAAAGGAAGTATAAAATATAGGATGTTAACAAGGATATTCCTGTAGATCCTGTACTTTAACATAATTTTAACGCAAAAATTTTCCTTTACTATCAACATATGAAGATAATGTCATACCAGACATCTCACTCAAACTAAGTTTTTTTCAAAATGGATTTGAAAATGTTTATTGAGAGCAAATGTTATCATTCAAAATCTGTACAATAAAATATAAGTTAATTCTATCTAAAGAAAAATCTAGGGTTACCTTCTTCGATAAATAAAACACCTATAGTGTCAGTAATGCTTAATAATCAACGATTCCAGGATGAAAACGAATCCTAAATCTATAAATACCTATTAAAAAAACCCAGTAATTTCAACTTTTAGAGTTACGGCAGGTAACAACAGAGCGTATAAAGGCAAATTAAAAATGAGTCTCTAATTTTCTGTCATCGAGAAAATCACTATATATGAATAATGAATTTTCAATCTTATATAGTTTTTCCAATGGTTGAAACGAAGAAGAAAATACTTCGTCTCTTCAGAAAAAAACTTCAAAAAAAAATACCGTCTTTATTCACATCAACCTTAATCATCGTAAGTGGCATCTTTTCAATTCATATTATAGTCAAAGCAGAGGCATAAGAAAGTAGTCACAATGATTTAAGATAAAAAATATTCCAAAATCTTCATCTCTTTTAAAAGATAAGTTTTCAATCAAACTAAAGGGTTACAGTTAGAAAGACTTATTGAATCAGCGCTTAGTAACAAGACATAATTTATATGCGACTCAGCTCATAAAAATAATCAATTCTATTACAGATTGTTAAGCTGAAGGGATTAGAACAAAGGATGGGGCTACCAAATAATTATTATATTAATAATGAATATGCATAATTTTTGTTAAATGTGATTATTTTCTCAGGGATTGAAAACATTTTAAAACTTGTTTGCTATTAAGTGTTCAAAAAGTTTGCAACTGAACATTTATTACATTTTTGTGCTTCAAGAATATTTTTTAGTGAAAATCATTCATATTTTTGGGATATTGTTTGCACATGCATACAAATATCAAAATTATTCACAAAAAACGCATACTAACGGAAAAACAAATGAATATGATTTTATACACATCACACACAATTTCATAAATGAATTAATTTTGAATGAGGGATTTTTTTCTGAGCGTTAATCATTAAATTAGGAACATAAATAATGAATTTTTCCCTCAATATTGGTTTTGTCACTAATGTCTCAAATTATAGACTGTCTAGAGATGTTAAGAAAGTTATCGCAAACTTTTTTGAACATAGTCTGAATTTATTTAGTAAAATGTTTCTTTTATAAATTTTGATGGATAGTTACTTAATGAAATAGACTGAAAAAATAGAAATAGGTTTTCGAGATTTGAAAGACAATTTCTGAAACTAAAAAAACCTTTTTATAAAAAATGAAAGAGTCTAGTTTTTCTTTCAAATCTCGTAACACTATATGGAATAATTGAACATTTTTTATTCTAAGAATCAAATCAAGGTTATAATATGTAAAAAATGACTGAATATAAACTTCCTCTCGTGTTTATAATACGCGATTGCAACTTTAGCACCAAGTTTTCTTCGTAAAATATTGTATAATTTTTTTGTTTACTTGAAAAAATGACACCATAGTCATGAAATAATAGTGTACTTAATATATGTCAATAAAAAGTAGGAAAGTAATATGTATTTCCAACTTTTAGATTCGAAAATAATCAAAAACTTTTAAGATAAATAAAAATTTAGTTTTCATACTGCTGTTTAATTCCGTGAATGAATTTACCCAATTATTAACATTTTATGATTTGAAAAGTGGATTTTAAAGTGAGTATTATATCGCGTTGAGATTTGTAAGTGAGCATTTCTTGTACATACTTCATTTTAAACTGTGAAAGTACGGACTCAGTAATTTCAACTCAGTATGTTCAGTATTCTGTAATTCAACTCATTGCACTCAGTGTTCTGCATATCAACTTTAAATTTGTTTAAACTTATTATTCTTTGAGAAAACACTAAATTTCTTGACAAAAAATCAGAAATTGAGTATATTTTCGATGTGTGATTAATTCTACGTTTATTGCTCAAAGTATTAACAAATTACACATTTTGCAGCAAGAAGATATATGCGCCAAGAAAGATTTGTCTGATTGTGTGAATTTTCACATCAAATATACACTGCTCAAAACAATTAAAGGATATTGTATGTTTTACATAAAATAAAGATATAAACGAAATTTTTTTTGCTGAAAATGGAAGAAGAGAATCACAAATGAAAATTTTTCAGATTTTCAAACTGTAGAGTATGCTAATTTTGATTTCTACGTCAAAAACGTCACTTCAGCGGCAGTGAATGAAATTTGACTTTCAACTGAATTTATGACAATGAATACAAGGATGATCGGTATCCAGTGACTGCTTTGTTTCGATGAGTACGATGTCTCAGCGAAGTCATTTAACCGATTCAGAAGCTTGGAGAGTTGTTGGTAGGTTAGAAGGGGGCCAAACTCAAGCCGGAGTAGCGCAAGCTATTGGAGTGTTACAAAGAGTGATTTCCAGGATCTGGAACCGTTTTTTGGAGACTGGAAGTGCAGACCGAAGACCAGGGCAAGGCCGTAGATGGGCAACAACGCCCAATGAAGATCGTTATTTAGTGTTAACGGCTCGGAGACACCGAAATATGAACGTTACTTTTTTCCAACAACACCTTCGCTCGGCTACTGACACCACGGTTTCCACTCAGACTGTCCGAAACCGGCTCCATGGTGTAGGTCTGTATGCTCGCCGACCAATGGTATGTGTTAAACTGACATCAAGGCATCGTCGCGACCGCAGGGTGTGGGCAACAGAGCATGTGAACTGGAGGAGAAATGAATGGAGCAATGTTCTTTTTCTGACGAGTCCCGTTTTTCTGTTCATCCTGATAATAGGCGTGTTTTCATCTGGAGGGACCGTGGCAGTAGGAATAATCCAGTGTTCGGGCACGAAAGTGTCAGATTTGTCGGTGGGGGAGTGTTGGTGTATGGTGGCATCTCCATTGACGGGCGCACAGACCTCTATATCATTTGAGATGGACCTCTGACTGGTCACCGATATAGGGATGAGATCCTCAGACCTATTGTAGTCCCTTACGCTGCAGCAATCGGAGATGACTTCATTTTAATGGACGATAACTGCAGGCCACATCGTGCTAACCTGGTGGAGGATTTCCTTTTCAATGAAGGAATCGTATGAATGGAATGGCCAGCGTGTTTTCCAGACATGAATCTAATAGAGCACATTTGGGACGCTCTAGGAAGACGAGTTGCTGGCCACCAACCACCCCCACAAACTCTCCAAGAACTGGAAAGAGCTCTTCTGGAAGAGTGGGACAGAATACCCCAACTCGTGATTAATAGCCTCATTGACTCCATGCCTCAAAGGTGTTCAACGTTGCTGGCCATCCGTGGAAACCATACCCCCTACTGAAAATGACTTCCTTTGAAGACAACACCTTTTCTTATTCTTTTTTTCTCATATGCACAAATTGTGTTTTTTTCCTTTTGTACACAAATGCGCAATAAAATGCATTTTTTTCTGCCAAACATGTGTAATTTATTCTCATATAACCTACTACGTCTGTCGACCACGTATCAATCAGCTAAAAAGTTTCCCAGCCACAAGATCCACCTAAAACAGCAATATCCTTTAATTGTTTTGAGCAGTGTATTTTGATTGAAAATGTAAATAATTAGTTTGATAATCGATGTATAGTAAGAGTTCTTGCGCACCTGAACTGCTCATACAACAAGTACGTATAAAGAGTAATATTTAATCTCATGCTTAAAATTTTTGTTGCAAATTGTTTTTTGATATTTTACATACACTAAAATAATGTGAAGGAAACATTCATTTTCATTTTGATGATTTATCAGAGTTTGATAGAAGTCATGGTACCGAAAGCTTTTGACGTACCGAAAATATACTCCACATATAGGTTGTGATGCTGGAAGAGTAGTGAGTTAGCAGTGACAAATATCAAGATGATCTGTGAACCTATTAGAGACGAAAAACAATGATTGTCTTAGCAGCTGTCAAAAGATCAGATTTAGCTTTCTACACTAACTTACGTGTGGTCTACACTCGTTTCAAACTTGATGTTCTATAGATGATTGAGAATTCTGGGTTCAAGCCCACGATATCCGTTACACCACCTACCTTTCACTCCTAACTCCATTAAATCTGATTGTAACTTTACAGGTCTTGGTTTGCTCTTAAATGCAATGAGTAGTCGTCTAGGTTTTAGAGACGAGACCTATTTTCAGGGATATAACAGCATATGTTTCTGATGATGTCTAATGTAGTGCGGGCCTCTTTTTCATATTATTGCATTCAACAAAAAGACTTTATGACCTTAGGTGCCAACATCTTTTATAACTGATATAATTTGTTAGTTTTGATAGTTGAACCTCTTTTTGACTGTCATTTTTTGCTCATTTACATTTTATAATAAAAATTGACTTACTAATACTTACCATATACTTAGAGTTCTTACACTCTGGCACTCTTATACTTTATAAGAAATAAATTAATGCAACAAATTCTTTCACATCTAAGATATGCAGGAAAAAAGAACTTCAGTATGCAATCAATTTAATTTAGATATTTACCTAATCGTACATTTGAATTTATTGTTGAACAAGTTAATTTTATTTAGAAAAATGGATAGTAAAATAAAAAAATGTTATTTTGACATAATGAAATTCGACATACTGTTATGATATTTTTATATACTTTTTTTTGTAACAGTTCCTCGATATATTTCTAAGGAATTGAATTCCTGTTTTCTAACATAATTTCAAATTTTGAAAGTGTCATAATTAAGAATCAGGGCTTCAATTGCAATGATATGCTAAAGAGCATTTACTTTCATTTTAACTAGTATTATGTGCATTCCATAATTATGGAGTTTATGTCTCTTGCTGTCTGGTTTTGAGTTGTATTGTAATTTAAACTATATTATTTATCATACCATTTTTTAGCTGTAAAATGAAAATGTATCCTTCATTTTGGTACCAAAATATAGATTTTTAAAATATTTTTATTTATTTCTTTTTCATATGGATTAGCTATATGGATTATCATATGGATAGTCATTTTTATTATTCCAGTTATGAATGTGTTGATTAAGATCTAATTCACACTATAGTTGTATAAATAATTTAATATAACAATATGTGATTTTTAAGTTTATGTGAAAAAAGGAAATTGTCCCTTGGTAAGTGGTAAATATGTAGATTAAAACTATAGCAATTTATTAAGCTACAGTATATATATTTTATTTGTGTTTATTTACCAAAATTTTAACTATATGTTGTAACATCAAATTTGTACTTAATACCTGCTTAAGATTGCAAATTAACAGCTTGAATTTTTTCTGTTTATATTTTAACTTCATTAATCTAATGTTAAAATGTCTTAAAACTTCAGGAAGAATTGACTCCAAATGTGACTCCTTGAACTGAACATTTAATAGAAATTCTCGTACTGTTATAAATCTCTGAAGTAAGTATTTATGTATAATTATTATTATTATCTTTACATATACTTGTCTCAACCTCACATCTAAGTGAATGTTTCACGTGTTATTTTGGTACTAATATTTTACTTTTTTGTATCATTATATAAGACAAATTCTTGCCAATTCAATTTAAGTAATTTCTAACTTTATTGGTAAACTATTGTATAATTATGTTTGTCGAAACATGATTCGCGTCTTTCAATAAATAATTATAAGTCCTGCACAATAATTATATTTTCAAAAGTTAACAGTGTTGGGTGGAAAAGTCAAATTATTAATTGTTAAGCGAAATAAAAAAACAATTTTTCCAATTAAAATTTTTCAACAATTGCATTATTCCTCATGTTTTAAAGTAAAGTTTTAAAAAAATTGGAAAAAAACAGCTTTTTTTTCGTCTGTAAATAGTAATAGAGGTATTTCAAATGCTAAGTTCAATCAAGTAAAACGCAAATATTAAAATGTAAACCATTCATAGATTCTAACACTGAAATTCTAACATATTTATTTAAAAAAATTTATTCGTGTTAAATATATTTAGATTCATTCAAAAAAATACATTAAAGTCATGTACTCCAATTTATATAACTTGCAAAGACATTTTTAAATATACTTTATATAATTATTACTCCATGTTTTTATATAAGCATGCAATTCTCAACAATAAGATAACAAAATTTCCTAAAATGAAAACAAAAATTTATGTAACAAGTTAAACATTACAGCAAGGAAACCATATGAACAATACACTTGTATCGAAATAATTTCTAAAATTGTATTATTCAACTTTTATTGGTGTTAGCTTTTTTTGTGTGTTTAAATTATTCTAAAGTTGTACAATTTTGCAATAATAAAATAATCCAAAGCATATAATGAAAGTAATTAAATTCAAAAAGTAATTATCAAACGAAGAAAAATTTTTAAATTCAATAGTATGATATTAAAAGTAGGTTACTATTTACATTCTAATACCTACATAGTAATTAAAATAAATTATACAACTATATATGACACCAATAATAACTAAGTTATAAATGAATTAAAAATAATCCAATAAAAGTATATACAAAAAAATGTGAACGGAAAAATTTTCGTATTACCTGTAACACTTTGGAAATATAATGAAAAGGAGATAAATATTCTCAAATTAAGTGTTACGGTTCAAGAAGAATAAATTTTATATTAAAATTCAAACTTCAAACTTCAATTGTATAAATCAATTAAAAGCTAATATCTGTTTCTTTTCAGTAATCTACAGCAAAAATTTCATACATATAAAAATATAGTTGTTAGTTATGATATAAATTTATTCTTATAAAAACATTTTTGATGATGATCAAATATATTAAATATATTATATATCAAATATATTAAATATTTTTTGATATAACGTATTTTTATAGGTTAAATTATAAGTCATAAGACTTATTTCTATGTAATTGCGTAAGCATCATTCAGAGGAAAAGCTACATCAGTTTTATAATAAAAACTTTTATAATTATATAATAATTATGCAAATTATATTAAATACCTTTAATAATTAGTTATATATATATATATATATATATATATATATATATATATATATATATATATATATATATATATATATATATATATATATATATATATATATATATAAATGAATTTTAAAAGAGAGGACTTAAAAATATATTTACTGAAAAAATTGCGAGGGAGATTTTGGGCTATTTTTATTGCATAAACTTACGAAGTATTACAATTATACGTTATACATTTAAAATACAATACATGGAACAACTTTACACCTATTTAATTTTTACAACTTTTTAGCAATTATTGATTGTATCCAAGGAATATAATTTTCCACTTTTGTATAAACACCAAATTTTTTGGGGTTGAGCAACCTTCTCCCCAGCTAATAATACCAACTAAATACCAAGCATTTGATTTACGTATTATGAAAGGTCCCCCACTGTCTCCAGAGCATGTATCTGGCCTAAAACTTTCAGCATATCCAGCGCACAACATATTATTTGTTATAATATAACTGGTTGTTTGTTGACAAGAACTACTACTCACCAGTGGTAAGAAAGCTTCCTGTAAAGTTAATGCCATTACAGAGTCACGCACACTGACTTTGCCCCACCCAGTTACCACTCCCATAGTACCAGTTGGTATAGATGATGTGAATCCTGGTGGGGGCAAGCAAATAGGCAGTACACTTTTCTTGAATATGATGGGCTCATTTAATTCTCCTAAGGCAATATCATGTTCATTTATAAAGTTTTCTACATCTGAGTGAATATTGAATTGAGGATGAATAATTAAATTCTGTAGCTTTCTTACTAATTCAGTTCTTTCTGTTTGTCTTCTATAGTATTTTCCAAACTTGACTAAAACTTTTTTCCGGATTTCTTCTTGAGAAATAAATTGGGTGATGTTAATAGTTTTAGTTTTAAAACAGTGAGCTGCGGTAACTATCCATTTATCAGATATAAGGCTGCAACCACAAAATGGAGGCTCACGATTCATGGATAACATGCCCATCCACGGAGCCGACAAAGGAACTGCTCTGCTGCCATCAATCACTCTTTTCCATCTTGCAACGGTGTTCATAATAGGCTGGCCACAAGAATAGTTGGCTTCTGAATTATGTAAGTTATCCTTAAGTTTTACTTTGATATTCTTTTGTATGAAACAATCGGGAGCACCTAGTTTATGCACAATGCACGAATAATTACCTTCGTGGATGGTTTTCATGGAAGATATATTTAAAAATGTTTCATTTGTATTAGTTATGGGTCTTCCATCTTTAAACCAAGAAATTGAAACAAGATTTGAATTTGTTTCGCAGGATAAGGAAAGTGGATTAGAAGGTGAAGCAAGTATGTAAGTCGTTTTGTTTCTAAAAGACATTATACAATTTTCTGATTTTGCCATTACGTGAGAAGTTAACGAGACTCTTACAGCTTTTAAAATTTTCACATTTAATTTATTATAACTTATACATACATACAAACCACTGCTATTTATTGATATTTTCTCCTTATTCAGGACGGATTCTATAAATTTTCCATTTCCAGTCCAAAAATATTGGTTTCCTGCACTAGTAGTATTTCGTGAGCAACTTATGTTAACTGACTGCCCTGGGGTTAATGTGAGGGTTTCTATGTTCGAAGAACACTTTTCTCCTATTAAAGATAGAAAATAAATTTATTAAAAATAAGAATTGTTGCAACAGAAATATAAAATAAAAATTATAGAAGGATTTATGAAAGATATAATGTATGTAATTTTCTTCGTTTTTTAATCATATTTCATATTGATATTTAGAAAAATGTAAAATTTTTTTATCATATTAGCTAAAAAGGTTTATCATATTTCTTAGCTAATATGATAAAAATCATTTTATCATATTAGCTAAGAAAAAGTTATTATGAAGAGTTATTTATTATATTTTCTGATAAATAATTTACTAAATTCTCAAATTCTCTCAAATAGCATTAACCTCTATTTCAACCTAGTTAATTATTATTTTTAAATTAACATTTCTATGGACGTATTCCTTTAATACAAAAAAGATATAACGATAGTTTTCTTGTCTTCGAATTTTTAGAGGATTCTGAAGTACAATTTAATGCTTTATTCTAAATTCAAATTTTCGAAATAATCAATGAAATAGGTTTTTAATTTTTATTAATCTTAATGATTTAAATTAATATTTTCTTTTAATTTATAAACACTAGCTACAGAATGATAATTTAATATAATCTCTCTTGTAGCATCATTGCGTAACATTTCCATGTGCCATAACATTTGCATTTAAATCTATTGAAATGAACTCATGATCAATACCTACAATTTAGGAAAAATTCTTAACATGAGATCTTGAATATCTCTAATGAAGCTTGCATTTTAATAAATTTAAAATATTTGAGAATAAAATCGAAAGTAAATGACATAAATTTTACTTCATCATAGAAATAAGTAATTTTTAATCATTCATTTTGATTCAATAATGAATTCTTAACTTTTTTAATGAGGTATATAATGTGAGATTTTTAAAAACGTAATTTTTCTACATTTTTTTTGCTCTCATTTCATAAAATTCTCAAAGGTTATTGTCGTGAAGAATTTTTATCGTGAAGTTAATGTTACTTTTTATTTTTATCGTTATAAATAATACACTATATTTTGAAGAATTTTAGAAAATCGCAGGATTTTAGAATATCTTAAGATTTCAATTTGAATTATCGAAAACTTTAGATTCATTCCATGTCTCTAAGTTCTACACAAATTGAGGTCTTGTGTCAGTGGGCTCAGATTTGTAAACCTAATTATATTATCGCGTATAAAACTGAGAAACATAAAGATGATTAGTTCGGTGAGAACAATGTCAGATAAAAGAATATTTTAAAATAATAAAAATTAATACCTAGTTTGTATAGGATTTGTTCATTAATGTCTCCCAAACAAAATTTTTATTTCTAGTAAACTTCCTGTGTCAATTTTTTTGAATTTTCAACAATAACTTTTGTAATGGAGGGAAAATTTCTCCACACATCAGAAAATATGTTTGTATACTTTTTATGTATTGTGAATGCATGTTATTTACACTGTGCGAAAGAAATTCAAAAATGAAAAAATAAAGGTCTCCTCGTAAGTTTAATGATAAAAAATTATATTAAATAAGAAATTCGACACCCAGAGAGATTTATTTCAAAATCTCTTTTACATCATTTATCTCTTTTCAGGTCAGTTTAATCTTTTGAACCAAAAGAGAAAATTTTAAAAATGTTTTAAATAAAATTATGAATTTAAAGTTGTTAAAAGATTTCATTCATCAATTGCTATTTTAACTTTAAAATATCATTATTTATGCAGAACTATAACATCGCCTTTGATTAGTAATTTAATTGAACAACCATAAAAAGTATATTACATGTTTAAATTATGCTATGTGAATAAATAAAAATAAAAATAAATTGTTTTTTTTTTTCAGTCTCAAATTGTTTTGAGCATTATTAGTTGGAAAAATTTATTCCATAACGAATTAAGGAGATTATATGTCTGGATATAAGAACATTGTTTTTAATATTTAGAATGATAATGATCCTCAAGTTAGGTTTCTATGACAAAAGAAGCTTTTAAATAAACTTTGGCACTTAAAGAATATTCATTCTAACAAACATCTCAAAGAGCTTTTTACAATGCATCTCTAAGTATTTTATGCATTCATGTTTCCATATTTAAAAGGACTTACTTCATAACAAAATACCAGTGTATTTGAATTTAAATGTAGCAGAGGTTATATACATACTTTTATGAAATACATGAATTATACCTTTAAAACTACAAGTGGGTGGTGGTGAGGACCAATGACCATCTGTCTGGCAATGCGACACATTGCTTCCGTGAAGTGTGAAGTTAGAATCACAGGTATAAATTGCAGTAACCCCTCTTCTTGATTGAAAAGTAACTTTTCCATTTTTCAAAGTTGTAATCTTTGGACAGTGGCTTTCAATATTGGCAAGAATAATTCCTTAGAATAAAAATTTTTTTTATTTATCAACTATAATGATGTACTAGTAGATCTTAAAAATAAATGTTTAAAAATAAAATAAAATTAATAAAATTATTTTTATTAATTTTAATCAACTGAATAACATTTAACGAACGTCTTCTCTTTCTTACATATAACAGGATTAAATAAGTTTTGATAATTTCGCATAATATATGCTTTAAAAAGGTTCTCATGGAATTATCATCCAGGTCTATTATCTTCCAGGTTTAAAAAAATATCACTTTCTTTGTGATGTTTTTCTCATTGGTTATCACTTTCTTTATCATAATGTTTTAAGTCGTTATGATTCTTATATCACAATTTTCTGGTTTCTTTTCACATATTTCATAATGACTCGACATGTGTATGTTATTAATTGAATCGCATATTTAAAGGAATAATTTGTATAAATTCCATCATCTTTCATAGTGAAATTTTACATGCTTAGTTTTATAATTACGAAATTGCTAAAATATTACCTAGGAAAAAATATGATGAAATATTAATAATATCAAAATTAATAGTAATAAGAAAAGATCCGAGAATTATAAAATAAACATTTAATGCAACTACAGAAAACTTCAAACAATAATGTGATGTCAACAGAGAAAGGCATCAATATTAAAATGATCTGTTAAATAGGAATTATGAGTCGGAAAAATTGACTAGTTAAACAAATATAATAATTTTCTAAAATTAAAGTACAAGGAATTTATTTATTTGCTTATTAGAAGTAAACAAATAATATAACTAGGGATCATCTAAAAAAGAAAAACATTTTTTTAGAAAATTTATTTGAAAAATTAAACAAATAATTATTTTATAAAATAATTGTGACATAATATCATGTATCATAAGACCATAAGATCATAATATCATAAGATCTTGAGGTGAACGAATTAATATTGTCAGGTTTGTTTCTACTGATTGATTGAATTTTATTTGTCTTTTGCAGTTTATTTTAATTGTGTATTATAGAAACTGCTTACATTAATTGTTAAGCTAGAGAGCAATTGGATAGCTAGATCAAAGGAAATCTTAAATATACATCGATAAAGAGCACATGGAAAATAAATCGATTGGTTGCATAAGTCGACTGCAGTGGCAGCCGTATTGGTCCTATATGAATCTTTCATAAACTCTTTCAAATGATCTTTGCTAGGTATGATTATAGGTTCCCCTTAAAGACTTAATAACTATTCTGTGAAAAAGACTCTGATGACTATTTATTCTGCGTTGATTAATCATATCATATCGAAAGCTTGGTCAAACGCTTGATCAGATAATGAATTGTGACATACCTTATTAATGACATTTTTTGTTCGCTTTTCCTTAATTTCTTTTTATTAAACTTCGATATAACGTCATCTTATAACTTTTGAAAATTCAGTAATGTTTTCTATAGTAAAATTCTTTACTTTATTATATGAATAAACATATTTTACACTTGCATGCCTGTTTAGGTGCCAATCAAACAGCACTAACAAACATTTTCGCATCTTTCACTTCGTACTTAAATTTCTATAGTGAGTCCAAAGACGCTAAAATTGAGAAATTATTACAACTTTGTTTAGTGAGGCATATAGGTATATTAAAACAAATATCAAAACAAAATATTCAAAAACATGCCTTATATTGTTTATTCAATTTATAGCTTGAATGTATTGCATACTGCATCAAATATATGATAATTATTAATGACATATTTTTGCTTCTCTATTTTCCATATTTGTATTTATTAGATGTACAAGACACTTGTGAATGCATGACAATTTCTCTCCCTAAGGCATTGTATAAATCTAGTAATCTACGGTTAATTTACCTCTTAACTATTTTATAAAATACACCTAAAATTTCAATCGCATTTAAACTTTCGGTTTTATATTTCAATGCTAGTGACATTTTCTATAGCAAGGATACATTTTTTAATGAATTTACTAATTTTAGACAGAAATAATATTTTAAAACAACTGCATACTCGTACTTTGAACTAAAATACACTTTTTAATGATATTTAGAAACTACAATTTAATAAATATTTTTTAATTTCTTTAAATTTTTTACTCTGTTACCAATAATATACAATGAGTTCAAACTATTTCTATTGATTTATCAGTTATCATTTTTTACCTGGAAAGAAATTATTAAACACAGTTCAAAACAGTTCAATTAATCTTTAAATTATTTAAATACATATATATGAGACAAAATCAGTAATATAAATATATTTTCAAATATCTCTTTATATGTATATATATGTGTGTGTGTATATGTATATGTGTGTGTGTGTGTTTCTTAAACTGACTGTGTGTGTGTGTTAAAATCAATTTTTATATACACTAATTTCATATTTACAGTTTTTTAATTATTTTATCCATTATTTTAACAGCCTACGTATTACATCATTCTTAAACTATAATTCATATGTGTTTGAGAGCTAAGATATAGAGGGCTAATATAAATTTGCCCACATGGAGCAAATATTATCCTGCATTTCATGGGGTTCAGTTAACTTTTGAAAATTAATTTTAAGAAGAATTCAAAGTACATAAAAATACAGTTTTGTTTCCACTTAATATACAGAAAAAAATATTTTCAGATATTTCAAGAAATGAACCATAGTTTTGAATTTCAAGTACAGTGCATTAATAATTCAATAGATGATAAAACAAAAGTACACTTTAAAAATATTTTTGCTGACTTGATAATTTTTCCGCTAAGTAATGAACAATCATTTTTAAAAACAGCTTTTAAGAATCTCTAAAATAAAAGTCTTTAAAAAAAGAAACTATTTGTGAGTCAAATAAAACTGCAAAATTTTACTATATCTCATAGAATATCAATTATTTACTATAGAAATACTAAGTTTAAAACAGGCAATAATAACTTTTTAACACATATCTAGATTGGATGAAAAGTATTATTCTATGTGTAATAAAGGTATGAAGTTTATGTTTTTGTGAATATCTTTTCAGCTTGTTGTAATTAGACAGAAACTAATAAATCTGGAATTTAATATATCTTCATGTATTTTTACAAGAAATTTGTAATCTCTTATCGATTAAGATAACCCGGAAATATCATGTTTGCCAGAGATTAACTATAGACTATGATACATTATATTTATTTAAATAACAATATAGATTATTTATTTAAATATATAATAGTATTTTATTAAAAATGGGAATGGGTATACAAATATTGTATTTTATTGAATAAAATGCTCCATACAGACAAATTAATTAAGTACACCTATCTTATGTATTTATAAGATGTCCAATATACATTGTTATCATTCTACATTAATTTATAATTAAGTAAAATCGCATGACGCATATAATTAATTTTCAATTAAATTTCGAAATTTTAATATTGACTCGAAGATTTCCAAAAATGAAACAAATTATAAATATTTAAAACAAATTTGAGAGTAAGCCGTTTAAAGCTGTTACATCCTATACAATTACGGTTACATTGTGCAAGACACCATATATATATATATATATATATATATGTGTGTATATATATATATATATATATATATATGTATATGTATATAGTATGTATGTATGTGTGTGTGTGTGTGTGTGTGTGTGTGTGTTCGTTCTATTTGAGTAAGATAAAATAAAATTTCCACTGAAGTGGATATCTTACATGTACAACTAAAACAAATTCATTATAGCATTTTTGGTGAAAATCAATACTGAATTTCAACAGATTCTGTAAGGCACCACCAAAAAACGCATAGAATACAATGTCTTAAAATCGCAATTTCCTAAGTGATAAACTATCTACCTGATTAGAGATTTTTGTTATTACAACACAAAGGAATTTTCGCTCAATTCCAGTGATTCATTCAGACTGAAATGTTTTTTCCAAGATTGCTGTATAATTATATATTACAGAATGTATGATACATTTTTATTAATCTTCATGCGCATTCATTTGAATTCTATTTTGCATGCGATGCATAATCGTACTAATATTGTCTACATTAATAATGATTATCTAGAAGTACTTTCTTCACAAAAAAATTTAATGTTGGTGATTTACCAAATAAAAAAAGAAAAACACAACTATACAATAAATAAGGCACCAATTTTATGTAAGTATCTGGATTTCTTTTAGTTGTTCTAAAATGTAATCATGATTTTATTTTTAGCTATTTTTTATAAATAAGAATTGAATTTTTCGAGCATTTTAAGAATAAAATCACGTTTACCATATTTATGCTTTTTTTCCATATTTGTGCATATTTGCTGAATGATTGTGCTTATCACTGTACAGTTGATTTTTGCTTACAAAGGGTAATTTAAACGAGAGTTATAATTTAAATTAGATTTCGAGCATCTACATTAATCCACACATGTGGTAAGAGTCAGACTTTCATTTTTAAAAGAGTCTTTGTGATACTAGGTTATTCATCCTTTTGTCCAATATTTTTTAGTGTGGAATTATTTTTTGTAACGGTTTTTCTCTTTTAATTGTAATTTCTATCTAAATATAAAGGAAAATGATTTGAGACCTGAGATTTTGAGGAGCATTTTTCTTAAAAAGATCATTAAAACACAAAACAATAAATGGTAACTTTTCTTGATAGTCTAATAAAAGCAAAGATAATGTGAATATACAGTTAAGTTTGATAAGTCCATAAATCAATGTTAGTTAAATACATGGAAAGACAAATTTTATGAAGACTAAAAGACAATACTTTTATGTAAAAATATGTTTATATGAATATTATGAAATTATTTTAATAACAAGATTAACTCATTTCTCTTAAGGAACTTAAAGACAATTGACAATGTGGACTAAATTTAATATAAAACACTCTTACAATATCTTCGCATGTACTTCATCTATTATAACAATCCTCAAAAAAAAAACTAAACTTTAAACAAAAAAATACCAAAGAATATTAATGAAAAGCACAAGTTTTTATGGTGTTAGAGGATGGATTTTTATGGATCAATTTAATCCTAACTTAAAGCAAAATAAGCTATTCCGAGAAATAATCTTCTAGAAATCAATTAAACTTCCTTTATATAGATTTCTAAGAAAAGCAATGGTTCCAGTAATGGTGTTAACCTCTTTTCAAGAAACTGGAGTGTAATAAATGTGATATGTAAGCACTAAGAATAGTATATAAACCTAATTTAAATATAACTATTTAACTTCAATACATACATGCACAAATGAAAACGAAAGGGATATTATTTGAAGAGGAAAACAACATTGAAATGAAAGAGTAATACGAATTTGCTAGAAAGAAAAACTTATCTAGGTTACTTACTACAGATTAGAAGAAACAGGTTTACTCTCCAGTGAAAGTCCATCAGATTAGCTTTGGTGACCTTGTCGATGATCGTGGCAAGGAAGTTTATAAGGAATGAGATTTCTTCCTTCAGAAAGTATGTGCGGCACTACTTCTAGTTGAAGGTGGAATCTTGAATCAAGTGGTCAGAGAATGTAGGTGAAGTCACAGGTGCGCTCAAATATGTGCGCATATCCTGATTTTTATAAGAAAGAGATAAAAAAAAAATACTAAACACACACAAAGAAGCAACTTGTTTTGCATATTTTGAAACGCTTAAAAGTGAAGAGAAAGTTTTTAATTGAAGTTATTTAAAAGAAATCCATAAAGCAAAGTTTAAGAAAACTCATAATCCATAAGAAGTCAATTATTTCTTCTGTGAACTAAAAACAATTCAATCCATTTTTATATAAGTAGTTGACTGTTGATATCTCAATTTCATTGGACTTAATTTTCATCTTATTTCATCGTTTTGAGTATTTCCATATTAATATTAAATAATTCAATGGGAATTTTTTCGTGAACTCATCGCTTAATTCCTCTCACCTTTATTGTCTGCTTTTCTGAAGTAATTTTTATTGACTTTTTAGACTACTAGTTGTTGATTTTGTCGCCTTAATAAAAATTTTCATATTAAAATGTATATATTTAATTTTGCGATCAATTAAATTTGACATTTTCTAAGTTAGCTAAATTTGTAAACATTCTTTCTTATACATTATAAATAATATTTTTAACACATTCATTTACATTAATTGTTCTAGATTGATTGAAGTTTGCGTGTTGGGAATGATTAAAGATTTTAATCTGAATGATTAAGCTCAAGCACTTTCAAAAATATAACCGATTTATAACATTTAAAAAATTAGCTTATAAAATATTAAGGCTTAGAAATACTTTGAAAGCTTGGAACTTAACTAAACTTAGTACCCTGAGAAATAATAAAATGCTTAGCAACTGATTTAATCTTAAATGGCAAACAATAAAAATTTTACGGATGTAACGTATGAACAAAATGTAACGAAAAAAAGTCGATTCACGTGTTATTGAGTATATCTTTGTAGAGAATCAATGAGTATTTGATACATGTACTGAGATATCTAAGATTACACTTGTTGTAATCCGAGATATCTCAGTACATGTATCAAATACATGTGCTGAGATAGTATATGTATTTGATACATGTTCTGAGTTGTTGTTGATGTGACTCCAAATTTTATTTTGTTTCATGCAAAAAGGAAGTTCTCAACCGACGCTCAGTAGTCTCTAACACATGCTGAATGGTGAGGTTTTGTTGGTTGGTTGGTTTGTTGCTCAGCTGTCATTATTTGCACACAATTGCTAATTAGACCAGGACTTGTACTTTAAGTGGATTCCGAACTACTACAAACATTTAGATGAACTAGAGATGAAAATCGATTGCACTTACTGTTGAATCGAAAGATAAAGGAGTAACCATTTGGCTTGACATTGAAATTGATAGCGAATAGGGAACTACTTTCAGCATTTTCAAAATTTAATAATTATCTTATATGCTCTGTTAGCTAATGTTGAGGAATATGTCAATCATAAAAATTAACTTAGATTCTAAAAGGTAGAGTTTGTGCTAATTAATAATGTGATTATCTGTAAAAATGGGGCTTACTTCATACAATTTTTCTCAACTGTTGTACTTCCTTCAACAAGTGTACTTCCAGCACTAAAAATATTTCTGTCATGTTCACAGTTTTTAACTATCAAAACTAGACTTGGGTGTGCCAGTTAAAAACTGTAACTTTAAAAAAAAACTGCAAATTTTTACAGAATTTTTTAAAATTTTAAGCAGAGTAAAATTGCCTTTATACAGGAAAAAGTGGTATATTAAAGATTTTTTCTTCTTTATTTTCAAAAACAAATATATTCCAATTAAAATTAATTTTCCTGATCTCATTATTTGATAAATAATGAAATACCATTTAAATTCAGTTCAGAGACAAAATTGCTAATAAATATTTTATCCAAAATCTCTCTCAGTTTTTACGTTTTAAATTTAAATAAGAAAATAACTTTATTCTTTCAATGATTTTCTTATTTATATTAAAAATATAATAAAAGGATTTTGACTTTAATCTTAAATAACTTTAGTAATAAATTTAACTTAATGACATTTCATAATTTATCATAGAACTACAATATGAAAACTAATTTCTTGAATATAAGGGCATATATTCAAGTTCATCAATTTTATTAAAAATAAATAAATAATTAAAATTTTAAGTAAAATAAAATAATTGTTTCAATATATCCAACTTTAAATAAAAAATATTGTTAAAATATTAATTATTCAACGAAAAAATTATTTTGGGAGTTGGTAAACAAACCTTAATTTCAACGTGAAATGTATATGAATGTGACCAAGTTGATAAGTATTACGTACTCATGCAACAAAAAAGTCAAACAATAATATTTTTTGTAAAATATTTATATGATAATTCGCATGACCTTCGGCTATCACCAAGTGAGTTCGGGTTCGAATCCAGAATAAGGTATAGATGTAAAATTGGGGAAAAAGTCGTACACCTGTTCCTGTCTGGTGTCGTTGTCCTCGTCAATAATTGTTCTCTACTTCTGCTTCTTTGTCTTTTCTCATGCCCACCAGATGGAGACAGACGACAAAGGAAAAAAATAATAACTCACGTGAAGAATGATGTATAAAGAAAAATTATTTTGTGTTTTAGACACACACACACACACAAAATTGAACATTTTAAAAACAACACGCAATATGTGATGCGGCCTTTCTAACAGGGTAATCTTGGAAAGTTTCTGTCAGGGACAGCAACACATTCCAGTGATACAAATAAATTCTTGAGAATGGGGTCTTTCTTACCACTGAAGAATTTTATTTATTTATTTATTATTTTTTTTGTGGTTTTTACCTTACAAAAAAGTATGAAATATACCATAAAAGACATGTTTTTAATATTTCTAAAAATATTTTAGAAAGAACATCAATGCAATTGAGTATAAAAAACACTACATATGATTCTGCTGTAAATTACTCCTTTATTCCATTTTTTTCTCGAAGCCTTAGATTTTTATAATACGATTTTTATTATACGGTACTTTGACAGATATTATCTACCATAAGACTTTTAAAGCATTAGGCATAAATTGAAAATCTGTACAACAAAATAATATTTTCTTATATATTTCTTCTGCTCTCTTGTAAATGATGCCCTATTTTGCTACCCGTTTCTATAAAACCAAGAAGATGAACGACTATCAATAATCACAGTTTGCTCATGTTTACATAAAACACCATTTGCAATACATGAGTAATTCTTCAAAAGAATTATTATTCGTATATTTTCTCCAGTATATATTATCATTTTCATCCCCATGAAACATATTTCCTTATTGGAATCTTTTAGACCCCCAATAGTTTGGTTACAAAATTATTTGTTTGTTTTCCAGACCCACGGAAATATGTTACTGAATTTTGTAGCTCACGTAAATAAATTTAACAACATAAACAATTTGGAATTTTCATAAAATTAACTTGAATTTACTATTTTCTTCTTTTACTTTCATATTTTAAGCTAAAATTATTCAATTTTTTACTATTTTAAACAATTTAAAACCAATATAATATAATTCAAACTAGCTTGATTGGAAAAATTAGCTTCATTTGTTTTTATTTTAACTTTGTAAGATACTGATAAGCATTTCCTTTAAATTTATTATCACTTTCTTTGAAAAACACTAACCATGTGAAGCATATTCACTTTTTTATTTTAAAATTAGAGTAGATACGTGGATCGTTATTATTTCCTTTCTGTTTAGTTCTTATTTTTTCACGAACATTACACTAGAATTTCAAATTATATTGGAATATTTCCATGTGTAAAAAAATAAATAAAAGCATTAGACACCTCAATTTATTCTTCATATTTAATACTTAATATTATATTCTGTGTAACTTTGCTGTTATTATAATATAATAGTAAAAAATTTCATCACATTGTAAATGAAATGTTAATGCAATTGAAAGAGGATTTATACTAGAAAATAAATTCAGGAAATGAAGCAATCAGTTTATTTTAGTTAAATATGTATATCTATCTATCTATCTATATCTATATATATATATATATATATATATATATATATATATATATATATATATTAAATCTCTAAATAATTAGATTTATGTAATATTCATTATAATATTGGTCAAATATGAGATTTGCAACTTTTTTGTAGTATTTTGATTTGTTAATAATGATATATTCGCGGACCATTTCCTCTATTTCCTTAATTATCTTTTGATAAATATAGAATAGTAATGTGCATTGTATCATCCAAATGCTTTAGTTTTCCTAAAAGATATTATTTCTACCAACTTTTGAATCATTTAGATGTACCCTAGAGAACCGGTGCCAAGTTACATTTTCAGAAAAAAAGGCAATGATGTTGCTTTCGAAGTGATCAATGAACAGTCTCAAATGGATGAAAAGCATTTCATTTACTTTTGTCTGTTCACCAGTCATATAAATAGATGGATTTGCGCTCTCTCTGGAGAATATGCTAGAGTTCATTAATACTTCTCTAATCATTTTCCGGAACTGAAGTGCAGTAAAGTGAGCATTCTCCCTCGAGGATAAAATTCATTAGGTGTTTTTTCTATTTATTCCACCGAGGTAATCGTCTCAATCCACAGGTATGAAAAAAAGCAATATGTCATCATTATTTTGGAAAATTCTTTTAACAGGTGTCCTTTATTCTTTCAATTTAGTAATTGTTTCTAAATCAATGCAATAAAATATCTGAAAAATCATTTGATAAAAAAAATTCTACGGTTATTTAAATAGCGAAGCAGATAATAAATATGAGTGAATATTATCAATGAAATATTTATTATGTGTGCCTGTGATGGAGATCCCTTTTTTAGATATGAATAATTTTAAAAGTGCATTCTTTTTAATATAATAATTTTGTAATTTACTGAAGAATATAAGTTATTACTATAGGTATTAATATTGATTTATAATTTCAAGCATTGTTGGATTAATTTTTTTGTGTTAAGCATTTTACTGTAATCATGGTGCAAAAAGTATTTTTATTTATTTTATTTTTTGATATAGATGCTCTATCAAGAGCTCTCTAATTACAATTTCTTTTCAGTAAAAATACTTTTTCCCCATTTTCATTTAATTCATTTCCATTTTTTATATGGAAGAATTTTTGATTTTTTTATTTCTTGCATTATAATTAACAAGAATCAAGAAAACAGACTGACATCAATATAAATTATAAATGCCTCATTTATGTCTAATGTTTTATTTTTTGGAATATAAATACATATAATGTATCCAAATTACTAATATAGTCAGAACTACAAAAATATTGTACAATAATACAATCGTATGTTCTGAAATAAAAAAATCAACATTGTGTGTTACTTAACAATTTTATTATAATTTAGTTAGGAGGATAAGGTTATTAAATACCAATGTACACATATGTACACACATACATTTTGTCTAACAATAAAATTAGCATAAATCGATGAGAAATTAGGTTATAGCAACAAAATTTCCATACGTAATGAGCAATGAGATGCGAAAGTAGTTCCGCACTAAAATAGGGGCATAATCCCACATATTGCTGAGTAATTTGATGTTATAAAAATAAACTGGTTCCTTTCTGCAGCTATTTCTTTCGTTGAATTAGATATTAAATTTTTTTGGTGTTCATTTTTTGTTTCTAATTTCAGAAAATAAGTCTTCGACAGCATTTAAGGGAAAACATGCTCTGGTATACAATTGGATGGGTCCATTCTGGGGAAAGACCGTCGGAGGATGATCAAACGGTTGAAATTTGTCTATTGTTCGATCATCAGAGGCTTGTGGAATCGTTTTCAAAATGAGGATACAGTGTCACGAAAATCTGGTAGTGGACGTCCTAGAGTTATAACCGTACGCGAGGACCATTATATGCATCTGCAACCTTGGAGTTATCGGGCGAGTTAAATCCATTAACTTGCTAGAGCATTACGACGTCATCAGAAATGGTGATATCCCTACAAACTGTTTGCAGACGGTTACATGAAAGTCAAATGTATCCCAGGTGACCATCAGTTCATATGTCATTACGTCATTTGTTTGTTTTCTTTTGTTATTTTGTGCGACATTGCTGGTTCTTCCGTTCAACAACCTGTGAAAATTTTATAGCATAACAATATTTTTTTTTATATTTTATTACCATTTTTGTAATTATAACTCATTTTTGAGATTGAGTATATATATATATATATATATATATATATATATATATATATATATATATATATATATATATATATATATATATATATATATATACAAGTATTTTCTTTGAAAGAAATTTGCTCACAAACTTCAGTACCAATTTTATTTATGTAGTATTCATTTCATTTGGTAAAAATAAGTGGGAGTTAGGCTCATTGAGTTGTTGACATCGTCATGTGGTCAAATTGCAACTCAAGACTGCACAACGATATGACTATACAAGAGATTCGAAACATTCATTAATTGAATAGAAAATAGCTTCACTAAAAGTAAATATTCAGAATTTTTAGGATTTTGCAGTAGATTAAAATTTTTTGTCTACTGATGTAAATATTATGTCATTACTGTTGCACATTCGAGAATATTACAGCATAATCATTAACTAAATGTAACATTTATTATTCAATTAAATCCCCTTTGGCAAAATAAAATAATTTGTAGTGTTCACCGTAACATTAAAGATTACTTTATTTAAAAAGCATTTATTTAAATTTTAATGACAAATTTAATTACTAGTCATATTGACTTAATTGAACACTTTTCAATAATATAAAGTGAGAGGTGTTTGGTGACAGCGACCAAATTTGACTATAAATCCTTAAGTAGAATAAAAAAGTCTATTCATTCACAGAACATCGAGGCTGTGAAAGGAAATTCACAAGTAACACAATTAACTAAGTACACAAAACTTATAAAATAAAATGATTTTGGAGATTTAGTTCCTCAATATATAGAATTACGAGATCAACTAAATCTGAGTTTTTTCAGAAAACTCACCCCAGAATCTAACAATAAAATAAGGGATGCTAAAAAAATTGTTAATAATATATATATATATATATTATTATTATTATTATTATTAACAATTTATATATGTATATATATATTATGTAATTGTATTATTTTGGAAATTGGAAATTGTATTATTTTCTATAAATTGTAAAATTTTGTCAATGACGTGGTCACCAATCATTTATCTATTCCTCTTAATTTCTAGGAATTGATGTGTTTTTAGGCTATCAACCTCTATAGTCTAAAATCCTAAGATGCTTGCTGATGTGTTCAGTCGCCAATAATTGTGATGCTTTCATTTTTCACGATTGTAGGAAATACTTATGACCATGTAGCTCCTAAACCGGTGGTCATCAAACTCATTAGTAAAAAATGCTTAATATCAACCATACAACTTTCAAAATATCTTTTGAGAGACACCATTTTTAAATCTTAACTTCATATAGGTAATACATTGTTATTAATTTAATTAGGACATTCCTAATTTGGCCTTTGTTTAACAACTTCTCAATCAGATTGATGTTTATTAGCCTGATATCCACCCTTTTTTCCCTCTACGCTTTTCTTGTTTAAACCATTTCCTTCTTTTCATTCCTTCTATAGCTCAAAATCTTTCGCTTCTTTGTCAATTCTTAAGACTACATTTTCTTTCACTCGGCAATGATTCCTAAAATTAACTTTAGGTTTGTAACTATAGTTTGAATTAATATTTCGAACTTTATTCGAAATATTAATTCAAACTATAGTTACACTGAATAATTCTTAATATCATTCTGAATGTTAATATTATTTACTTAGAATAAAATTGTAAATTTTCAATAAAATTAAATCATGACAATCACTGTCAAATATTGATAAGAACAATAACTTGGCATTTTCTTGGAAATTTCGGAAAGTCAAGCTTTTAAGTGATTTTTTAAAAATTTAGAACTGATAAGGGTTTTAAATAAATTGATGACTTTATTTTACTCTTGATAAATTTCATGTAAAAAAATTATTGTTTGTATGAGTATATATACACCAGAATTTTGGCTGATTATATAAGTCAGAAATATAATTTGAAATCTTTAAAAAAAATGATCTTTTTGAGTCCTTGTTTTAGATCTTCCAAAGCAGAAAGTATATAATGCGCCAGCAAAATTCACATTTACTTAAATATTTTTATGTCTACCCAACAGCTTTCAAGTTCGGAGTTTACAATTCTTTTCTTTTTAAATCTAGAATTGCATTTCAAAGTCTCCAATATTAATAATAAAGTGAATTGAAGTACGAAAAATTTATTTTTGTCACACACACATGGTAGTATTGTTTATTAATTCAGATTTCTTAAAACCTGTAAGGAAATATATCCTTCATATTCAAATGCGTTGTTATAAAATAATAAATATAATTATCAGAATTATTCTGTTCGTATTATATCAACAAGTTTGGAAAGAGTATCACTTACAAAATATTTATTAAACAGATATTCCTTGTTTTTGAAAAAAAAAAAAACAATTTCTATTAAGACAAAAAGAGCGTTTTTTTTTTTCGCGATAGCTTACAAATAATCTGATTTAGATGAGATAAAATATGTATCACGAAATGATACATTTGGCTGCAATGAATGTTTATTAATCTCTTATTCAAGATGTAAAGCTTTTACTTCTGTTTATAAGAAAGAAAAAAAATTTCAAAACGTTTTCTTTTGATAACCAACGTACCTTTTATTAGGTAGCAGAAGATTTGCATACTAACTCTTCCCTCATGTCAACGAAAAATTCCTGAAATCGGTGATGCTTAAAAGCTTAGCTATAAAAGTATCGATAATCTTAATCATTAATTTCCTGACTACGCAAATGTATTCTGGAAATTTCTGTACACAATACGCTTCTTGACTGATGATGTGATGGTAAATAATTGGTGATTAATTTTTCTTTCAATATATTATAAATCCATATCTTATTTGATTATTTGTTTCATTCTTTCTGTTGAAATTGAGAAAATTTATAGAGTGGAATATTGTGTTTTCCAATACACAGTATTTTATTCATCTCTTTTAAGCTTTTGTGCTTTGAGTAGCTATATAATCATAAAAGTTCATTAGTACTTGTAGATAAAATAAATGTTGCAAAAAAAAAAAGGAGCTTGCGCGCGCTGTATCTTTTATATCACAAGATTCATCCACTGCTATTGATAAAGCTAAAGCCAATTTACGGTTGTTTCTGGCTGTTTATATTTGAAGGTACGTTTCTCTCTTTCATCATTTTAATGGACGATGTTGGCACTTTACCTCATCATTGTCTATTAAAATGATGATTTAATTATTTAGGACATCTGATTTATTCTTAAAATCCCGAAATAACACCTCAAATATATTTATAATGCAACTTTGTACACATTCTCCTCCTGAACATTGTTTTTCTTTCTCAGAAATCAATTGAAAGAAAGAAAGCTTGCAATACTAAAATTGTTGGAATGTTGAATCCAGTACTTAAATTACAGAACTTCATTTTTATCGAATTTTAAAATGATTCTCAATTTATTTCTTCCTTGTATTACCGACAAGATATTTAATAATAAATAACACTTATTCTCTTTCTCTCTCAATTATAAAGTGTCTGTCCATATTTGATTTTTTGTTATGATCTAATTTTTCTAGACAAACAAAACCGATCAGAAAGGCATTTAAATTTTAAATAAAAGAGAAAGGATGTTAAGTCAGCATTATAAAATTTTCATTTCCCATTTTTCACATTTTTTAAAACCATATCAAACAGTGCACCTAAAAATGCTTCATGTTATAAAAATAAAGCTATCAAACGAAAATAACTACAATACTTCAATTGATGAGAATATAACTGTGGTTTGCAGCTGGTTAGAAAAATAAAGTCAACTTTATGTTCAAATTTGGTACTATTGTCGCTCGTGTGCGATTTGTGGACGCAAATATCACTAATTATCTCACGATGTTAACAATCACAAAGTAATTGGTTCACTTAACTCATCCAAGAATTATACATGTCTTTCCCATACTAATAGTCCATTGAAATTCCGTGTGCAGTGAGTGGAGGGGAAAATGATGATGAATGAAAAGAAAATTCAGAGCGGCAGGGAGTGGAAGGAAAAATAATGCAGGTAGGGGAACTTCAGGTGGGAAAACATTCGCCCCTTTTGAGATTCTTTGATGTTAACTTGCCCAGAGGCAAGTAGAACTCAGGTATGCGGATTTGAGCTATAATTACAGTATTTCCTGCGGGTACACTTACTCGGAAAAAATACTTTGTACAACACGATGGATAAATAATACGAGCATCGGTAGAGGGATAAAGCCAAGGGGGCTGTGGTCAAAAGCAAGCATATCTGTTGCCTGTTTTCAATCGGAACCTCCCGGTTTTTTGTAGAAGACGTTTTTCTGAGAATTTTTATGTAACATGTGCTGGGGGGGCATTCGTTTATTGAAGAATTAAATCATAATTTAGGAAAAAATCCCAAAAATGAAATTTTCCTCCGTCCGTGGAGCACAAGAAAATTTTTAATCAAGATTATAAGATGTGTGTTTGGCATTTTATCTCTCTAGAAAAATGTTTTATTAATTGTTTCAGAGGATTGTGTGCCGTAAATAAAGACACATAAATACCAATCAGTATGTAAAAACACAAACATGAATGTAAATAGTTGTATTAAATTTAAAGAAATATTTAAACTCTCGCTTGTAATAGTGGACTTATGAAATGCCAGAACTGAATAAGATATAATGTATAACTTGCAAAGTTAGGTGTTCATTTGAAAATAAGACAGTGAGAAATATAAGTATAAAATTACTTTAATCAACTATTATGAAAGGCTTTAGATCAAAAAATATACCAGATATATGTAATAACTGTAAAATATTACCCCCTATTTTGTTTCAATAATATTCCTTATATAGTCTTAATAATAATTTTTTGGATAATTTAGCAGGGTTAAATAAAAATAGCATTAATTTATGTATCTCAGTTTAATTTCAATGCTTGTCTATTAAGAATTTCTTATATACGTCACGTTATTTTTCCTTTGTTTTTCAGTTATTTTCTAGTACTAAGCACAATAAAAATAAATAAAAATCATTATTTTTGTATTAAATTTGCATAAAAAAAATATACCATTTTGTTGATAAAAATTGACAAGCAGACAATGTGTTATAATTATATACATAATTCTAATAAATTAAATAACTATTTTAAAAACAGCTTTATCACATATAAAACTTGTTTCTATATAATGTCTCATTAAAAGTAAAGAAGTTTTTAACTTGCTGTTTTGATATACACAGGGAATATACTCAAATGTAATTTCTTGAAGAAATTAGCAAAATCGTAAATAAAAATAATAAAGTGCGCAGATTTAATTCCTATATTTACTTACCTCTTAAGTATTTCCCACCAAAACTATGGCTGACCGTATTTTATAAATGTTTGCATCATTCTTTTTGGCTTTGAAATTGTGAGATTTTATTTATTAAATCATTGTCAACTAATTTGGATAAAATGTTTGTAGAGTAGAATAATATTTGTACTAATCCTTATTGTGTTATATTTGTAACATCCAAAAGTGGAAAAAATACTTTAGAAATTGTAAAATGTATTTTAAAATGATCCTTGGAGAAAATTTGTGATTTTTGTATTAATTTTAAAATAATAATTTCTGTATATATGCATTTTTTTCCATTTTTTAATAATCAGTACATCCGTTTTACATCATATCCAAGTCAGACTTATATCAATTGATAACTGAGGGGCCTCCTCTAAAGTATATTTTCCCACCTCCAAAAGTTAATCTCAATTCTTAGTTTTCATCATCTATTGCAAAATATATTTTTCGCAATAGATGTATAATTTGTTGAATTTCTATCTATTTTTATATATAGTAAATAAAAGTTTTCGAAACAGCAGCAAAATTGTAATGAAGAATTTTGACACTATAATCACAAGAATATTTTAAGCTATCCCAGTTTATACTCTTAATTGAGAGATAGTTTTCACCTTACTAATTAACCTCGTTACTTATAAACACTCAATTTCACTCTAATTTGTTTCAAATAAGAATCTGCACAATAACATATGACATTTGTGTTACTAATAAGTGAAAATGTTTTTATCTTAAATCAATGGAGTTTGTTATTATACTAAATTGCATTTGTTGTATCTTTGTTATACACTGTTGCGTATATGGAGAGTATTATTAATAATTATAATATCAAAGCTATTCAAAGTTTCATGAAAAAAGCAAGTATATTACAGAATATTTAAAATAAGAAAAATTGTGCCACACACATATATTGATAGAAATAGTTACCTTTAATAATTCCTATCCATATAAAAAAAAATATGTTCGTTAAATCTTTAAATTAAAAAAATAGTTTTTAAAATTTAAATTAATTTTTTTTAAATAAAAATAAATTGTATATGAAATTAAGGAATCTTCTAGGGATGATACTTATTTCTAAATATGTTGTCTAATTGATGCATTATTTTATTTAAATTTTTTATCAGCATAATCAATGCTTAAAAATGTCGAGTTCCATGGGTCAATGTCTAATTTTTCCTGATAAGATCTTCTGGAATAACGATTATGGTATAATAGTATTTATCAGAGCATTCAAACCGAAACCTATATCGTGCTACGTTCACAATGAAACTTCAAAATGCTCGACATTTTTTTGAAAAATCAATGAAATGTATTTCCTGGAATTGAACCTGAATCTTTTACATTTGTCACGTTAAAACGGAATTTTAATAAATATATTTCTAAAAATAAAAATAATAATTTATATAAATGTTATATTAAAGGGACACTTTTTCTACCTGTAACTGTGTTTTTTCACCACATACATTGCTAATTCATGAAGAAAAAAAAAACTTTGAGATTCACATCATGCACGCACAGAATCATTCGCAGGCACACCTCCACGCCTGCTGACCAGCAGCCCATGACTCGTCGTTATGGAAACTGATGCCAGAGTGGCCACTTTCCTGAATCCCGTTTACCGGACAAAGAATACCTTCGAAGAAGTTCCTATTCCCACGAACAGGACTTTGCGGTACAGTAAGTACATTTTCTTCGGTATATAAATTCAAAATATTTTTCTTTTATTGACATCAGAATTTTTTTGATAGTTTTCATAATTTAAATATAAGTTTATTTTATGTATACATGTTTTAGAAACTGAAATATTTCTGAAATATCATTATTTTCTTCGAAAAATAAGTTGAAGTATAACTATAATAACAACAAAAAAATTTCTTTTCAGTTTAAGTACATAAAATTAAAATTTCAATTATACTTTGAATAATATGTTGTATTTATATATTTAAGATATTATGTTTTGATATTTTAAAATTAAAACAAAGATATTGAGCTTTATCGACTCTATTTCTATCAATGTATTTGAAACAAAGCTATAAGCAATATTTTGAGGGATAAATATTGAAAAAGCATTGCAATAATTTTACTTTAATTATGCTATTATCGTAAAAACACTTCTATTCTAATTAACTAATTTATTAAATAATACACTAATATATATATATATATATATATATATATATATATATATATATATATATATATATATATATATATATATATATATATATATATATATATATATATATATATGGTGTTTCAATGGGAACTAATTTTAGTTCTAATATTTGCAATTTATGTTTCCTTTTCAAAGAAGCTGAATTTATCAAATCTAACCCAAATATCTTATACTAAAACTGTATATTTATTAGATATATCGATATATTTAGTTATTAATTTCAAACAACAATTTTCAATCGCTTTATTTAACCAAAACCTTTAAAATAACAAAATTAATCGAGATAATTTGAACGTTAACTATTTGGATATCAACATACGTATTGAAAATATTAAGTTTAAAATATGATAAAAAGAAAAACCTTAATTTCAGAATAAAAACATTTGTTAATTTGAACTCTAATACCTCTAAAAGCATTACTGATAACATCATTAGTCAAATTATTAGATTTTATAGACTTAATTCCGACTTCAGAGGATCTTTAAAAACTACTCAATCTTTTAAATCAGATTTAGTGAACAATTTAATTCCGCGATTGATTTTATAAATTTTCATTTCAAAAAATCTTTTACTAAAATAAAGATTGAATAAATTAAAAAACAATTTCTGCTAAGTTATACAATCTAATTAATTTCTAAATTTTTACAATAACTAATAAAATATTTTAGGCCAGAAAACTATGGAATTTAGCTCCTATAGATCTATCAGGGAAGGTTTCCTTTTTTGTTAAACCTGATAATTACAAAAACCTTATTATTTTGATTTTTTTTAAAAAAGTTTAAGTTTTTTTTTCTTTCCCTCTCTCTCTGGTTTAATTAATTCCTAACTATTCTTTTTTTTAATATTCATGCTGATGTCAATGAATTCTAGAAAATTTTAATGGCTAAATAGAGCTTTTATTGTTTTCTTCTCTCATATTTTATTAATTTAATAAACTTAAGCTTTATCATTTTTAACAATAACTTCATTCCATAAAATAATTTAAACTTCAAAATATTTTGGCAACAGTCTTTAAACATGCATTTTCATTCCGTTCGTTACCTTCAACGAGTATTTAAATTTGACTTGCTAGAATTTGTAGTGAGATAATTTTTAACTTTGTTTCTTTTTCCAATTTCTCTTTTCTAATAACTTCTAATGCTCATACTTACTACATGTCTTAAAATTTTTATTTTTGAATAACCTCACTCCTCAATTAAAAAAGTTTTTAAGATTTTACAAAGCCAAATCGGTTTTATTTTCGAAATTTCTGTAACATTTTCACTTTCAAATTTTAATTGATTTTAGTCTCTTTTTTTTCAAAGGCGTTCAAAACAGTTCATTTGTGTTTTATTATTATTTTTTTTCGAATCTTTACGCAAATGAATTCGAAACGCTTTTCCTTTTTCCCTTGCTTTCGTGATGAGAACAGACAAGTTATATTTCTTTCGTTTCTATTTGGTTTTCTCTCTTCACTACTCTTGTAGCTTTAATTTCCATTTTACTTATTCCATTATTAAACTAAATATTTGTCTTTGCTTTCTTAATCTTTCATCTTGTAATTAAAAAAACCTTTCTTACAGAAAAGCTTTCTAAATTTCTTAAAAAATTTTTATTCTGTTTCATGCAATTCAAATTATTTTTTTTAATGGTGTAGTTATTCTTTTTATAATAAGTTTTAATTTAATTTTTATAAATTTTAGATAATAAATTTAAATAGTTTATAAATTCTTTTTTCCTGAGGAAATATAATATTAAAATGATAAGCTTGATTTATATTTAATTTGATTAGTTTTATTAAAAAGATAGTTTATTAATTTGAGACGTATTTGTTTATGAACGGCATGATTATAAATATAATGTTTTCTGATAAAGAATAGCATTTTTAATTGCCCTTATTATTTTGCGAGACATCTTCTGATGACGCATTTCATTAAATATCTTCTGATGACGCGCTAGATAGAATCTATATTTGTATCCATCCATTATGAGTCATCTGGACCAATGAGTTCTTGCTTACACTTAAGTAGAAATGAGCTTATACTTAATCTTACAACTGTGATGTTTGGTTTAAGTTTCATTAAATTGTTGTCCCTTAGGAGTTTTTATTTTCTTTGTATTTTAGGAGTTATGAATACATAACATGCTTTGGAAATTTAACCAAGAAAATAATTCTTAAGCAACATATGAAAAAATATACAATATATAACAGTAAAGTCTAATAAGCGTTTGCACAGTTAAAAGTTTGCTAAATACCGTGCCATAGAGATACAATTTCAAAGGAAGAACCTTCAGTGAAACATTGTTCTAATCTTGACGACAACTTTTAAAGACAATATTGAATCAAAATTCATGTCAATCAACAAGAGCCATGCCAGGAAGGTCGAATGACCGTCAACTGTTCCCTGGAACAATTAGGCAGAATCAGAGTGTAAGATGCATGAACACCTCTCATTCTCAATGAAAAAAGTAAAGAATATCGAATGCCAGTTGCCTCAAGCCTGATATTATGAATACAGTTCAAGCCATTTTAGGTAGAATTATAACAGGAGATGAATAATATAACACATTTTCCATTAGAGACAATATCGATTTATTTATTGTGACAATATAATCAGTAAAATACAATTGCTTGATAAGCATTGACCATCACTACCAGATCCGAAAACAATCCTTTATGAAAAAAAAACTTTATTGTAAACATAATGATATTGTCGAGGTATAATTCATCACTAGCTTTTGAAATCAAATTTAATGATCACTGAAGATAGATATGCTCAGAAGCTGCAAGTAGTGAAAGAAAAATTATATTAAAAGCACGAAAATATCATTTATACGGCGGTATCATATATACAACAAGGCGCAAAGTACAAGGTTGATTGAAGAACAAAAATTTTTGAACTTGGATTTTCAATTTTACAACACCTCTCTTACTTCCCGTACTAGTCATCAACAGACTATATTCTTTTATGCTATTTGCAAAACATTTTGAATTGATAAACCTTCAATTCCGAAGAGCAAATCAATTAAGCTGTTACAAATGTTTTAACTCCAAATCACTCCCATTTAACAAGGAATGAATTGATAAAATACAAGGAAGATGGAAGAAAGTCATGCATGATATTAATGAATTATAATAAATTAATAAAAATGTGTTATTTAATGAAAGCAAAGTAAATACCTGATAGAACAGACATTATTCAACTTTATAAAAAGACAAAACTTACTAACATATTAAGAAACTTCAATGAAATATAAACTTTTTTCTGAACAATAGTTCCAATTAATGTTTAATACATAAATATTGTAATGCATATTGTTATGAATTTTTAAAAATACATCTATTTATTCAAAGAAAATAAATGTTCAATTAAGATTTTGATCACGGGTAATTTTGCATTTTTTTATTATTAAATTGATAGAAAATAATTTAAACAACGAGTCTTAAATATAAGTTTAGATTCAGATTACTGACATCTGAAGATAATCTAAATATTTCTTGATAGAAATCCTGAATTGAAAGTCCTGAATTGAATTACATGCTGTGCATCTTGTCTACTAAAAGTGAACATTCTTCTTCTAACGAGAAAAGTTATTTATTTTGAAATAAAGCATAGCATTTTTGTGTAACCATTTTTAAATCTCAGGTATCTAATCAATCACAGGATAAAACTGAAAATTTCCTATAAAATACTATTATTAGTTAGAGAAAAATTTATTATTAAAATACATATTAGTGGCAAAATTTTAAAATTGTGTAAAAATAGGCAGAACAGAAATCTATCAGCATACAAGGAACAGCAAGTTTCAACTATAGATATCGAATGAAGAAATAAAAATATATATGTTGTGTTCTAGTGTTTCAAAGCTAAATAATACTTGCATTAGATGAAAAATTTAAAGCAGATGAAAAGAATTCATCAAAATTAATATTACAAAAAAGACTTAAAAGAGTATTTTCTATTAAAAATGTAGGAATTTTGTGCACATTTTTTTCTGATATCTAAATTTTATAATTTTATTTTGTATAGCGTATAGTATGTACATGTGTTTGATTTATTTCATATAGTGATATGTGAGTATAGGGCTTAAATCCTATTCATAAATCAGTGTTAAAATATTTCATTTCTTCCGTGCCTATTTTTTGTTTTCTTGAGAAAATAATATGGAAAAATAATTTTACTTCTTAATTCAGAGGTACCTAAATAAGGAATACAACAAATTGCTTAATATATATCAGAGAGTTTAGGATTTTTTGATAATAAAAGTAAGAAAATGAGAGGGAAAACAATATATTAAATATAAATTTATTTTTAATTTTATTGCAAAATGCAATTCTTACCATATTTTCTTACGTGTAATTACCGCTTTAACTCTCATCTCTTATAATTATTTATCCTATTTACTTTTTCTTCTAAAATAATATTATTTTTTTAGAACAATGTTGTTTTTTTTCAAGAAACTGCATTTTGCTTCTAAATCAAATGAATGATAAATTATATGTAATGTAACCTACAATGGCTTTAACTTGGCATTTAATGTTTATAATAAAACATTATTAAAAATGTCTGATTTATGAAAACAGACATACTTATATAAAACAATTTAGTTCAATACAATCAACTGCGTGGTTAACAAAATAAGGAAAGGTTTTTATTTGTAATTTTTAAAAATATAAGTTACCGGAATTATATAAAATACTGTTTTGTGGGAATGTGAAATCCTTTAATTTTTTCGTTTAGTAAAAAAAGAGACGTGTAACTCTTCCAAAAATCATTTGTTTTCCCAAAAGATTCATCCTTATTTTACTTATTTCATTAAACTAATTTTGCTCAAAAACTTTTGATATGTATAAAACAGTACAAAGACAAATGATTATCTCATAAATATTTTCATAAAAGAAATTATAGTACTTAAATTATTCATTTCTGAAATTTTTAAAAGTATAAGAATAGACAGTTAATCACTATTATTGACTCATGTTTTCAAGAATATCAGATTAATAAAAGTAAAATTATATCAAATTAATAGCAGTAAAATATCTTTTTAATGGCAGTAAAATGTCAAAAATAGTATTAAAGCAGAGATATTTTCTTTATAATTCGTCAAACTGGTAATCAAAATAAAATTATAACTCTTAGATATTACTTCAAATAATACTTGATTATCAGAAATGATGAGAAATTATCACTCACATGATTTGCTTATTACTTCATAATATCATCTAAACTAGTGTTAATAAAATTAAAGAATCTTATACATAAAATTTTAGAAGGTTTTTTTTTTTGGATATTAAATGTAATTAGCTTTTTACGAAACTAGTATTTTACGAATGCCTTCCAAAGAGTAAATATATTTGACATATTTAGCTGCTTTATTTTCAAAGTTTGCGATGTTTTAAAAGACATATCTTTAATAAATTTATATTAAATTGATAAATTTGTACAATAAGTAGGACGATGCAGGGCAAATAATAGAATTTTCCTGAAATGTTTTTAGTTAATCATGAATTCACCATCCCAGGACAAATAAAATATGAGCTATCTCTTTGGTAATTTAATAATAAATTTCTCATTTAATGATTGAGCAAATTTATGGATTGGAAACAAAAATATAGCTAAGTTTCATATGCTTAATTTTCTTTTACTTTAACTAACATGTGCATCAAAAATTTTCACCAATTTTATTTAACAAATTAGAACAAGAAATATAATCAGTGTGCGATACATAATAGTTACATTTTTTTCTAATGCCCGGCTGCCCTTAGGATTTAATCCTATTCAGAGCTTCAAGGAGGAAGTTGACGTCATCTCACACTGTGGGGCACACGGTGGGAGTGCTAACTTTGTTCCGAAAATGGAGGGATAAAGAAGCGCACACAGAAAGTAAGGAACATCCATGCTTGAACCTGGATTCGAATTCGGCACCTGCGGTTCCGAAATTAGAGAGCACTCCACCATCAATCAATGCGTGCGATGTTTTTTTTTTTTGTCATTTTCTATCAACATAAATAATGAGTGATTCAAAATTTTTTTTATTCTTAAAGATTTTTCTTTCCTAAATTTCTCATTTCTCAAACAGCGATTTAAAACAGCGGAAAATGTTTTTTATTTGAGCATTTTTACTCTACCTGTAATTGAATTATTTAATATGTAATTAGATTTTTTATATGATCTTTTTCCAAATTTTGAGATACTTAATTTCGATCTCAAATATTATAGTAAATTGAGGATTACAAGTAATATCCATTAATGAAATACTTCAATTCATTTATTCTCCATGATATTTTCCAACAGAGCGAGAAATTACACGATCATGGCCATAACATTATGGTAATAATCTATTCACTGCATCCATTAATTAGAGATTTTTACCAATGGAATATTTCTGTCTCATTTCCTTTTTTTGACCATATTCATTATGTGACTGCTATTTTACGATAGCATGCAACAGTAAGCAGCAGAAATCGATCACCTAATTTAGATTTCAATACTTTCGTTAGGACTTAGATTAGGACTTTTTTGCATGGAAAAAATTTTTCTTTGATGAAATTTTATTTAGTTTTTCTTTAAAGGATGATTAATTATGTCAAAATTCTTATTATATCTAATTAATGTTTTATTAAATTTTGTAAACACTGTAGCAAATAAATGTTACAGTTTGTAATGCATTTATTCAGTAATTTGTGAGCTTAAGAGAAATCTCTTTTGAAATATGCTTATTTTTTCCAGTCTTTCTGCCGTAATTAACATTAAACATTCAAAGTACTATAAGAAAAATTATAAGTTTAACCATCGCGTTTATATGATTTAAAAGTGATTTTTCTTTCAATAAGATGATTATTTCGAGTTACGGTAATTTAGTTTTTACATTAATTTTTTTAAATGACTACATATTTATAAGAATGTAATAAACAAAAATTAAATTATCAGAACCCAAGTTACTTTAATATCAATTTGCAGAAGCAAATAATCTTGGAACCATTGATGCAAAAATAAGGGATTTTTAAATCTAATCTTTTGTATTTCTTTATCAATGATTCAGTGTCCGAACTTCATCTATCTACACTTCCCTTGTGTACTTACTTCCCTTGTATATTTTATTGCCAATATCTAGGCGAACTATTTATTTAAATAAATAAAAAGGAAAATAACTGTGCTTTTAATTATTACGTGACGCTAGATGCTTTCTGATTAAGTGAAAAATATACAGGTATTCAATCACTAAACATTTTACATTAAAAATAAATCCAAATTCATCAGATAAAATTTGCTGATATAAAAAAAGGGTTAAAAAATTATTTTTTATTTTTCAATAAAACTGTATAAATAGATAATTTTTTTTATCCTTTTTATTCAATTATAGTGCTAATTTCAACCTATTATTTCTCAAAGGGTTATGCTTAAATAATCATTCCCTCGTTTAATGTTTCATATTAAACCTGTGATCCCTTAATTAATAATGAAAAATGGCATTTAATGACTACGTAAAATTTTTCATCATTAAAGACATAAATTTTTAAGTTAAATATTAAAATATGAAAAACATCAAGGTCCTTTGCATTAAATTTATTTAAACAATATATTGAAAAATATTATATATATTTATATTACTAAGAGAAAATATTTTAAAACTATCATTAAATACTAAATTCATGAATTTCCTATTAAGAAATCTATTTTCTTCAATTAATGCAATTTTTTAATTAAAATAACACTTTATTTTTGAATGTTACTTTATAAGGAACCGTTCATACGAGTGTATGAAAGATAGAACACTTAGAAATAATGAAATCAGACTTTTCTTAGTTGAAAAAGTGGACTGCTTAAATTACGTTACATTTTATCCAACAGCTTCTATTTTTCCCCATTGTATAACTTAGAAATATTTTCTAACACAATAATATCTAAATTATACAATTCCGTAGAATGTGGAAAAAATTTATCGCACTAAAAACCTTATAGAAACAAGCTGCTTTAATGGAATTGAGTTTAATATTCGAAATATTTTCTTATAACTTTAATGCTTTATCAGAGTTTTAAGTTTGCTCTTTGGTATATTTTTATGAGCTTTTTTTTAAATGTCAATAAATCTTAATCTTGTATTTTTGAATAACATTTTATTTATATTTTCTAAAATTTTAAAAGAGGATCATTACTTTTATTATAATTTAAGTAAATATATTTTGTATGATAATTTTGGTTGACTTAAAATAACTTCGTATATTTAAAACTTAATACATTTTCATACATTAAATTAACTATTTCATATATATTTTGAGGTTTAAGGGAATTTATTAATAATAACTTATTTAAAATTCTTGGAATAATTTAGCGTATTTCATCCAATCTCTGAGAATTGGAGTTACAGAAATAATGTGAAAGCAATGAAAACTATATTGTTATTAAAATCCATATCTATCTATCTATCTATCTATCTATCTATCTATCTATCTATCTATCTATCTATCTATCTATCTATCTATATATATATATATATATATATATATATATATATATATATATATATATATATATATATATATATATATATATATATATATATATATTTAGCGGATAGGTGCAGATCACGAAAGGGTCTTTTTTTCCTATTTCTATCATCATTTGTTCAAATTCTTCATATAAACCAAATCCCTTTTATTTATATAAACTTTATAGGATAGCTAGAATTTTCATTATTAAATTAGGGAATTCGATGTAATAAAACGTTTTTTACAAGTTTCTTTTAATGATAAATTTTGAGAACAAAAAATATTGAATAATAAATATACTCGAAAATACATAATAATGTTTAATTCTATACACGACTTTCGCCTGTATATTAGAAAGCAACCATAATTGTATTAAAGACTAATTTTATTGAATAAAATTTCAACCTATTTGTAAGTGAGAAATTTTCATATGAATGTTTCAATATAAAATGAATTTTTGCTAAGATATAAAATGCTATATATAGTTGTAGTTAAACAATTCATTGAAAAAATTATTTTTATAATGTATTTAATTTCATAATGCTTTTAACTACGTAAACAGTCCAAAAGTGACTTATTTGACAGCTGATATGTTACTTGATAGTAATCTTTTATATTTAATTCAGTTTTCATTTTTTTTGCTGATTACTATTTAAGCTATATAAATGAATTAATAGATGAAGTGTCAATTTAGTTCTTTCAATTCTTTCATTCGATTCCAACATTGGATGGTAATGTTTCTAATCTGATAATTTCGATCAAGTTAGATTAGGTATGAAGAGTGGGGAAAGAGTGATAAAACAAATTAGATTTAAAGTTATGTAACGAAATTTTAACAAATGTTTAGCTAATACAAAATATTCATTAGTTCACGAAATATAAAACTATCTTTCATTTCAGCAGTAGACAGTACCTTAAAAATGATTTCGCTAGCTTAAAAGCTTAATTATTCACTATATATAATACATTCTTCAAACATGTATAACTTATAACACTTTTCTCTTAAAAGGAAATTATAATATAAATTTCTATTTGAAATCTATCTGAAGACTCAAAAAAGTCAATCCTATTTATCTTTAGATTTCTATAAGATTGCTGTGTTATTAAATCTTGGTATATTATACATTTAGTGGATAGATTTCAAATGCTTGTTATATTATATATATAGCAAACATTTGAAATTTTACAACTGCTGGAAATATAAATGATGTGTGTGTGTGTGGTTTCTGACAGAAAATGATTAAACATATTTTTTATCTTTTATTCAAGAATCAGCATCAAACCAGAGCTAATATTCTTTATAAAAAGTTAAATTACCATTGTTGTTTAAACGAAGTATTCCTTATAAAAAAGTAAGTTAAATTTTATTGGTTTTGTAATCGCTAGAATGCAGATGCAGGCCTTTCAAAGATTTCAAATTCTGCATATGAAGATAATATTTTATTGTTTAGTAATATTTATTTAGTTTCTGATTTAATATCAAATTACAAATCAAAATTATGAATTTGTGATATTTTATATTAAAGAGAACTGAAGAAATAGCATATTTAAAAACCATGAAAAAAAGCCTCTCCTGACATTATCTTCATAATAAAAACTTAATTTTTGTCCATTTTATCTCAATTACAGTCATACTTATTCCAATTTATTCTTAAAAATTTGTACTACTTTTGAATTATGTTATCTAAGCCTATTATTGAATGCTTATCTCTTAATATTTTTCAAGAATTTACATCTGCTAAATTTTTTAATAGAAGAAAAACGTCAACGCGTAATAATCATTAATTGATAAGTTGTATTTTATTAAGAATATTCGCTATATTTTCGTGTGTCATATGAGGGCAATACTCTAGTACGCTCGAAAGTAAAAAAGTAAATTCATACATGCTAGCTTCATTTTTTTTAGTTATCCTAACTAATATCTATATCTCTAATAGTAAAACAAAATTTTTCCGTAATAATAGCTCAAGGAAACGTTCTAGATTTAAATGCATGGTCAATTAAATATGAATACTACCGTATTTTTCTGTCAAGTGAATTGCCGGAAAACCCACCAAGTATTAATTTTTCATGAGACTTATCGGTTATGTTCTCCAGCCACACACACACACATGCTTCATGCAATGTAACTTCACGCTCTAACTGTTTGGCGCATTCACAGGGCTTAGGCTGCAGTTTCCGGGATTACGAAATTTTTGTAATACGCAAGATATTTCTAAATGTTGTTTTTCCTTCGATAGTCATTTCTAAATTAAGACTATCATATCATGATAGTATCCAATAATTCAATCTGAATATTAAATTTTAAAAATATTTTTATGATTGTAAATACAGAAAACATTTTTGAAACTCCATTAAAGAACATGGTGTACTCAGAAAATAAAATATATGGAACAGGTTTAGTTTAAATGCTTAATGAAAATTTTTGAACATTTTAATGTATTTCTCTCTTTTTACAGAGTATATAGGAAGCTATTAATTTCCCCTTTTTGTTAGTATTATATCATTCTAACTGTCTCATATTTAAATTCATTAGGTAATC
Organism: Latrodectus hesperus; assembly: GCA_037975125.1. NCBI lineage: Eukaryota > Metazoa > Arthropoda > Arachnida > Araneae > Theridiidae > Latrodectus > Latrodectus hesperus. The sequence continues at coordinate 40,768,896 of CM075854.1, forward strand.
GTATATGTTCTTTTTCAAGTTTATATTATTAAAAGAGGTGCGAAGTACTTTTCGATTTTTAATAAATCTATGAATATTGTTAATTTAAGAAAACATTTTTAAGTTAAGAATTAAATCATGCCTTCAAAAAAATCATTTTTAAAAGTATCTATGATAAATATAAAAATTGTTTTTAACTTTTTCCTTTAAGTGGAAATTGAATTAAAATGTTAAAATAATATTTTTGGCATCTCTTTTACGTGACAGTGAAATTTTTAGGCGTAGTACCTTAGAGGCATGTATCATGTTCGGCATCATTAATTCAAATAATATTTTTCTATTACTACTCATCAATCGTATTTTTGAAAACACAATAGTGATTGCATTTAAACATATTAAATAAAGTTGTAAATGCAAATAATATGGTTATTTCTCTTTATCCAAGACCAAGTATGAAGCTTATGTAAAAATATTATTTTAGAAGTCTTAAAAAAGAAATTAAGCAATAAAAATTTTCCTTCCTTAATGTTATGCTAAGATAATTTCTTTCTTTTTCACGTAAGTACTGTGAAATAGTTTCATAAGAAAATATTTACCTATAAGAAAAATGCATGTGATGCTTTACATCAAATTTAATGTAAGAATTTCAACCAAATAAGAAATGATTCTTAGAAATATTTCATGAAACTTATTGAGTTATTTCAAATATTTCTTATTGATTATATTCTAAAGTAGAAACTATATAGACTTAATTTTAATTTTCAAAATAATGTGATACTTTTTTTTTCTCAATTTTAGGAGGAAATTACAATAAATGCTTGACTTCATTTGAGAGAGAAATATAAGACAAGTAATGCTGCATCTCATTGATATTGAAGGTTGAATGATATAATTTCCATCTACCTCAAATATATTGACTCCTATCTTGAAGTAAAAAATGTTTATGTATTTTGTTCCCGCTATATTTAGCGTGTATTTCATTTTAAATATTGTTGATGGAATCTTAATACAAAATTTGACGATGGTACCATCTAATTATCAAAAGTATGCGACAAGAGATATATCTTCAATAACACCATATCAACATTTATTGGTAAGCGATTCATATTAATCACTAATTAAAAAATGTTTAAAACACTTAACTCTTTTTCAAAAAATAATTTATTAATGAGTTTCATGATTTATAAATAAATAATATTTAACATTTAATAAAATAGATATTTAAATATTTTTTCAGAGTAGGATAAAAAGACAAGAATTTGATGCAGATGGTAAGTTTTGTCTTCCATTAAAAGTAAAAATAAATTTAAAATATTTTATTTGCAATCTTGAAATATATAAAAATTTTCAGAGCAACACTGTTCTTCATTTTAATAATTTTTAAGAAATTAAATAGACATTCTTTAAGAATTGTTTTGTTTTCTATTATATATAATAGTTTTGTTACTTTATTTTAGTATAGTAGTATTTATTTTTAATAGTTCATAAATATTTTAAATTTTAGTATTTAAACGTTATTTGTATATCTGGTAAGTAAATAAGAAATCCAATTTTATTTTTTAAAAAATAATATTCATTAAAAGATAATAAGAGAAAAAGAACTTAAATCGCTGAAAACATAATCAGATTTTTGTAGAAAGGAATATTTGTTTCTTCTATTAAATGCTCATTTTTTTTCACTATGCCTATCAAAACATTTGTTTTTAGAAAAATATTTTGTATTTCTTATAGAATAGGACTTTATTTGTTTGTTATGATCAGTTTTTGCTTACGCGAGCAAATTTTATGAGAATAAACATATTTGATTAGTTTACAGTAAACTCTAAGCCACTTCAAACCTGCACATCCCAGATGGAAATAGAATTCACCAATTGAAAACTGAAATCCTGATCACTTAGCCTCCATACTAGTTGCAAACATACTTAAGTATCTCAAGTAGAAATAGTTTAAATTGAACATGTTGAACTCGGATTTTCAGATATACCAAACAATCTGAGAATAAATTTAAGTGGGTTGTATTAAAATATAAACAAAACTTAAATTTTGCTCACATTTTGATTGTTATGACCAAAATATTTTCATTGCTGTATTTTTGAAAATACAACTATCTCGATTAGAATAAGTTCATTACAAATGCGCGAAAATGTTTTTTCGAATTATTGTTTGGAGGAAAATATTCACTAAATTGTTCAGTATATGATAATTTTTAATTTCTTATGATCACTATGTGTTGAAATCCAAAACATTTATCCTGTTTTCTGTGTTGTTCATCTGTTGTTTGGAAGCACGTTTCTTTCATCCTGTTTTCTCTGTTGTTCATCTGTTTTTTGGAAGAATGTTTCTTTCATCCTGTTTTCTCTGTTGTTTGAAATCACGTTTCTTTCATCATGTTTTCTCTGTTGTTCATCTGTTGTTTGGAATCCCGTTACTTTCATCATGCTTTCTCTGTTGTTCATCTGTTGTTTGAAATCCCGTTTCTTTCATCATGTTTTCTTTACTCAGGATATATTTTTCCAGTTTGTATCAAAACATCTCGAATAGGCAAGTGTTCAGCTTAAATGCTAATAGCAAATAATTAAATGAAATTTGACGCAACCATTTTTAATTTAATAATAACTTTTAAATCTTACATAAAGTTTGTTTGTGAATGTATTTAAAAAATAGGATTATTAATTCCTACTCTAAGTGTAATTATCTCCTTGACATATAATTATGTTTAAAATAAATTATGTTTTACTTTGACATTCTATAAAGAACAATATGTACATTGCAAGTAGAATTTTTCTCACAGTAACATAATGCGATTTTTCTTTGTTTTAAATTTTGATATTTCTAAACAATGCTTCATTTAGTTGTTTTTTTCAACCTTTTATTACAGTAAAGAAGTTCTTGTGCTTGCAAAAGTAGTTTAGTAATCAAGGGCATCTTACTTGCTACAGAAAATAGCGAAATCAGTTTTCGATTAAATTCTAAATAAATAACTGTGCTGTAATCTCCAACAACGTGTTATTTTCTCTAATAAACACGAAATAATATACATATTAACTTTCGACTTTAAATATTCTTATCTAAAACAATATTATCGCCTGATTCAATTGATATTGATATTACTTTTGATATTACAATTGATATTACTTTTCATATAAATTTAACTGCAGATATTCCTTTTAACTGAAAATATTATTCTCTCTATCAGAGTTTTTTAAAGGTTTAAATATACTATATTTTTTAAAAGTTTAAATATACTATTTATTAATATATTAATTATAGAAAAGTATGGAGATGTGGGTATAATAGTTTAAATCTCGATAATGCACAATATTCGTAATTAATTGTTAACAATTGCTGTTTTGTTTGTTAATATATCTATCAGCAAATTAAAGTTAAATATTTGTATCTATCAGCAAAATTTTATTTGAATTTTTGAAATCTTTTATTTTTACTGATTGAAACACTAAATAACTCGTTTTTGGCCACGAGTTTAACATGTTTAATTTACTTAAAGTATTTCATAACATATTTTGAAGAGCAATAATCTTTTATATATATTCATAGTTTAGAAATATTTTTTGATTTTTTAGATGATTAAACTCTTTTTATAATTACAATTATTTTTGAATTACTAACCTCTTCTATTTAGTTTTCCTTCTGCTTTGTTATAACTTTCATATTAACCTGGCTCTGCATGCATTCTCAGCTCTTGATTACCAAATTTACAATTTAAAGTCGACAAAAAATACTATTGCTGAATACTAAGTTTTTCTAAATGATGAATGTAGAAAATTGTTCACACACACACATTGAAGCTTACACTTTTAATTATTTTATTTGTTTAATTGAATTAAAAGTTTGACAGTTAGTGTTGTTGTTAAAGCTGGAGCACACACACAACACAACACACACAGATTAATGAAGCATGAAATTTATAAACCAATTTATAAGAGAAACATTAATTCATAAAATATAATTGAATGAACTAAGTAAATAAAATTAAACTGCCGTGAAAGCAATTAATTTATAAGAAATAATAAAAAGACATACTTAAAACCTATTTATGGTTGCTTTTTGGAATATTTGTAAGCATTTATAATTTTGCATATATATATATATATATATATATATATATATATATATATATATATATATATATATATATATATATATATATATATATATATATATATATATAAATATATATATGTATATAGCTTTCTTATGATAAGACCAATTCATAACGATTAAATATTTAGAGTAACAGATGTTTTTCATAATATTTCATGATAAATTCTAAAGCAATGTTTTACTGATTTCATATCAATGTAATTTTTTAATATAGGTAATGTAAAACAACTAAACAAATTTTTTTTCATTTATTCATGATTCACAGTGGAAAATTTTAATGAAATATAAAACAGGAATCACACATACACCGAGAAGTAAGTCCAATTTTTTTTATAGATTTATAATAATTAAAAATCTCAATTTTTCATTTTCAATTATGAATCATTACTTTCGATTTCCGTTGCCAAATACTTGTCATACAGTCTAGTTTTGTAAGCTTCTATGTCAATAATTGATATTCACAGTAAATGCAGTTTTTAAGACTTATATATATTTCACAAGGCATTGTAGTACAAAAGAAAATTTTTGATAGCTAACAAGTTTTTCTAGAAACTGAAATTTCCCTAGAGTACTTATGATACAACCTACTTACTTATAGCCTTGCATTTCATTCATGGTTTTTGATATTTAAAATCAAGAATAATATTACAATGCTAAACACTAAAATAGTTTGTATATATCTAAGTATGTATTAATGATAATACTGAATAATTACAAATTATTCAGCATTATCGTTAATACATTAAAACGTTAATACATACAAAAACGTGACAATGATGTAATTTTTAGTTCCATGTATTTGTTGTATAATTGCCACTTAATTCAAGTTAGGTTTCTCTTCAGGAAAATATGATTGATACAACAAAAACTAGAAAAATATGAACGCATCAAAAAATACTGAGTTAGAATAATTACTTTAAATTTTAAAATTTCTAATGATAAAGTGAAATATGGAGAAAATATCTATTAAATTTTTTGTTAGGTAAAATTATTGAGAAAATAAAATTCTTGTGAATATAAGCTGATATGTGTAAACTAACTAAAGGAAACTGAAAGCGAACACGTTGTCTTTTGCTCTTAATATAAATGCTTGTATAACTTTAACAAATAATCCTTCACATAGCTACTACGCTCATGGTGATGGTGAATCCTCTAACTTTCCTCTCACTGCACAAGAGGCTTCGGTTTCTCACTCAAATATCAGTATTCAGACCTTTTGGCAAAACTGAAAAATGAATGATTTCTCAGGGTGTGTGAGCTGGGAATGCTGCAGTGCGCGCTTCACGTCTACAGTACTTGGCTCTATGACTACCCTTCAGTGGGTAGGCAGAGTCATGTGCTCTGCCCTCCTACATTCTGAACCCGAAATTCCTTATGAACGTCTTATAGTTCCTGAGGAGCCACCTGCACCGTGTGATTTTGGAGTTGGAGGACCCAATTTGGACATGTGTACTTGGCTTATACCTACTAATGCCACCAATCGAAGTAAATGGAGATTGGGAATGGGCGAACTATCAGCTTGGATTGGGGGACCAAGAACAGATCATACTACTTCCGATAAACAAGGTGAGTCGATTTATGTTGATTTTGTAAAATACTATAATAAGATTCGATATTGCAGAAAAATTAATCGTAAAAGAGAAATGAATTTACCATTGTAACCTCGTAAGAATCTGAATGATACATCATTTAGTTGTTTAATAGTGGAAAACCTGTATTAAACATGAATGAAAATTTTCAGTGATGTCTTAAAGATATATCGAGTTTAGTACAAGGTTTGTAATGAAAATGAAGATTTGTAAGGTAAAATTTTAATCTCTTTTAATGGTAACACACTTAAAACTACAAATAACATGCTTTTTTTAAAAAAAATAGTAAGCCTATACGCAAAATAGAATTCTCTCAAATTTTGATTGAGAAATATTAACTTTATGAGAACTATGAGTTAGCAGTAAAATATGAATATATAAGAAATTAATCATAATACACACACCTGTTCATTTATTTGTTATGGGAGAATTTTTATAAAATATTATAATCTTTTTAGAAAAATCTCTTCTTATAATATCTATTTAGCATACGAAAAACAGATCAAAATACTGAAGTTTTGACGATATTTACAGTAAAAAGTATGTCACGACAAAATGTACTCTTGACAATTCCTATAATCGTTCAATTATGAATGGTTAGACACAGTTATAATCTTACTACAGTTGTTGATAACAATTAAAGTTCTAATGGTAGCTAATTACAACATGATTTATGTTATTTAATATGCAGCATTATTTTTTAATTGTGAAGACCTAATCAGATAAAACCAATTTTTATTACTTTTTAAATCAGACAGTGCTTCTTTAGCATGGTCTGACAGCTAGCAGATATAATTTACTAACAACCAAAATAATTAATTCTGCTTCAAGACGTAAGAACGAATCTTTGAAATAAACGCCTTTGTTTGCTTTGTTTTCATGTCCTTTGATTGAATTTCCCTTAACCATTTAGTTATTTGACCTCATGCTCTCTTTCATACTCATAACATGCATTCTTTCTAGAGATTATCTAGAAAGAATTCATGCATTCTTTCTAGAGATTATCATTTCTAGTAGTCAGATATCTTAAAAGTTCATCAACTTCACTGTGCACAACTGTGGGAAGAAATGAGCTAGAAATAATTGTGGATTTTTATCTGGAAGAGAAATATAGATTAGTAAAATGTTATAAAGAATAATACGTGTACACACAGATACTTCCCTGCTAATAAGCTAATAAACCGCTACAGACTAGAATTCGGTTACAGTTTTTTAATCTTCATGTAATTAGTCACTGAAAAATAACGATCTTTGAAATATGCAACATTTATGCTGCTATACATTTCTTTCTCTTACACTGTCATTCGGATTTAAAATTACTTTGTTATAAGAATAAAAATTTTTTATAATTTTGCCATAACCGTCAAACAGCATTCTTTCAACAAAATATGCTTCCTTTTATAACCAACAGAAACCTAATTGATACGAATAATTTTCACAAATATTTGATGAATAATAGCGTGTTCCATATTCAACCAAAACTAATTAATGCTTGATATGTTGGAAATTAAACCTAAACTAATCCACAATGTGTAAGAAGTTTCTATTGAGTATCACTTCAGTGAACATGCGAATTGCTCGCTTCAAAGCCTTTCTCCAGTAACAATGATAGAATCAACATGCCATCTAATTTTTTTGTCCTCTCACATGCAAATGCATTTTGGAATTAATTTGATGAATCCTTCTTTGCATGATGGACGTTGACATTATCTCTCCATTGCGTGCAGCAAAGAAAAATCAAGGCTGAATTATATTTCTTCATGTGCATAACCACGATCACCATTATTAATTATAGTTTTAATGATTGTGTTTCAATTTTAACCTGTATTTTATATCAGAAATATAGAAATTAATGACTCTGCAACAAGAATATGTGCGAAGAGCATATTAATGTATGTTTGTTCGCCAGATTTATTAAAGATTTTGCTATAAATCTGAATGAAGAAATCTGGGATAATCTTTTTGTAGTTATGACCTAAATCCATCATTTAGCCAAAAAATTCTCATAGAGAGCTATTGAAATGATAGAAGCCGAGTGTTTTTATTTAAGGGTGAGTTACAACTGTTCTTTTTAAATTTTTCCTAAAATATTGTAATTTAAAATATTTAAATTAGTTAATTGAATTAGTATTTACAAATATTCACCGTGGCCAAATGGTAGGATCTTCAAAGTGTATGGTCTCGAGTTTGATCGCCGCCACTGTTTAAGAAGAAAGATAATTACACTCGCGAAAATTACTATTGTACAAAGGTAAATACATTTTACTGTAGTGAAAATAATTAGAATGTCCAGAATGTCATTTTTAATCGATAAAACTGCTTCCTGGAAGCTAGAAATACTTCCGATGATGAGAATTAATTCATAAAAATATAAGGGAAAACTTTATATATATATATATATATATATATATATATATATATATATATATATATATATATATATATATATATATATATATATATATATAAAGGAGCATTATAACAGCAGCCTATTATAATGGCAATGCTCTATTAACAGTGTTTTGAATCAAACTGTTCTAAGATACTTTACTCGTATTGGTTTGTATGCTCGCAGACAGATTTACAATGAGTCCCGTTTTAGTGAACAGCCTGAAAATTTATGGTTAATTTTCTGGACTTACTTAACTTTCGGAATAAATCTTCAGTTATATACCTGAAAATATCTGATACAGTAAATCAGAATTATAGACTGAGTCACCATCTTTATTAATGGTTATATTGAAATGTGTATCATCATGTTGTTCTTCTGACTGCTCACCACTATAAGAATGAGATCATTTTACCGACTGTGTGGCTTTAAGTTGCAACATTCATGGGAAAATTCTTATCCAAAAACGATAAGAATAAAACCAATAATAGAAAGAAGGTGAATGGTATTTTTCTTTTACAAAACAATCCTTCTGAAATTAATTGGCAAGTATAATTCTCAGAAATGTATTGAATGAAATACACGTTATAGATATTTTGATAGAAATGTTAGCGGTTACCATACACAATTAGAAACAATTCAACATTAGAAAAAAATCATTTGCAGTAGTGGAAGCTATAAATTTAATCCTTAAAGTTGGGTAATTTTTCTTCCTTTGAATTTTCAGTATCAGAGAAAATTTTAATCTTTGTTGTGAAAAGACTTAAATGTCCTAGAAATCATTTTAGTTTGCTTATTTGTCTGATATGTGAGTAAGTTATGCATCATTTTTAAACCAAAAAATTTTATAAACAGTCGAAACACTAAAAATAGTTCTGTTGATTATTTAATCTGTAATTTTTGTTTGAAATTACAAATTTCCCTAATTTTTTGAAGAATGTACATTAAGATTATTTTATAATTCTAACTGAATTTCTATCAATTTGATTATTTTCTTTGCATATAGTTTTTCTTTCTGTGAATCAATATAATTAGTTTTCTTTAAGCATACACAAATTTTCATATTTTATTTACTATACATACACTTGTGTCAATGAATTAGAAACCCAAGATCAATATTTTGTTGGACCACCTTTTGCAGAGCATAACAGCTGTTACGATTTAGCCATCTATTCTATGTTTTTGGAATGCAGTTAAGTTCTGAAAATACCATGCATTAACTATGCAGTTTCTTTTATCTTTTTTAGATGAAAGTGGAGAACCGCAGTTCGTTGCGTCTTTACTCTATATTCAACACATTTTCTATTGGGTTAAGATCCGAGATGTTCGGTGACCAGGAAAGGTTTCTAGGTGTTTGAAGTCAGAACAACGTTCAGACAAATAATTTTGAATACTTCTAGCATGATGTATTATAGCATTATCATCCATTAAGAAACCATCCCCATCGGAATAAAAATATAATATAGAAGGGTATACTTGACCTGCCAGTATATTTAGGTTTGTTTAACTTTAAGAAATACTTCAAATCTCCAACTATGAAAAATAGGTTAGAGCGCGTTTTCATTCATAAATAATAATGAAGAAAATTCTAGTACAATATATTAAAAGGTCTGGCTGTTGTGTAATCAATGAATGGTTAATAAAAATTTTGAAAATCAATGAAAGTAGATAATCTTTTCAAATGAATTTAAACGATTCAAAGTGTTGAATTTTCACTTCAAAAAATTCAACAAATTATTTTATTGATAGTATTTAACTGACAATTGCTTTCATTATATAATTTGTATTTACACCAAATCCTCAGTTCTTTATGGTCTTCATATGTCTTACTTTTTAATTAATGTTTAACGATAAATAAATATTTCATGGTCAACTATAAAATGCTTCTTTTTTTCTCATAGAATTATATTTTATGAGCATTTATGATAGGATATGGGTTATGCAATTATCATTTATTTACATTTCTTACACAGTTTTACAAATCTATCACATTAGCACCGGTGCTAAAAGAATAATTTAAATATACCAAAAACAAAATGCATATGAATTTATTTAAATATTGAATCCCATTGTCAACAAATACTGTAAGCTACTGCGTCATTTCATAGAAAATATTAGAGTTTTATAACAAGAAGCCTCGCTTGTTTGTGCTTATACAAGATTCTCGTAAGAATTTTTTGTATCGTAATAGTTTTTCACATGTTCATATAATTTAAAATATCTCCTCTTTGTAATATATATATATATATATATATATATATATATATATATATATATATATATATATATATATATATATATATATATATATATATATATATATATATATATATATATATATATATATATATATATATATATATAATACAAGTAGAAATTACATAGATATGCTTATTTACTTAGAATTAATCATTTCGTAAATTAAAATTTAAATTTCCCTTTAAATTTTAATTTACGAAATTTACTGAATTAAAATTATAACTAATGTCGATATCAAGAAAAAGTAATAAATATGCATTCTTTGAAATATGCATCAAAAATAATATTTATGTAGATTTAAATAAATCTATAAATAGATTCGCTATGCATAGAATTATTTTCTTAAAAATGAAATAAAATTTGTTACTTTTTAAAATTTAGGAGGTTATGTATTTTACGAGACATCATATCAAGAAGATATTCATCAACCAGTAGTACCAACTGTACCTAAGCAAGACCATCAAGTTGTTGGAGGTGCTCGACCACTGCCTCAAGGAGCTGGAGGATCTTCTGTAGATCCATCTGAAGACCCTGGTGTTATTGACAGTGCGTGGTTCATCAGCAGAAATCTAAGTAGAACTGGACCAATGGGTTATTGTTTGAGTTTCTTTTACATTATGGAAGGTCTAAGTGCTGATCGACTGATTATACATCTTCGGGATATGGAAACAGCGGAAAATGCTTCCTTGTGGGAAATCAGAGAAGGAATGGAAGGTAGCTGGACGAAAGGAGAAGTAGCTTACACGTATGATGGATTCCATTTGGTAAGTGCAAATGAAATATCCACATATAGTTGTAGAGAAATATCTTTGCTCTGATTCGGATAAAATTATTTTTAGCAAAATATTTTTGGATCAAAATTGCCAATATTATATTATTAAATTCTTGTTATTTTTTGGTTAGTATAAAAGGTTTATCTAGATTCTATGGATTATATTTTTATTTAAAAAATAACTTAATAAATGTGTCTGTGCACTAAAGTGAATATTTATGAAAAAAATATATTAAGTACATTAAAAGCCAAGCTCAAATTTTATGAAAACGCTTTTTTGCACTCTTTTATGAGGAGAAAGTATCATTGCTAAGTGCAAATTATTCTAGGAAGCACGTTGAAAGTAAATACAGTAAGATCCTCTTATTTATGAAAGTAAAGCCTCGCCAGTATAAAGTTCTTTAGCCAGAAGACAATTTTAAATCTATAAATTTTATTAACTATTGGTTTTAGTATTTAAATTGAAAATCGAAAATTCTAAAAATTAATGTACATAATATATAATCTAACTTTGAAAGAAATTTCGTATAAAATCTTAAACACAAGCTTTAATTTTATGACTTCCATAAAACTATTTCTTGAAAGCAATGTATGTTAATCTCTACAAGCACTTAAATAAACATTTTTAAATTATGTAGCAAGCATTCCCAGTAATATTATCTTTGTTTAACATAATACATAGCATATATACTGCATATTATATATATGAAAGTCTTACAGAGGGAATTAACAATCATTTAATGAACGAAAAATTTATTCAGGATCATTTTATAATTTCAAAAATTTTATTCAGAAACTGTCATTATAAATATCCACAAAAATTCTAACATTCAATATAACAGTTCGTTTACCAATAAGGGGACGGTTGTAGAAATGCGGAAATCAGAGCTAACAATTAACTCCCGGTTGTATTAATCCTCATGCGCAAAAGCGAGTGCAGCGCGAAACGTGAATATAAACTTATCTGCAGAACTATATGCGATGTAAAATAGAGAACATAAAACTAGAAAAGATAATTATTATGTTACTTTCAATTCTAAGTTAAAAATAATTAAATGTTAAATACTCTTTAAGTGAAATTTTTAATATCAACCTTTTCTGTAAGTGTCAAAAATAAGATTTCCATTACCATTCAAAACAATTCTTTTGATGAAAATGTTATTTTTAGTGTCTTAAAGACTTAATGTTCACTAAATTGGTATAACATATGTATTTTTATTCACCAATATCTTTCGATAAAATGATGCATTATCTTTTTAATTAATATAACTTTTGTTAATGTCTTAATTTTTTTATATTACCGATTATTACTTTAATACATATTATGTATATATGTTATGTGCATAAATTATTACTTCACCATATTTATTTTATTATATCATCATTAGGAAGTTTTTTTATGCTATAGTATTTCAAAAAGAATCTGCTATAATTCACTTTTACTCGAAAGTAACATTAAAATGCTCATCTTTAAGGAAGTATGATATTCACTTCATAATAATCATTAAAAACATCTAGCGGTATTTGAAATTATTAATTAATTAATTAAAATTAATCAATTAATTAAAATTACTTGAAATTATTAATGAATTTTAATAATCTAGAAAAATTAGTCATATGTTAAAATTAATTTATATGAGAATTCGGTGCTGAATAAAATGATTTAGAAATACTTAGATTTTGTTAATGGGAAAATTTAACTTAATAGTTTTCACTGAACGTATTTAATATATTTTAGATTATATTTGAAGCAGTTACAAAATCTACCAATGATCCTGCAAGACCATTCAGAGGACATTTTGCGTTGGATGACATGGTTTTCCAAAAAATGGGAAGTCCGGACTTAGACAATTGTTTTGGTGAGATAAAAAGACGCATTTTAATTCACACAATGTTTTTCTATTCTATTACCTTAAATATAACATTTTTATAATGTTTTTATAATGCATTTTGCTTTTAAGCATTAGATCAGTAATCGGATCAATTATGTTTTATTTATAAACAGGTCATTGTACTTTTGAAGGAGGATTTTGCGGTTGGACGAATGACGTAGAGGATGACTTTGACTGGGAATTAGGAAGGTCAAGTAAAAGTTTCTTGACGGGTCCTTCAAGGGATTTCAGCAGTTATAACAGAGATGAACAAACAGGTAAGGGTGTTAGAATTATATATGGAAGTATTTGGAAAATAATATGCAATATTAACTAGATATTTTATTTCAGGCGGTTACGCTTATATAGATGCATCTTTTCCAAGACGTCCAGGAGACCGGGCAAGACTGTTAAGTCCTAATTTCTTAGCAACAGGTAAAATATCGTAATGCACAGTATTTTTTACATCCCAAAAATATGTCAGGTGAAAAAGGATGCAAATATAAAACTAATTTTTTGTAACTTAATTTTCGACCTACAGAAAAACTTCATTGTACTAATTATAGAATATATTGAACTCTTGGTATTAAAGAAACTTTTTAAATAATCCGGCATTTATTTAATTCATTTTAACGATATTGAGAGAGCTTCAATTTATTGAAATTTTTAATCATTCTAGTAACATTCATTACAATGGTAATAAGAACTTAAAAAAGTATATGCACAATATGACTGAATTTCACATCAAATATTTCTTAAAAGGATTTATTTTTCCTGATTTTAATCACTTTTTCAGTTACTTTCTGTGGTAATGATATCATGTGATAGTCAAACAAAACTAAATCCTTATTAAATAAATTTTCATCTAAAAAATTAAAATTTACATACATTATTCCTGTTCCCACTTAAGTTTCGTACAAATATTTTGAGATGTGCCGACCAATGACTGAGTGGTTAGCGTTCCTGACTCTTGAGCTGTGGGTCCCGGGTTCGAATCCCGGTTCGGGCATGGATGTTACTATCTCTCTGTGTTTCTCTGTCCTTTCTTGTGTGTTGATGTATGAATGTGGCCCGCCCTATAAACGGGTCTGTGGTGGTATGACGCGGGTAATGCTACTCGCCTCCGTGACTTGGTTCACAGGTGCCCGCTGGGTAACGACAAATGAGTAGCAGTTTCCGGCCTTGTAGTGGCGAAGGGTTAGTCACCCAAGTGCCCGCCGTTATTAAAAAATATATATATTTTGAGATGTTAGCCATTATAAAGGCATACACTTCATGCTTTATTTGGTTTATAATATAGACTAATTGAGATTAAAAAAACAAACAATGCATATATCGTTGGGTTCACATTTATATCTATAATTAAATAGTAATTAATCAAATTTACAGCTCATGAAAATTAAAGTTGTCACCAAAGTTCAAATTTTATATATAGATGAAAATATTTACCATAAAAAGTATATTATTACCATAAAAAGTATATTATTAAAGCATAAAAGTATAGTATTTACCATGACTTTTTTTTACCAAAGAGAATTTAAGCTGTTGCTATCGATCGTATTAGTTCTCATATGTTTTGTATGAACCGATTCAAAATCAAATTTCCCTGAGAAAAATATAGTCCTGGTATCTAAAAGTGACTGTAGAGCAATAAATCAATCAATCAACAAAGAGGAAAAGAATTTTTCTATTCATCATTTTCCGCATCATTGGGTAAAGTAAATAAACATAATTAAAAGTAAACTGCTGGACAATTTTTAAGGACGGATAACACTATCATCCATAGCAATCACAAAATGAAAGGAAGCAAAATGTGGAAAATTAGAATAAGAGCAAGATATAGTAAGAAGAAGTATGCGTTTGCAAATTTTTTTCACGTCTGTTCATCACGTGATAGCGTTCATAAGAGCTTTAAAGGTTTTGACGCTTGTGGAGAGTTGTTGTTTCAAGGCAAAGTTTTACAGGAAAGATTTAATAGACGAACTTGAAATTTTTGGCATGTCTTCCCGACATCACTTAGATAATTTTACGCGTGGCCGAATTATTGGAAAGATCGAAGAAGGGCGAAAAATAACAGATGTTGCCAGGGAGTTCGACATCGCTCACAGTGTTGTTTCATGGCTGTGGAAACCATTTAAAACTACTGGAATGTGTAGTAGGTGGCACGGGGGAGGTCGTGTTAGAAGTACGACGCCTGCAGAAGACAGATATATCTTCCTATCAGCAAAAAAGAACAGACGCACCACAGCTCAGCAGGTGGCAAATCAGTTTCTTGCTTCCTCAGGAAAGCAGATCTCCCAAAAAACTGTTGCCAGACATTTGAGGGGAGGAGGACTATACGCCCGCAGACCTGTTGTGTGTGTCCCATTGACCAGACAGCACCGTACTGCCCGTTTGCAATGGTATCGTGAGCATCGCAATTGGACAGAACAGGACTGGGTATGCGTACTATTCTCAGATGAGAGTAGGTTCAGTCTGTCATCGGATTGTAGACGCCAACGGATCTGGCGCGAGAGTGATATTGCTTATCGTCTAGAAAATATCCAGGAAAGGGACCGATATCCGACTTACAGTGTCATAGTGTGGGCTGGCATCATGATCAATGGCCGCACGCCCCTACATGTGGTTGCGAATAGGACTATGACGGGCCAACGATACATTAATGAAGTTCTACTTCCTCATGTTCGTCTTTTCCGTGGTGCTGTCGGTGATAAATTTGTTTTTATGGACGACAACGCAACATGTCATTGAACACTCGCTGTTCAGGATTATCTAGACAGCAAGGGTATTCAACGCCTCGTATGGCCATCACGTTCTCTAGCTCTAAACCCCATTGAAAATGTGTGGGATGCTTTGGGGAGGCAAGTTGCTGGTGGAAACTATCCTTCGACAAACAAGAACACACTCATCCGTGCACTCCCAGAGGAATGGGATAAATTGCCTCAACAGCTGCTGGATAATGTTGTGCAAAGTATGATACAACGTATGGAATATTGCATAACACTCCGCAGTGGACATATCCCGAACTGATACCTTTCTTCAAGGTGCCTGCTGACTTTTAGATGCATTGTTCCATTTTTCCGTATGCAGCATCAAATGAAAATTTTTTTCTTTCAGATGTTTCACAGCTTTTGTACTTTTCAGAACAATAAATATTCTTTATTCTAATGTCTGAACAATGTGGCAACTATATTTTATCCTACTAGGCCTCATGTCTCGCTTAATGTTATGCTACATTGCAATTTGTGATCCGTCCTTAGCAATTGTCTAGCAGTGTATTTTACAGGTGTTTTGTTACACTTCCATTACCTTTTCTTTAAACATGACACATTTATATAATTATTAAGTCGATTAATTATGTGTGAATTTTTTTCGATTTGTTGTATATCACATATACCATATTTCCCTCGAATGAAATGTTCATATTCAGGATAACTTTAATTATAACCATCCTTTAAATGTTGCTGATTCTTAACAAATATATCAGAGACAAGCATATTAAGTCATTTTAGATATATTTTATTATCTCATAAATTTCTGAAACACAATTCTTTTATTTAACATTGTTACCCTGTGTTAATCTTTAATTTTTTTATTTATTTATTTTTTTGGTATTCCTATTTGTAATTACAATGCTATTTGAATTTAAGTGAATTGAGTATTGATCAATGAGTTTATTTACATTTTCATCATATTTCACTTTTGAAATCGTTCCATACATTATAGATTCATTCTATGTAACTAAAATGCGCATTTGTCATGAAACTATCATGAAGTATGCCATATCAACTATCACAATGAAATTTTTAGATGATCATTATGAAAGTACAATATTTCAGTAAATCCTACATGTAACATTGTTATATACACTTTTAATTAAGCTTTCCCTAACGAAAAGTTTATGGACCTTTTTTTCAAGAAATGTGCTATAACTTACATTTTCTTTCACACTTTTTTAAAATATCAACATTTTAAATTTATAAAATTATATAATATTTATTATATTCAGTAAATATATGCCATTCTTATTTGAACATTTTTTCCTTTAATTTGTTTAATCTATATTATTTCTCTTTTCAACAAGTCGCAGTTGAATTGGATGTTTTTTATACTTATATAGTCGTATACAAAACATATGGCTACAATAATAAATATATTTTTATCACTTTTTTACCACAAATAATTTCTGGCATTCAGTTTAGAAATAAACTGACATCAATTCAGGATTTCATTTGTGTGTGGCTTAAAAGCATTTTTTCACATGAGGGTAAGGTCGATTAAGACATATGGCTTAAAATGGATTCTAAACGACTACAAACATCTACACTCGAGTCTCAAAACGAACCCACTAGTTGTTGAATTAAAAGCCAGAATGCTTACCCATCGGTGTTAAATCAGGCAATTGCTGTAATTTACAACAAATTGTATCTATAAAAGCAAGTGGTTTGAGTTTGAAGTAAGTCGCAGAAGAAGGATAATGCATTTTATTTGATTTTATCCTAATATTTCTTGTTTGTATTCTGAAGATAATGAATATACAGATAGATATAGAATATAAATATGAATATATATGTAAATCCTAAAAAAAATTCTTAATGTACATCTGCATGTGTATTTTAGGTGATAATAATCCTGTCTGTATGAAGTTTGCAACTCACATGTTTGGAAATGGTATTGGAAGTTTAAGAGTTTTGAAAAGGGTTCCAGGTGACGAAGCACCAGATCGAGTGATATGGGAAATTAGTGGTGAATCGGGTAATAAATGGTACCGAGCGCAAGTTTCTGTCTCATCAGCAACATCTTATCAAGTAAGTGACTATAACAGCTCCAACGGATGGTATATTTTAAATATTCTAACGTTATCTAGATACTTATTTGTATAATGTTTTTTTTCAGATAAACTAAAATAATTTAATTTTATATTTATATTTAAATTACTTTATTATAATTTAATTTGAATTAAATTGGAATCACGATAATATAGTTACCAATTTGATAATCAATCTTGTGTTTAATAATTAAATTCCACAAGAAAGTTTAAACTTTATTTGATGATTCAGGAGAAATTTTGAAAAGAAAACACTTAATCGTAAAACGAATAAAGAAAAAAAGTGAACTTTTTCACTAGATTAACGGAAATAAATCCAAATTTCTTGAGTTTAAGCTAAAAAGAATCTTTGATTTGGTACGCCTTTATAAACAAATAATAATTTCATATTTTCCATATTGGGTTCACCGTGGCTTAATGACAGGACTTGCTACTGCAAGTACGAAATCTTGTGTTTGATATCAGCCACTGTAGAACAAAGGAAGATAGGTGTTGGGAATCAAATTCTCGAGATTGTCATAATTGAAAAATGCTATAGAACGTGAAGTTACACATATTCTTTTTATTACTTTCAATATAATTGTTAGCAATCGGTTATTGCAATTCATTATTGTGTACGAAAGTGAGAACGTTAAAAACATAATTTCAATACAAGTTTCTTCTCCTTCCTCTCTTACGTTCTCATTGATCTTTCCCAAGTTTTATTTTGCAAATATTTTAATCTGCTAATTTTCATTATACATCATCCAAATACCATTTATTATTTTTCAATCCTCTGATCAAGTTTAAAATGGAAAAAAGTGAATATTACTGTTTTCAAAATTTGCCATCAGAAAAATTTTGAAATTTTTTCACTGAAGCATAATTTAGAGAACTTTGATTTTTGACAATCTCAAGCGCATACTTCAAATGAGAGACACATAAAGGTGTACTTTCTATTGATAAAGCGCGTAAGCTTCTAGAGATGTATTAATCAGGAAATTTTTTATAATTACCATGTGAGTATATATATAAATCCTTAAATCTTACTCGACTTTATCTTTGAAGCAATGTCTAAAAAACAATATATAGTCTATATTATTAATAACAAAATATAATTAAATTAAAAAAATATGCCAATGAACTAAGTTTAAAGTTTATTTTAACTCTTTAATATTAATTATGAATAATATGTACAGTTTATGTCTTGTTCTTTTTGTGATGTGTATCCTAATATGCATTAAACGCAATGAATCTGAAATGTATATTTTATTTTTTAGCTTGTTTTTGAAGGAGTTGTTGGCACAAATTCCCTTGGAAATATTGCTATAGACAGCGTTTCATTTATACCAGGAACTTGCACAAGTAGAATTTTATCTCAATTATTTTATGCTTATCATTTTTTTATGAAACTAATAAACAAAATATGATTACCGTGCTTATGCGAATCTAATGCGCATCACTTTTGGCCAAATGTAGTATTCAAAATTGGGGTGCGCATTAGATTCAAGTGCAAGATCAACAGTTCGCCGATGCCATCAACCAAATTTAAATCGTAACAATGGATTACTGTATTTCGCGACTACATTTACCGCTACATTTATCATTGACACATTATTGCATAGAGGATACAAACTGCAGATTACGTAGTCACGAAATGGAGGTCATACAGAGAAGAATGTCGTATGACGCTACTTTCAAACCTATAGTAATTCTTTATGCTGAAAAAAATGGTCATAGAAAGTCAGAGAGCGAGTTCAGCGTAGCTGAGAGCAATGTTCACTGGTGGCGGCAACAGAAATTGGCACTGTTTGCAACTAAAGCTAGTAGAAAGAAATTCACTGGCCCTCGCAAAGGAAGATACCCTAAAATTGAAGAAAAAGTTTTGGAATTTGTACGTGAAAGGAAGAAGAATGGACAACCTGTGACTAGTGACACCATAAGAAATAAAGCTAAAGAGGAGGCTGAAGTTCTTGAAATACCGAAACAAAAGTTTAAAGCTAGCCGTGGATGGGTGGATCGGCTTATGAAGTGGATGGGCTTATCTCTAAGACGCCGTACAAAAATATGCAAAAAGTTTCCTGCAGATTTTGAGGGAAAACTACTAACATTTCAGTGGTATGTTATCACACTTCGGAAGGAAAAAAAGAGTTTTTCAATGGGGCAAATTGGCAACGCTGATGAGACACCAATTTGGTTTAATATGCCTAGTAACTACACCATTATAGAGAAGAGGACTAAGGAAGTTATCATCAAAACTTCGATGTGTGAAAAACAACGCGTAACAGTGATGCTGGAAATAACAGCAGACGGGTGCAAACTTCCTCCTTTCACAATCTTCAAACGGAAAACATGGCCTAAAACCCCTAAGAATGAAAAGCTGTTCCCTGATGATGCCCTGATTCGAAACCAAGAGAAGGGATGGATTATGGAATCATTAATGCTTGATTAGTTCCAAAATGTATGGGAACGCCACCCCGGTGGGCTCTCCAATCCATCATCAATGCTTTGTCTGAACGCAGTTCGTGGTCATCTGACCGACGACGTAAAAAAGGAAATGCACAGCTTAGGCAGTGATCTTGTTATCATTCTTGGAGGTATGACGTCTGTGTTACAACCCCTGGACGTTAGTATAAATAAACCTTTTAAGGGGTACGTTCAGGTGGGGTACGTAAAATGGTTTTGTGATCCAAACCATGAGTCGACCCCGACAAGAAAAATTAAGCGTGCTACACCGCATATTGTTGCACACTGGGTTTCTGCTGCCTGGAAAAGCAGCGAAGCACCAATGATTGTAAAATCTTTCAAGAAATGCTGCATTTCAAATTCAGTGAATGGCAGTGAAGATGATGCGATCTGGAACGCTGAGGATGACGATGATGATGATGAGGAAAGAAGAAATGAATTTGCTTCTGACGAAGAGAGTTGCGAAGATTCCAGTGATGAAAACATTAGTGAATTAAGACGTTTACAATTAATCACTGATTGTAGAAACTATTAGATAGATAGAAATGTTACGATTTATTTCATGTTCATATTTTACCATAGGTACCGTATATACGGTAGTGGTAATTAACAATGATTGTTTCACTTAACAATAACCTACTAATAGATTAATTTCTTGTTCTGTTACTTTATATACAAATCCATTGTTGTATAAAATAAGATTTGATAAATTCCTCATACCATTGATGTGCATTACATTCCCCGACATTTTTTTTATTATTTAAAGTTTTAAAATGGGGATGCGCGTTAGATTCAATGGCGCATTAGATTCGCATAAATACGGTAACTATTATGAAATTAACCTGTAAATTTCTTAGTAAAAGAAGTTTATTTCAATATTCATTAATTCTATGTAGTTTTAATACTTTTTTGTACTATCTTAATATAATTTAAAAATGAAATTTAATATAAAATAGTTTGTTTAATGTTCATTATAATTATAAAATTTACTAAAATTGATGCAGCTTTATTCTTTCTCATCAGATTTCAACTGATAATTTTTAATGTGAATAGAATTTTTATGACTAAAAGAATTGAAGATTTTGAATATTATAGAAAACTTCACTTTTTGCGTTAATTTAATAATTTCAAATATTAATATCTAATTCATCAATTCCTTAAAATAACAAAAACTTAACATGTCATCTTTTTTTATATAATTAGCTTTTAAGCAAATTTTATTATGTAAACGCGTTATATGAAAGAGTCAGTTAAATCTCAGCTGATCAGTAGAGAAATTTCATGTACACAATTCAGAATCAATAATTAATGCACTCATCATTATAATTAGCACGATTGGCATGATATTTGTTATTGGCATTTAGTACAAGATCTTCATACATTTAAACGCAAATTATTTTTATGTGATTTATTGATTTTGTGCGATCTCTCATTTAATAAGAAAAATAAGAACGCTTTTACTATAATACAAACAAAATATCGAGGCTGAATTTGTCTAGTTTTTTTGGAGAGAATATCATCTAAATAATGATCTTATTCTGTTAAAGAGAATAATCTTATTCTGTCTATTTTAATTAGGTTTCCATATGCTTGATTTCTGTTTACTACAGTTTTAGCGGATTTTAATTAAAAACCAGTATAATTACTGAAATTTTTCTTCTTGTATGGATGTGAAATAAATTTTTTTATAAAATAATAAATAAAAATAGCTGGAAACACTTTAGTCCTTTCCTCATAATTTTTCCTAAATCTAACATATTTTATTTGTTTATAAATTATACAGATTTTTTTTTAAATTTAACGATGGTTTCTTTTTTAGTTACCCCTCAAACTGCAGCCAAAAATTCAGGTAAGTACAACATATCTTAAAATATTTTTTATTAATAATTTTTGAAATCTTGTAAATCCTGTAAGCTTTTACGTAATGAGGAAATATTTAACACTACACATAAAATTAGCTGAATTTATTGTAATACCAAATATTTGATTTTTGATAAATTGTGAAACTACATAAAATATTTTGATGATCCTTTGATTATTTTACGCAGTAGCATTTATGAAAACTATCTGTCGTCGGAAACGATTAAGATTATCTTATCTCATCATATCAGTTTTCTTTACACTCGATTTATAAAGTGTTTAAAAAAAATTTTAATGCACTGAATGAAACCAAAAAATATTAATCGCTTATAATTTTGCATAAATGTTATCCTTTACCCTAAAAATGACTCTGACAACACATACCTTAAATGAGATTATGACAAATATATCCTAAATGGGACCTATTTTGGTGAAGATTGTCTAAAATACAATCTAATAATTTACATAGAATCTTAACTATACAGCAATTAAATTTAGACAAACATATGAGCCACATTTAGATTTGCAATTACATTTCCTAAAGTCTTAAGCAATATGCAAAAGATTGTTTTGAAAGCGAAAAAAAATACCAACATTGTTACACCGACTAAGACGTTTCTTCTAAAAAAAAAAACGATAATTTGATAAATACATTGCTTACATAAAAAAATATTTATTTTGCTGGTTATCTTGAATTATAACGAATGGATAATTTTCTTGTTAACTAGAAAACAGGAACATAGGTAACTTTAAAATATTTAACACATATGCTTATTGAATTGCCAGAAATATCAAAATAAGCCCATATACATAAGAAAGAAACGCAACCAGTCAATATAAATTGATGCAATCAGTATCCATGCATTAATTAGACAGATAGGAAAACTATAGTCAGGTTTCTTTTGACTCAATGGGAATTCATCATATAAATTTTGAATATTATTTTATAATTGATGCTTGAGATAAGGGTCAAGGTGAGGATACACGTGTAGAACTATTGCTAGAATCCACCATGAATATAGAGTCAGAAATACGTCTATTCTATGAAAAATATGTAGGCAGAAGAATGTCGTGAGAAGGAACGAAGTTATCAGTGATTCAGTAAAATTATTTCAAGAGATAAAAGTGCAACACTAGCTTAAATTGATGTATCATCAGTAGTGTGGAATATCAATAATTGTCAACGTAAGAATTATGCAAATCTCTTAAGGATGTGGAATTTAAAGCTTTAGAAACTGTTGACAGTCTTTAGCAACTGCAAGGCACCAAACTTTGTTTCATTCTTGGACTTGTCAGCACAATTGATGATGAATTAAAAGTGTATTTATGATATATATTTTTATCTAAGGTTTGAATCTCTCTTTGAATACCCCAAATTAATTCAAATTAATTTGGACCATTCTCTTGAGAGAATCAAACGTAATGTTTTCAATATTTTGCAAATGTTATGTGGCAAAATATTGAAAACACTTTTGTAATTAACTTTCTATTCTGCTTAAAGCAACATATTTTGCTAATCTAATTTCACATTAAAAACACAGCTGTTCTTACTCAGTTCATGTTTACTCAATAAAAAATATAGAATATGTAAGTAGTTTATAGTATCCTTTTTTTATTTGCTAGCTAGGAAAAGAGGAATTTGTTTTAATTTTTTTCTTCTTTAGACAGTATTATTTTAAACGTGCCTTTGAGAACAAGTGTAAATGTGGAAATACCTTCAGCGACGTGATTAACCTTTAACAGCCTTGCATAATAAAATTGCCTTATTTTGAAATAACCTTAAAACTTTCACTAAAGTCTGCAGTTTTTAAAGAAACTCAATTATTTTTTTACCTTAAATCTTGTCCATTGAATAGATTAATTTAACTAATTAACATGTAAAACGGTTTAAAATGAACATTATGATTTTCATCTTACCTCAGAAATAAATTGCTTGCAGAATAAATTAACTAAAATCCATTTAAATATGCTCTATTTACATGATCCCTTTATGGCTTCATTTTAAAAAATTGAAAAGTAATCAAATAATACTTCTAATTTTTCAAATGTTTGTTTTTTGTTGACAAAATGAAGAATCAGTGCTAACATATATACAAAAGTAGTAAAGTGTAATGCTTAATATAGAATAAATAAGTCAATTGTTGTTTTCCTTAATGTTGTATAAACATATTTTCAATATTCTTAAATTTTTGAAATGATAAATTCATAAACTTACTTTTTTAGTTTTTAAAAAACATTTATTTTAACGTTTGTTTGAAAATCCTCAAACTTTGATATTTAATAAAAAGTTAAATTCAAATTTTAGTCATTCGATAATTGTTTTAAATTATGTACGAGCAAAAGTATAAGTTAAAATACATTTTTCCTGACAGGTGATTGCACTTTTGAAGAGGACTCTTGTGGTTGGACCAATGCATTACCAATTGACGCTCTGGATGATTTTGACTGGGCACGGCAGTACAGTTACAGTGTGTCAGGACCTGCCACTGATCATACGAAAGGTACAAAGGAAGGTAAGACGGTAGTCGACGCCCAAAGTTTTAAATAATTTATTGTTATCAACCTTCGTTAAAACTAATAAACTGAATAATAACACAAATCATAAGTAAACAGTTTGTAAATAGCGAAATATGAAATGAGACAAGTAAGGATCTTTAATTGTATTAACATATTTCAGGAGACATACATGTAAACATGAGACTAGTGAATATGGACCAATATCTTTGTGTGTTCGAAAACCCTCTTTCAGAAATCAGGGTTAGAGAATAGGGCAGATAATAATAGATAACAGAGAGAGTCAGATTTTACGACTAATTTTTGGATATTAAGCTGTTTTCTTTTTTGGTTTATTTAATAAGTGATATTTTTTTAATAAGTGATTCTTGTTTTTTGAAGATTAAGGGAAAACTTAAAAGCAATCTAAAAAATTATGAATGATAGGAAGTTAAAATTTTGAATAAAAGCAAAACTTCCCTATTTTTTCTGCAACAAATTAAAAAATTAGAAAAGATCTTGAATCAAGGTTAGACCACATGCATGGATTTAGTTTCTACATAACTTATTAAAATACTTCAATCGACAATGGGGATAAGAAAAGTGGGAATATTATTCAGCCTCTGATTATGATTCATCCTTTCAAAATAAAAAGAATTAAGTGATCATATTTAATAATAGTAAAATTAGTTAAATATTTTTAATAAATAAGTTTCGGTTTGTCACTAAAATATGAGGTAACTTAAAAAATGGGAAATCTTATTTTTATATTTTAATAATGGTTAAAAAATTTTTTATTATAAAGTGCTTTGAAAATATTACTTATTTTTATAAAAAGTTACCAGAGTATCTATTATATGATTTAAATTATTCGAATGATGTTCATAATATTTTTAAATTAAAACAATTTTGTGTGCAGTGTACCAAAAAATGAGAATATTTTTCCATTTCTCAAAATATCACTGAATACGAAAAATCATCAACTATCATTTTTGCAATAATTCGCGTACCAGTGTATTCTAAATTTTTTTCAAAATATGAAGATTTTTGAATTTCTTAAATTTTTTGCTACACTTTTAGCGTTTAAGCATAATCAGTTTGATAATGTATGAGATTTAAAAAAAATTAACATTTCACGAAGTATAATATTTATATAATTGGTTTTATATATAAATTGATGTACTATTAGAAATAGTAAAAATTATTATTTAACAATTTTGAATTCCTTAATAATCGTCCTGAATGAAAAGGACATATTCATAATTATTATCATTTATTAAATATATCATCAATTGAATTTTTAAAAGTATTTCATAAAACGGAGAATAAGCGCTTAGATATTTTGCTTATATAAACGATGGTATTATGATAATATTATAACCCAATGAAAAAATAGTGACTTTCCTCATTTATTTTGCTTTAGATTTCCTTCATTGCTTTCTAAGCTTAGGGTAACATCGCATTTTGTATGTCTATAAATTTATGTTGCATTACTTCCATTCTGGCACAAAAATATTTTTAAGTATTGCATTCCAGATCATTCTCCCTAGCCTACAACATAGTCATGTATTATGACGTAAGGATACATATTTCTTTTATATCCTTTCATAAGTAAGTTTCATAATTTGTTTAATTTTCAATTCTTGAGGTACAGTAATTGAAAAAGGAGAATTTCCATAACTTCATTTAATTGTTTTGTCTTACAGGTTATTACATGAATCTGTTGAGCAACCCGCATGCTCCCCAGAGAGGAGGCACAAGAGCGTGGTTAATCAGCCCTCTTTTTTCTGCTACAGGAAGAACTAGATGTTTATCCTTTTACTATTTCATGTATGAACGATCCATAGACCCAGCCGGTCCAAGCTTAGGTAGTCTACGAGTTCATGTTAGATCTGCTGCTGGAGAAGCAGGAGGGAAAATTACCACCCTTTGGAGATTGCATAATCACCAAGGTCAAAGATGGCAAACTTCAAGAACACCCGTTGTTATGGGATCCGAAAGAGCTGCTCCTAGTAGTCCTTATCAAGTAACAAAACATTTTCTAACCAATAAAATTGCTTAAGTTCTTTTAAAACTTTTTATGATTTTATATCTCTTAAAATAATCATTTTATCTCATCCATGTGCACATATGCGTAAAATGTTTATTAAAATTAATTAACTTTTTATGTTGCATTATTCTCTTCAGATTATTATAGAAGGAATATGGGGCGATGGTAGAGTTGGAGTAATTGCTATAGACGACATCAGTTTCTTTGACGGTGATTGTTCCTGTGAGTGTTATAATTTAGAATTACTAAATTATTATAAATTATTGAATTGTTGCTGATGAACATTTTCTATTTATTTTTCTAGCGCATCCTCTAAAAGCTACAGCTGTTATAGGTAAAACAATTTAATAATAGTTTTATTTTAAAAGAAATTAGTTATAATTTTCTCATTAATTTTTATAAAATTATGCGTTAAATCAAGGAACTAAAATTATATTGCTTAAAAAAATTTAGGAAAGCTCATTATTTTAACAAAATTTAATGCAAATGCTAACATCATTAGCAAACATTATATGAATGCAAAAATCATGATTTTTCAGAAGCTACAATTTTTCACCGTATCAATTCTAAATTTAAATTGCTCATTTTTTTAGAAAAGATTCCTTTAAAATGCAGTAACAAGGATATTTATTGGAATTCACAGCTTGTTGCATCTAGAAAAAAAAACAAAAAAGAATTGTGGGTGTGGTTGGAGTTTTAAAACTGGGGAACTTGTGTCAAGAAACATTGAAATATCTGTTTTCAACTCGAACAAATTCCTTCACATGTTATAATAATGCCGATTGATACATCTTGTTTATGATTCTTTCTGAAAAAATAGGTTAGGCTTCTCAGTTGCAAAGATCTTTAGGCCACATTACGAAGGATCTTTGCAGCTAAGAAGTGAGAAGATCAAAGTGCTGAACAATTTTTTGTAGTCTCCTTCATACTGATCCCATTTTTATATGGACTAGTAATGCATACTCTGATGCCTTCAAGACACGATGCAAATAAAGAAGTTAGGCTTCTGGACATCGAGATAGGATGCAAAGTGATTGGAGTTGGGTGCTTTTTACGGTTGAGTCGCGATTCATTTTGGCACGTCTGGTGTCAGGAGCGTGACACTAGGCGTGCCTTGGCTTATAGGGAAAGGATGACTCAAAATGACCTCAAATTCGTACGATAATGATTGCTTTTAAGACGAGATGACTTGATTTTATGGTCTGGAACTTGTATAGAGGGACATACATACCTGCATATCATTCGGAATGGCAATTTGATACCATAGATATTCAGACAAGATAGTAAGACATCCTGTCTTAATTTCATTGCAGCTACTATGATTCCTTTTTTAATACATGATAAAACTAAATTCCATACAGCTCATATTTATTGAGTAAAATATGCTTGAAATTGAAACAATGCAAAAGATAGGGTAACCAGAATTTTTTTTTTATTAAATCCAATCAAAAATATTTGCGGTAAACTAAAAAGACGAGTTGTTGCAACCGAAATTGTTATTTTACTCTCCAGAATTTGGGAGATTTCGTAAGCCTTAGCTCAGTTATTCTTCATTGGATTAATCTTGTCTCATATTTTTGATGTCAGTTACGTTGATAATCTTCCAAGTTTTTCTTAAGTGCGAGATACTTCTTGAAAACATGTGATTGTGATAACCTTTTATCTCCAATAATTATAGAGTATTTTAAAATGTTTTCTAATTAAGATAATTCTGAATATTTCTTGTCGCCTTACAGACAGCAAACTTTACATAATAAAAACGCTCGTAAAAAATAGGCTTAAAACTTAAAAAAAAGTTCTTTTCTCAAAAATAAATTCATTAAATTTTCATTAAAAATCTTCTGTTTGTGCTTTGTTAAATGTATGCCAAAGAATAAACTTCATCCTTTCTTTTGAATAATAATATGTGACTATTTGATTTAATATGTTTGAATTTGAAAATTTAAAATCATGTTCCTTAACGAATCTTCAATCATCATCCTAAAATACTATTTATGGAAAAGGTAAATTATCTTCAAATGATGAATTGTATAGAAAGAAAAAAGTTATTGAAAATATATGTTTTCCCAATTTTTTATTTAATTATTACAGTAATAAATGTTTATACAATTTTGTACTAGGTGAATGTTCCTTTGATCGAAGTATGTGTGATTGGAAAAACAATACAGAAGCTCCTCCACCACTTCAAGAACTTGGATCACATCGATCGCCAACAAAGTTCAATAAACAAGAGTCAGCAGCTCAAGAAGGACTAACATGGCGTCTTGCTTCCATCATAAGCAGGCCAGCAAATCTTCAAGATCACACATTTAGAGCAACAAGTAAATAAATTATGTTTTATGGTTTAAATTGAGTAAAAATGAATGAACTTGAAAATGTAGTATTTCAAAGAAATTATTAATAATTATTTGACAAGATGAGAAATCTTTCAAATCGTTCTATAAAACACAGAAATAATTGCAGTCGAAAGCAAGATGAGCAAGTTCTCTATAAAATTATTAAGAGTTACTGAAGCATCTTGCTCAGTTTCATCATTTTGAATATGTAAAATGTTCTAATGCTGTTAGATATCTTATACAAAATAATAACTTGTGATCACTAGTATCAGTTTTAAAATAGATGAAAACCAAATTATATTAACTTAAAAATTATATGCATGCACATTAAAAAATAAGATAAAATGTTAATTTAAAATTGCTTCATTTTTCTTTTATATATGTATGAAGAAAAGTAGTTGGTATTTCCAAAAAAAAGATCCACAATTTTTAAAATAATCTATATATTTATTATTATTTGAATCTTTTTATATGTTTTTATTCAAAAACCTCTTATTTTCGAAGATTTTGTTAACAATATTTTAAAATTTAACAAATTTTATTTATAAAGATACTTTTATAATAGTAACATAGAAGAATGATATTTATACATACATCGCGAGTTTAGTTATAGTATCAGGAAGAAATTCGAGAATCTTGATGAAAATCAGTTAAAGAAAAAATCATTTGAAAAGTATATATTTGAATGAAAATGGTATTAAAAAGAAATTTCGAAATATTTAATTAATTTCGACAAATAAAAATAATAAATCAAGAAAAAATTAATTTAACTTACAAAATTATACTAAATTGTCCGAAATATGTAATAAAATGTAAGATATAAGAAATATTATTATACCAATTACCATCTTTAAGAACAAAACATATAAGTTTCCCTTAATTTCGCGAATAACGTATTCCTTATTAAAGCTTTTTAATTTACTAAAATCGCATTCATCAACCTCTATAGCGTCAAAATACATGACATTTTAATAAGTCTTCCGTGATATTCATGTTTTCATTTTTTTTTCTATCACGGCTTTAGAAAAATATATATGTACATTCTAACTTTTAACACTCTAACAAATCTTCTATTATCGTCTTGATACTGCAGTCACTGTGCTGTCGTGGGATCTACAATAGTTATATAACTCTCAAGATTTAAAAATTTTCGTATTTCCAAACTCTTTTATATATTAATGGTTTCCAATTTCCAGCATTCTCACAAGTTCATCTGTGTAAAATTCAATACGTACACAT
Source organism: Latrodectus hesperus (assembly GCA_037975125.1). Classification (NCBI taxonomy): domain Eukaryota; kingdom Metazoa; phylum Arthropoda; class Arachnida; order Araneae; family Theridiidae; genus Latrodectus; species Latrodectus hesperus. Next base: position 40,799,128 of record CM075854.1, read on the forward strand.
AATCTAGATCACTTTAATTTTGAATGTCTTCCAATGTGACATTATTATTTCAATCAAAGTTACTGTCTATTCCAATCTTATCTCAAACTCATTCTTTTTACCAAAGTCATATAAATATTTGATGTCTCGTATAAAATTAATCTCATAATGTTCATATTTAATTTTGTTATGAACATAAGCGTTTGCACCATGAGATGCTTCATTTGTGCTACAATAATGTGATTATACATATTCATTTGCGTCATAGTAAAAAGAAGCTTTTATGCTAGATTTTATCAAGTATATCTTGAATTCAATTTAATCTGCATTCCGAATGTCTTGATGTAAAAGCTTGACTCATTCCTATTGTATAAAGCAGTTTACAGAATAATCACAGTAAAATATTAAATATCCAGAGGCTATTGAGTAAAGTTCTTGATATTGAGACTTGTTCTTAAAGTTTAAAATTATATATATGAATATAATATGTACCGGCTGAACTCACTGTAATGGTGACGCTTACAATGAAATAAGGTGAACTGATGAAGCTGTTTTATCTGAATGAGGAAAATGCTGTCGAAACAGTGCAAATTTATTGGTGGAATTAAAGTTTAAGATAAGGCCCATGTTCCATAAGAAGTATACACGATTTTGTAAGAAAATTTGGATAAACTGGATTTACGTTTACGATAGACTTGAACCCAGATGATCATCTGTTCAGATTAAAGTTGTTACGATAGTGCATAATATGATCACTTAAAGTCCGTTGCATAGTGCGAGAATTTTTGCTCACAGTTTGGATTTACAGAAAACCATATTTCCTAACATTCCGCTCTTTGTTTATTGAATTTTTCTTTATCGATTTTATTGCATTCAGATTTTACAGTTTGGAGATGAGCACCTGCATGAAGACTTCGTAAATTCTTTCCTTCATCAGATATAAATAAGGTAACAGACGGCTGCTGTGGATATTATAAACGAATGAGGCACTTTTCTTTTAAACTTGAAACATTAACGCTAAGAATTGCATTCATTACGCTGACAAAAGCCCTTACAATGTGGCATCTATGTCTTTATACGAAACAAAAGTAACTATTAGCGCATCGGGAGAATAATTGGTCTTAGCCTATACTCTTTGGACGAGGTCACTACCACAGGTATGAAACGCCGCTGTGTCTTAAATGCTCGGTATACATCAATGCTACTGAATTTTCTAATACCTGATCATAATAAAATATCATCAAACTATAAGGTATGATCCCATTTAAATTCGTTTGACAATATGTTATTTCAAATTAATTTTAACTGGACTGCAATATGCAGCCAGATTAAAATACCTTCAAATGAAAAATAACGAATCGATTTTCTTTTGAAATTTTCTTTTCATTTTCTCAAGCTCATATCATCATCATTTAAAAACTGTTTACACACATGGTTCTAAATTTTCATAGTTTTAGAGGCGTAATTAATTTTATTTATATACTTAAATAAGAGAAATGAATACTTTTAGATTTATTCTCATTATATTTCATAACTCTCAAAGAAAAAGATAATATTCTGTTTTTAAATCTTCTTGTGAGATTTTTCTATTAAATTTAATTAACTAAACCATAAGCCTGGGAATCTATTTGTTTAACTAATTTTTTAGTGCATTCTTGTTATCATAAAAGATATTCTTTTTATTTATTTATTATGTATCATCATTTAGGTTTTTTTTATTATTTTCTGATATTTTAAGAAAATGTAGAGCCCCATGACTATAGATTTTTTCATAACATACATTTTGGTGATATTTTTCGAATATTTTTTTACTGAAGCGCACTAAAATAGTAAATGAGAACAGCGAAGACATTAGTACGACACTTACGAATTTTTTTTATTTTTGATCTTAATCTGATGTTGAAATAACTTTGCATGGGAAAAGATAATTCAATTCACAAAAAATATTAATTATAATAACTTAAATATAAAACGACAGATTTGCTTTGAGTATACTAAATAAATTTATTATCATAATAAAAATTATTACTATATGTGAAATATTAGAAAAATGTTTGATTTCTATAAATTTCATTCATGTTACAAATTATTGCTCTGTACATTCCATTTCTGTTTCTATAAATGAAATTGATCTCATATCATTCAATTAAAAACTTCATATTTGTTTTCTATAATAACGCAGCTATTACTATCTGAAATTATTTTACATATCCTACAAGAATGTAAAGTATTTTTTAGAGTCTAAATACAAATCTTCTAAAGACTGAAAATTAATTTTAATAGTCGATTGAATAAGTTTAGAAATGCTTTTAAAAAGCTTAAGCAAAAGCAATAATTGTATTGTTACTTATAAAGATAATGCACAAAACTGACAGGATGGTTAAATATTATTTATTGAAGGCTTATTTTTTGCAAAATTATTTAAAAAAAGGTGAAAGATATAAGTCTCAGGACTGGTTTGAAGTACAAAAGATTTACATCTCTCAGAATCATTCAAATTATTGAGACAACATCTACACAAAAATTCGTATTCATAGCACTTACAAATATATCAACCCCCAAGTGAATTTATATTTTTTGCTTCGCAACAATTTTAAAAATATTTCTTAATAAAATAATATATTTTATATACTCTAATTATTTGTTTAAATAATTCTCTAAAAAATAAAAATAAAGTGGCATTATAATGAATTAATGTCACACAGTTGAATTACTTATTTTAATTGTTGGAGGAAATAATATGTTGAATTGAAAATCAAGACAAAGACTGCTTTGCACGATTTCTAAAATAAATATTTTGTTCTACAACTATTACAAACGTGCTAAGCATGAGTCAAACTGATAATTTAGGTCAGAAATCTATAAAACTATGGTTTTTTGTAGGATATGAACTTTGCATATGAATATATATATATCAAGGATAGCTAAATACAAAATATTCTCTCAGCATAACAATTTTTCTTGCATTCTTAACAGCTTCTGTAGAGAATTCAACACTCATTCTATAGTTTTCATTTGTTCGCGAAGGAACATTAACTCTGTACGTAAAGTAAATCCATATAATAACCTTTTTAAGTAAATATATAAGTTTTATAATTTAAATATTATAAAATTGAAAAATGGCTAATTTCAAATTTATACTAGGTCACTATGTCAAGTTTGCGGGTGATATTTCATGAAATTTACTTCTGATTGATTTATCCCGAAAAGTATTAGGTTTTTCATTTTAGAAAAACGCATTGAATTGAAAACTGGTTTTAAATATGAAAAAATACATAATCATAATCAAAAATACAAATTTCTTAAAGGAAAACTATATCCACATATTTACACCAGATATCCATTGCATTTCCATCTACTTCATTACACACTTTTCAATGCAAACTATTCACTCATAAATTTAGTATCCGACTATTCTGTGTTAGTAAGGTAAAAACAAAGAATTTTCAAAATTGGTTGCATTGTGTGAATTTATTGTGTATGATACCAAGTTTATATTGTTGTAATCTTATATCAAAAAGTATGATGCTATTAAAGCATAGAAGCCGAAGTAAAGTATCTTTCAAGAACACACTTGTTAGTTAACTTATTTTGGGGATCTCAAAATCGAAAAAAAAAAATTACAAATTAAAGGCAATGGTTGAAAGGATCTTCTTCCGTTCATTACATTTAATCATTACATCGGTGGGAATTTCAAATCCAACAAAACTCTTGTCTTCATTTTAAATTTAAAACAGTATAAAGTAACCATTATACTTGCATTCTTTAAAACTTACAAACAACATAAAAAAGTTGCTAAGGGAATAATAGTAAAACTGTTATGCAATAACATTTTACTAAAAATATTTTTCTTTTGGCCACTAGTTTCTTTATTGGATTCATATTTTTTCACGTTCCGGTTAACCGATGTAGATTCAGCGAAAACAGTAACGCAATTTATAAAAAAATTAACATAAATTGTGTATATCTGAAATTAATGTTATATTATAAAACCCTTTTATACTTTTACTTAAAATATTTATTGAATATGTAAATAATGAAATTTATATTAAGCTTGTTTTAATGCACATTTTATCTTGTTTTCTTACGATTTTCTATTAAAAGAACATTCTTATTTGAATATTAAGACATAACTCTGACTTTATCCCCCATCTCCTATAGTAAACATGGGAATTTTGTATCGCTATTTTGAATTACTTTAAAAGCTCTCTCAAAGCCTGATTCTAATAAGATGGTAATTTGGCACCTTTTACATAAAGTCCAAGATGAAAAATATTTATTTTGTTATACTGATTTTGGTGTACAATAAATGAGAGAAAAACGTTTAGAGAAGCTTATCAATATAACAATAGCTTATCAATAGAATAGAACAATAGATGGTTTATTTTTTATCACAAAATGTTGCTTTGTTTTAAACATTTTCATCATGAGTTGAAATATTTTTCTCGATGAATTTCACTAGGCATTTCATTAAAATCATTTGAATTTCAAATTTTAATCATTTTATCTGAAAGGAAAAATACATACATATACACTTATGTGTTTACTCAATAATATCATACATGTAAAAACTAGTTATGGTCAAGTGAACTAAGAATAATGGATATTTATTTTTTTAAACTATTGAATTAAAATTAAAAATTTAGAAAAATTTTAATGAATTTTAAATTTACTATAAAGTTAATTAGGATTTAGTTTTAGCAGTAAAAGCAAATAAAACTTTATTTCAAAATAGATTTAAAAACATTATTTAAATTTCTTAAGCTAATTACCAAGTAATATTAATTTAATGTATAATTTAATGAATAGTTACCTTTTATTATTTTAAAATCAACTTTAAAAACCAAAAAACCTTAATAAGGAATTTTAACTGAAAATATTGATTGGGATTTTCATGTCATTCAATTAAGTTACCACATTCTTACATAGACATAGAATATTACTTCAAACTTTTAAATAAATTTTACAAGCAAAATGAATTTAATACTTGTGATAATGATAATAGTTAACATTTTCTCTGTCTCCTTAAAACTTATTTTACTTACTCATTATACAGAATATACCTGATCAGCCATTTCTTCTTTACATTGCATTTCATCGTCTTCAAAATAACTACATGTTTCAGATTTGCTTTTGTTAATTTTGTTTTTTTATTTCTTCTTCGATGATGACAATCACAACCATAAAATCCGAATATAAACTATATTTCCATCGACAAAATTCTTAGTAGGAAATTCTAAAATATTCTACAAATTAATAGTAGATTTTTATATCTACAATTTTTTTTCGTTTCTACGAATCTACGAATGCTTTTACTTAATAACAATCAAATGAATAATTGTCAGTGAAATTTTAATGAATAAAATACATATTGTCAGTGAAATTTTAATAAATAAAATACATACTGTTAAGTAATATTCTGTAGATTAATGTTTGCTTTATATTGTATTAACATTTAAATTGAAAAGCTTTGAATTTTATTTATGAAAAAATTTATTCTTATTCATAAGTAAAATGTTGTATTTGATATTAATCGCACTTTCAATTCAATACAATAAACTATATTAAATAATATTTTTATAAAATACATTAGATATTTAAATCAAAGAGAAAATTAACAGTCATATTCACACAGTTTCGAAAGTAAATGAATTTAAAAATGCATTTATTATAATTTACTATTAATTTATTATAAATTAAATTTTGACTGAAAATAAAATTTGAAATAAAAATAAAATTTGAAATAAAAAATAAAATTTAAAATAAAAATAAAATTTCCAAGCACATTTTATATTATTAAGCATTATCAATTAATCAGAAATTTCAAATATTATAAATATTAAATAAATATGAATTTAGTATAATTCATTCATTCACACTTTCGAATACGGAAGTTTATATAATGGTGAAAATTCACAAATATGAAAATTTGGTTTTATCATTCAATATTAATAATAAGAAATAAAGACTTACGATAATGTTTCTGGGCTCCTTCTTGTCCAATTATATACTTTAAATATTCTATTAGATCGCTTTTACAAAATGAAGTCTTAAATTCCTCCATTTTTAGCGAAACTAAACCGAAAGCATAGAGTCACGTGATGGTTTAAACCAATCAGAACACATCACATTTGCTTTGTGCCATAAACACGTCAAAAAAAAGAGTAAAAATTGCTTTGAACTAAGAATAGAGTGTTGGAAAGAGAACTTCTCTCCCCGATTAAGTACGGCGATCTGGCAACAGAATGGTTAGCGCTCTTGCCTTCGGTTCAACAGTTCGTGGGTTCGAATCGCATCTTAGTCATGAATGTTTGTAATGGTCCAGAATCCACTTTAAGCCGTAGATCCCGGTCTAATTAGCCCTCGTGTGCAAAAAATGACCGTTGAGCGACAAACAACCAAACCAAACCTCAATTAAGTACGAAAGAATTCATTTTATATCTTTATGGAATACAAAATATCAATCGCTCATCGAGTAGTGAAAAAAACCACTCGAATTTTTAAGAGTGTAGCTCTAAAAATATCTAGGGTTGAATTCAGAGTTGAATATCTTTTTGTTCGAGCAATGCAATCATTTTCCCATGATTTTTTTAATTAGAAGTCATATTGTCTCGCATTTTCATTTTGTCTATGGGAATTATTCAATAAAATTACACATAGGCTTTGAAAACGATCTATGTAAACTGGAACAACCATGATTTTTTAATGGATATCATGTAACTTTTCTTACATCTCAAAACTATTCCACTACCAAAAAATATACCTTCATTTGCAAACATTTCCATTTAGAATGTATGATAAATAACACAAGTACTAGATTTTATTCTAATCAAAAAATGGTTCAAATCATCTTGCAAAAAAACAATTATTTTAGTTTGCAAATTTAGCAATTTCAGGGAAAAAATCAATGTATTCATAGTTCTACAGTGTCATTGATACCCAGGAGAAAATATTTAAAACACTTATTTCCATATAATAGTAGTTAAAACACAAAAATGGTCTCCTCCATCCCCTCCAGAAAAATTCCTTAAAGTTAAATATTTTGATTATTAAGGACAAATATTTCTTTCATATGAATGTAGTAAGAGAAAATTATATTATAAAGTTGAGATGATTTTTCGTTTTTTATATTAAGTTGATCACTGATATTTGATGTTATTCTTGATCATCTTTGGTTGATTCTTTATTATCTGTTATTCACAATTTCTGCATAGGCATGTTAACTAACCAAATCCAGAATCTGTCATGAATAGTCAAGACGGCTAGTCACGACCTTATGATAGTTATACATTCCTCAGAATGGAAATTAACGGATTTGTTCTCTCGTTGTTCAACCGTAACTCGACTGTTGAACATCAGGAGATGAATATTACATTCTAGTTTTTTTTTTTATAATACATCTGTCGTGGTTGATGCTTTTGACATTATTTTTTATTACACATGCATATATAAGGCCCACCAGTCTGAGAAAAGTGCCCCAAGAGACAGTCCTCTGGGGATATAAAAAAGCATTGCTACAGCTGCTAATCCGACCTCTATGTTAAGGGATCATATCGTTATAATGATCCCATGTATATTGACTACAGTGTGCTGATAATTTCCATGCAAATTAATTTTTTTAAATATTTTTAAAGATTTATTTCATCATATATTCATTTGTGATTTTAATAGTACTACTGCCAGTACTTTTTGACATTCCATATCATAAGTGTTCTGAAGGGTAATCGAATGTGTAATTCTAATCAAAAAGATTCGCCCTATTAAAGCAATTAAAATATTCATTTTTGGAGCTTCCAAACAGAAAATTTCTTCTTGATATGAAGCTTTTTAATCAAACAGCTCTGTAACTAGCATTTTTTTTTTAATTTCACAGCGTATTGAAGTTAAAAGAAAATGAATATGTTTTTTTATACGTACGTTTTTGATTGAATACGTTTACGTTATAAATAAATACGTTTTTGATTAATTTATCTCCATTTGTAGAATATTTACCCTTAATTTATAGTTATAATTTTTTTTATTTCAAGATAATTCTACGCAATTTTACCACCTATATTTTAAAGCTAACACTCTTATTTATTGCATTTATTTTCCTTATAGCTGGATATGTATTTTTCGACATTTTTAACCAAGCATCAGCTCAGAATCCTGTTCTTAGAAGCCCAGATTTTGCCGCAAGTCAAAACGATGCTTTGTGTTTGAGCTTTTGGTTCGCTCCATTCGGTCGTGGTGAAGCAACGGCTTTAAGTGTCATACGTGTGGAAATAGTTCCTCCAGAAGGAGAAAAAGAACAACGACTCCTGATATGGAAAATGGCAACTAAAAAATTTGACACCTCTAGACCAGATTGGATGTATGGTCAAGTATCTGTAGCGACTCTTACAGCTTATAGGGTTTGTACATTGTAAAAATTTCTCAAATTTATATTTTGAAGTGTGTTTTTACTTTCCATAATCTTACAGTTTTTTTTATACTTCAAAACTAATATAAAAATTTTAAGTACTGGGAAAATATTAAAGGTGTTAGAAATAATAATTATTTTTAATATCATAAAAATAAATTGATTGAAAAACCATATAATTTTTTCAACCCTAAATTACGTAAAAATTGCTCTTTAATTAATGGTTTCAAGCAATTTTTCTTTTCACTTTCCGTTTTTTTATTTATGGGTATTACATCTAAAATTTGGAATATTTCTTTTTGCGCAAATATTTTTGGACTATGCCTGTAATATAATAATCAATCATCAATTACTAACAACTGTTAATTTGTTTTCCTCGAGTTATTTGTCTTTTAAATAAACGAAATTCGATCTCACTGTCGATTTCAATGAAATTCTCTTTTGTGAAAAAAAATAATTTTAATACTTACTATTTAATTTTCACTATTTCTTTTCTGTGTTTTTTTCCTTTATCAATATGAAGGCATAACTTTTTATGCCTTCATATTGATAAAGGATGAAAACATAGAAAAGAAATAGTGAAAATTAAATAGTAGGTATTCATTTTTTCTTTCAATTCATATTGATAAAAGAATAAAAAGCTAAGTTGAAAATCGCAACTTTTTTCAAACATTAGAAAAGAGTATTCTGAATGAATAATTTCAAACTATTTTTTACTGTACTTAATGATTAAGTCTCCCAAAAATTTTAAATCTCATCCTATAAATAATTTTGCTTATTTCTTATGTTGTAAGACAACTAATTACAGATTATTAGTTAAGATAACATATTCCTTCATTTTTTTTCCATATTATTGAACTTTTAAATAAATAAAAAATAATCTTTCTGGAATACATAGTATTAACAATTCCTTGTTAATTCTAGCAAATATAAATATTTCATGTACTTTATTTTTATTTTAAAAATGTTTTCTTACAATTTTACTGAAGGAATTTGTCATAATTATCGTACCATTTGCTAATCTGTTGGTCTGTTGACATCTGATGGCGCATGCGCGTTAACTGCGCCTGAGCTCAGCCGTTCAAACGACAGACGGCACTTGAATGCCAAGCAGGAAGCACGTGGGTAAATAACTCTGGTAAAACGCGCGATACCCACAATATTATATTAAAATTCCTGCATTGATATTTAGTTGTTTTCTATTTGTGTTATTTGTTAAACAAATGTTGTTGCTGTTGTCTATAACAGCTGGTCCCTCGTCTCTTCCTTATTAATAATCTGAACTGTTGACAACATCCTTATTAAACTATCGGTACTCGAGTCATTTGTGGCCAGAAACAGAGTATTTTTATGATATGACCAATGGTACAATATGCATTCAGAAATTAAAAAAAGCAGTGTCTATTGAAGAAGAATGTTTTATCCTATTTCAGAGATATTTCAGTATGCATTCTTCTTATAAGGAATACGATCAAAATGTGCAGAAAACCTATGTGAGACAACTATGCAAAGATATAAAATTGAGAATGCATACATGAAATGAAAAGCAATTTAGAAATGATTTGCTTTGGTAGTCAAACAATTTCAGATAAGTTTTTTCTTGTTTGCGTGAATTCAGGTCCTAGGTAGCATGCCAAGTTATGAATTCTAGTAAATCATATTGTATAGTAATGTTGTCAAATCTTCTATTTTTCAAAATGAAAGCTGTATAATTCAATTTCACAACTAAAATATCGAAGAATGAAGCAACTGCATTTCATATTTTATAAGCAGCGTTTTCAATTTCAATTTAAAAATTTTATCTTAGATGCAATATGACACTTGAGACAAAATTAGTTCTCGAAATTAATGAAAGATTGCCAGCAATTATAAAATTCTTTAAGGTAAAGGAATAAAAATTATTTTATCCTTAGATATGCAGTAAGGAATCACCTATACCAATGTTTCTTAATGTGGATATTGCTGGTAGATTTTCGAGAGTTTGCGAAGAGAAATAATAAGAAGAATTTATTTATACATGTTTCTATTTTTGTGAAAAAGTTTATTTCAATTTCTTTTAATATTTGGTAGTTAACTACCGTGAAAATTTAAACATATAATTTTAAGTATGATTATATTAATTTGTGTCATTATATATATAATAAATATTCTTGAGTATCAAGACCAATTTTTAAATATCTCTTACAAATTTTTTTGTATTACATAGGGTCCTCATTGAGAATTATTGTTGTTTACATATAAACAAATAATATAATCTTCTCTATACGAATTTCTTTTGTACTGTCATATATATAAATCGAAAATGTTCACTAATACACATTAAAAGAGTCTATAAGTAATTAATCAAACCTTTTTCTTTTTACAAAGTTTAATAACTGATCTTCCGAAAAGTTTTTATAAAATAAAAAAAGAATCCAAAGATAATGGCTGAGAATTCAATAGATAACTTGTTTTTTGATTACAAAATCAAGCAATCTGTATTTTCAAAAGACGAATATTTCTAAATATGTTTATTCAAAATTATCTTCCGTTTAATTATTTTTAAACATTACAAAACTAAACAATAACTTTAATAATTTAGGCAATAACGAGAGAGATATTTCACCCTTTTAACTCAATATTTTAGGCAAACATTTCCTGTCATTAATTATTTACAGACGTACCTCAATGACACCTTAAATTTTCTTTATATATTTCTACTGTAAATATATGATTGTGACGATATACATAATGAAAAAGTAAACTTTTTTAAGCGTTGGTCAACAAGTTTTCTCATATACACTTGAATATATTCGAAAATACTTATGAATGGTTCATTGTATTCCTGTTTACTTAGTAAATGACATTTTATGTATATATGCAAGTTTATAATCTCATCTCATCATCAACATTTAAAGTGTGCTTCCATCAAGTTTTCATCTACTTAATTTTTTTATAATTTTTAATACAAAATCATATTTGTATAAATTTAACATTAAGCAACTCAAAGTTAAAAAAAAATAAATTGCAGCTTATTTTGTATATTTATTATAATATGAAATTTTCTGTTTTCTTTGTAATAATGGTGTCACATTTTTAGGTTGAATTTGAAGGGGAAGCAACAGATGGAGGATTTGCACTCGATGATGTCACATTTTACGACGGAAACTGCCAAAGTAAATATCTTAATTTAAATACTAATCATTTCCATGCTAAATTTTTTTATCTGAAATGGTGCAGAAATATTTAATTGTTCTATTTCATAAATAAAAGAAATATATAATTTTTGAAAAGAAGAACGCTATTTAATTATGAAATGAGAAACGTGTGTTGTTATATAAATGTTCTCATATAAATGATTGTGGACTGAATTATTTTTTATTTTCAACATAAATAATTACCCCATAAATCTATTTTTATGCAAATAATGATTTGCAAAACTTTGTGTAAATTGGTTCATTATGAAGAAGGAAAATTTTATGAGCATTAAAATAAGCTTCAATATTATCATCAGCTATGAAGCATATTTTAACGATGATTGTTATTTATTTAGCTTTGTTCAAAACGCTTTTTTATACCATGAAATTTGATAGATCTCAAGTATAGATCTGGTAAAAACCAAACAAATGAGAAGTTGAATGCTTGAAAATTCACTTTAATTGGGAACTTATTAAAATTGAAGTTCGAGCTCCTTTGCATCCGTATTTCAGTATATTTCTTATTGACGGCGTGTTGAGAAAGAAAGTAAATTCGCTGCAATCGGCAAAAACAATACTTCTTCAAAAATAGACAATATTATTCTTTAAAAAATCTACAGTATGAAATGTAGAAAGAAGGAGCCGTAATTATTCTTTCTCTTCTCCCATCAGTTATGTATAGATGACAATTTTAAAACGGAGAAATGAGCGCCATTCCTCCATTCTTGAAGTGGAAATAGTTCGGGTAAAGAATTTTACATCGCTTAAATTAATGCATCTCAGTACGTGAGAAAATTTGCTGGGAATTAAAATCAGCGTTAATTATAGTTTAAATTAATTTCCAACGCTGTAATCAAAATTTCAAATTGAAACAGATTTTATTTCAAGTTAGCCAGAGACCATTCCGTACAGCTGGGCAACCCCGTCAATCCTGGATAAAAATTCAGTTAACAAGCAGAATAAGGATTTTATTTATGTAAATACTCTAATTAATGCATGATGATTAATATACCAAATTGATGAGAGATAAAAATTAACTATAATTTTATTTTTGTACAATTTTTTTTCTATTAACACAGTGATATATTTTAAAATAATTAAATATAATATGAATAAGAGTTTTTCCATATGATGTATTTAACGAGTAATACAAAAACAATTTCATACAATTTAATTATGTCTTTAAATAAGTTGGTGAAGTTTTTTACAACACTGCGGCCCACCCAAAATGCAACATCCTAAAATAAGCATGGAATTCATGTCAAATTTACATCATGCGTTTGGGGTGATGACATATGCAAAACATTAACTCTGCTGAGCTTATGCACATTACAGAGAACTGTAGTACAACATACAAGGGATAAAGCGCTGTATAAAAGTATAAAAATTGTCAATTTAAAATATGTCATTTTTTGTATAAACTGTTTAAGAATGCCTCATACAAGAAAAACATTAGGCGTTTTTCAAGCAAGTTTCTGAGTTTGACAGAGGAAGAATAGTTGCGTATAGGGATTGTATATTATCTTTTAGAGAAATCGGAAATCCTGTTGGACGAAACCAGGCTACTGTAATGCGGATCTGTAATCGCTGGATGCAGAAGGGAATAGCGAACAGTCAAGACCGATTGCATTCATCTCGTTGCACCACTGCAGATGAGGATAGGCCCATTATACGCATGGCAGAGATGAATCGCTCAGCTACATCACGACCGAAGCATATTATATATTCAATTAGTTATATATCATTTGTTGCCCGCTCGTAGCTTTCAATAGCGTTTGCAGAGGAGTAAAATGTTCACAACGCGTCAATTGCTTCATTTCCCGTTGATTCAACGCCACAAGCTTTTGCGCCACCAATGGTGCGATGATTTTAGATTGAATAACTTGCTTGCTCTGCTTCTCCTCCCTATCTATCGGCAAAAAAATCATCAAAAACATGTGGTCCATATTTGCACAATTATGAAATGCTATACCAGATCAACATTAACGATATTATACGTGGAGGCCACTTGAACTTCTCTTTACTCCAAGAATCCAAGGAAATCTAAAGCCTCTTGATACCGGGCCGAAGTATGAAGCAGTTTTTATAGCCAACAATGCAGCTACACTAACTTCTTATTTTGCTATCATCCATTCCTCACAAGAGTTTATGATTTCAATCATTTGATATTTGTATAGCGTGTTATCTGCCGAATAAATTTTGCTGTTATATCTCAGGTCTTCCTTGGTGTTGCATTTCGGATGACCAGCTGTTTCAAATTGAATAAATGAAATATATGAAGTTAATCAAATTTAATATTGTGAAAAAATTTCATCTGCAAAAACATTTTTATTAACTCATGCAAATTGATACACATTAAAAGAAATGCATTTCCTTTACATATTCCATGCATGATAAAAAACAATTTTTATTTTATAATTATACTCACTTTTTCTTTAAACTTATTAATTTTATTATTTGAATTTATAGCTCGCCCAGAATCGGCAGCTGTTGAACCACCTCCTTCCGAGAAATTTTAAATGACTTAGTACAAGTTTTATTCAAAAATGTAATCTATATGCATAAATATTTGCTATATTGCAGTCTTGTTCAAAGTGTTTCGAGCATATATCAAAATCAACCTGAGTTTTATAAATTTACTTTCTTAAAATGACAATACATAATAGTTTAGAATTTTGTAAAAATAATTTCATATTACATTTTGTATTCTGTTAATAGTGAAGTGTTGCTTGTATTGTCTACACGCTTATATCTGTGTAAATATTACTTTCTTAATTCAATAGTTACATGAAAATTCAAATAAAAAAATTCTACAATAAGGAATGGTCTCCTGTCATGTTCTTTTAAAAACAATTAATATATCTTGCAACTGTTTATCATATAAAAAGATGTAATATGTTTGTTATGGGAATATAACTTTACGTATTTTTATTTTTAATTATTAAATGTTTGTATGAGGAGAATAATTTCTCACAGTTACATATTATTCTGTAATTTAGATATTATAATTTTGAATTATTTGTATAATGTTTATGCATATGTATACATATGATATGTAGTATATGGAACAAGTTTTAGTGTATTATTGTTTATGTTGGAAAAAATTTTAGTGTATTATTATTACTAGCAGTAGCTGTAAATTTCAAAACGATGAAAAATAATTATCTATGACATCATTAATTTTCCCTGAAGGAATAGTAAAGTATACATATTAACAATTAAAAAAATGATAATTGGAAGAGGATGAAATTAATTAGAAAAGCCGAAATGGGGTAGCAAAACTTTTTATTATATTTTGCAATGAATAAGTTTACGAAAATCATAAAACCTAACGGTAATTTCCTTATAATAAATTAAACTAATGAAAAATAACCTGTTAATATTAAAACATGAAATATCGTTTAGATATTCATATTTTACAGAATGTTAATAGGTTAGGGGATAAAAAAATAAAAGTCTTATCAAAAAGGAAGTATGCGAAATTGTAATGATGGAGTTACTATGCATTACTTATGGAATAATAAAAGCACAATAGGTATGAATTTCTTTTGATCGCGTTATAATAAATCGGAGGCAGCCACTTTGGGGTAAATGAACTCTGCCAAAGAGCTTTTGGAAGCTTAATCTAGTCAAAATTGGGCCAAGCTATTTAAATGTAAGCCTTTCATAAGTAGACAGAGATTTTCGAAAATTTTTGTCAGATTCAGAATCCGAAAGATTCAATTAAGCTAATCAAAAGAATCGATAGTACGAATCGGTTAGTTAATTTGAAGAAAACTTCTTACTAACTAAAGTAAATACTCCTTACGGAAGAAGTTATATTTAAATTTATGGTAATATTTTTTCAAAAATGAGACGAAAATCAACAGTACCATTTGAACCTAAGCTGTATAGCTGTAAAATCTTATTTTTATGTCTCTGAACAGAAAAATCTTCTGTTAAAAAGATTTACCCTACATAATCATGCCAGATCATGGTAATTTTTTGCTGCAATGGTTTGTTTACTCTTACGATGATACAGACACAATACCAATTTTGTATTACATTCTCTTTAGATTGATGTACTGATAACCAGCATACATATTTAATCTAACAAATCTTGGAGTTGAACTTTACCTTATTTAACCATATGCGTTCCTATACTGATTCAACTCTAGTGTAATCTGCACTATTCTAAAGACTTTCTTGTATATTGAAATCATCATACCACAAATGACAAAATTTTGCCAAAATATTTTCCCTTACTATACTTTTGTGAACTTACTAAAGGAAAGTATTTTGGCAAACTTTTAGCTGTTAACGGTATCATGTACTTTGCCTTCACATGATTCTAAGCAAAAAGTTTTAATTTTGCAACAATAATCGAACACATTTAGGTAAAGCTACTAAATAGCGATTCTCCTTTGTCAATGTATATTTTAAACGTCTCTGTTAATCTTAGGTAATATTGAATAATTACATCGTGTATTAAATTTGCTGCAATAATAAACTTGTCTCTTTTGTATTAACAACTTTCGATCGGTTCCGTCATCAAAACCTACCCTATAATTTATTTTAAAAGGAAATTATTTAAATGAAAGTAAATGCAAATTTTAATTGTATATTGACTGCCATAACACACGCTTAGCGTGACTAGAAACTGATAAACTGATATATATATATATATATATATATATATATATATATATAGAGAGAGAGAGAGAGAGAGAGAGAGAGAGAGAAAGATAGATAGGTTAAGATATCTGATAAAAAAACTTCCAAAATAAAATACTTTTTTCTCGTCAGATATTTAATAAAGATTATAAGAAATATTTTTACATCATTTTGAAACAATTTGGTTTCATTATAATTTTCTATCGCTGTTGTAAAACATAGCATATAACCATTATAATATTTTATACTGATTATATGGTATATGTTTTGAAACAATGAGAAAAATACAATAAACATTACTATAATATCCAATAATAAATAGATAACAATTATTATAATATTTTATTATGATTATATTATAATCTATATATCAGGAAGGATAGTTAATGTCCTAAATTTATTTTATAAACAAATTTTAAAATGATTAGCCAGATATTGTTACATTGAAAAAATTTAAGAATAATAATAATAAAGATGCTAAATCTTAGTGCATATATAGGAAATACGTTTTTTGGAAAATATGACAATATTAATTTTTCTACACACAATTCTAATAATTCTTATTTTTTTCTCTAATAATTAGAAAAGTAACAAATGAAAAATGTAACAGATATTTGTTGATAAATACACACGCACATAAACAAAGTACCGAGAGAGGTTAAAATACAGATTTCGTTTAGTGGTTTGAAAAACCTAGATGGAAATATTTTACATGGGAAATCAGTGGCAAACAGTGACCACCTTCCAACAGAGGATGATGTTCGCAAACATACTGGAGAACAGGAAAAAAGGGTTAATTTATGTGAGAACGTTGTAAGACGCAGAGACATAGATATACGTCGAATTTGAATAGTATATAATATGTTTATGAGGCTTTGTATAGAAATGGATAAGCCGCAGAACTTGTGTAAGAGAAATTACTTCTTAAACAAACAATTGCCAAGTTATCCATTGTTTGAATAACTTCAAATCAAATTAAGTACATCTGGATGCAACCGAAAAAGGCATCATAATTTACCATGCATTACACTCATACATATCGTAGAGGAAGCCTTGCCATATTAATTAGGAAGAACCAGGCGACAAATTTTGAGCAATCGAATATGATTTTGTTTTATATCGCTCCAGCTTTATGCTCATTTTGCACAAGGACAAGCTGAAAATCAACCATAATCAAAGTTTACATTTTCATCTAAACCATTTTCTTTTTTTAATAAAGTCATATTACAGACAGATAATATATAAACTTATGTTACACTATCCATTATGTTTTACTACGGGGGGTGATATCTCACTAGCAATTAACAGTTTGATTTTCAGGTACAAATTAATGTATGGAGCTTGATTTCATGGTCCACCTTGCAAATAAAGTGTCTGAACAGCTTTTTAAGATATCCTGTTTTTAAACTCAAATTATCTTTAAAACTCTAGTTTTTTATTTGATTAATTATTTAGCATAGTTAAAAATTATAAATAAATATTTAATTTTTTCAATCAAATCCAAATAACTCTAAAAATGACTATTATTATTTCAAAGATTAAAGGTATACAAATGAGTTAAAAACTTATGAGCTTATTTATTTGTCCTCATCATTTAAATGTCGAATTAAAAATCCATTAATATTTTAGGTGAGCTCAAGATGTAAAGTTTCTAACGATTCAAAAATTAAAAATAATTTTTGACTTGTCTACCAATAATTTTGAACCACATGCTCACGGGGAATAATTCTCTGATACTGAATAATTATTCATTCAATAAACTTTCTATTTCATTTGGTACCGCTTATATCCTCTCGTAATGAAATCAAATCTTGATCACAGCAGTGATTTCTATTCTTAGCTAGATTTATTTTATTCCCATTTTTAAAATGGAAAGAAAATTTCTCAGCATTTCTTGAAATTATTTCATTTTTTCCAACATTTAGAAATAGCTGTAGAGCAATAGGAGTATATAGTTCTTGTTTCTATAGGCTTAAAATGGTTGTTATTTGCTTACAAAGTCCAAAACAAGATACACAAAATAAAACAAAATTAAAGTATACTCTCTCAAGGAGAAATTTTATTAGAAAAATGATCTCCTCAGGTAATTGTTAGTAAATAAATTAAATGCGACTCGAGACTTTTTTTAGGAATTATTAGAATAAAGTAATTATTCTTCTGAATAATTTAAAAATTACTAAGAAGATAGGTAAAATAAATCTGCAAACTGATTTTCTAATTTAGTCATTTTTTATCTTAGTATCAATGTGAATAACTAAAAATTATTGATTGGAAAAAATTGTAAAAATGTGTTTATGTAGTATGTGACGTCAATTACGTTGAAAAAATCAAACATAAGTAATAAAACACTTACTTAACCTGGAAAATTTTCAGAAGAAGTTAAGAAACTGTTGTTAGAAACAGCAGCTGTGCAAAAAAACTGCTAACTTATAGTTACGAAATAATTTTTGTCATTTGTCATCAAAGATACCTAGGGTATAGTAGTTTCTGTCCCTGCAATAATAATCCTTCTTATGAGATCAGCCTGTATCTTTATAGCAATATGATTTACTGGGATTGTAAGGTGTCAATATTAGAAAAATTACGAGAAACTGAGGAGTGCGAAGGCCAAGCAACAGATATATTTCTGGACTTGAAATATCGATATGGTTATACACCGCCATGGAACGTGCTGATGTAGCATCATTCATGATTCCATTCTGGTATGTCCTATTTTATTTAATTATCATATTGTATTGTGGCCTGTAAACTCTGCAGACATATTCAGGAAAATATGCAGTTTAAAAATGATGGGCTTTGCGGCATTCAGAAGTACATACTCCGTGGTATGAATCATTTATTATAATCATTATTGCTCACTGAAGTGAGCAATAATGATTATAATAAATGATTTCGAATATTTTTATTCAGAACCTGTAGTATTGTTAAATATGTTAACATTGAACTTAAGTTACACTTTCATGAGTAAACAGGGGTGTGGGTATTTCAAAACACCCACAAGTATACTATGTGAGTCATGATCCTGGTTGTTTGAATAAAACTGATATCATCTGAATATAAATTAATAATAGGTAGACATGGATTATTGCATGCTAAGTGAATTTTGCGGTTCATTAACTGTAAAAGAAAGCTGTAACTGAGATCAGCTAAGAGCTATATCTTCTACAATTAGAAAGATTGTAACTTTTCATTACGAACACCCTTTTACACATCCTTTGTCGAATAAACAGCCAAGATATATCTACTCGGGTGTCTATAGACGAAAAAGTACTACGCAGTTGTATTATGTATTCTTTCATATCTGAAATGGAAATAATATCCCGCTGCAATACATCGCTTGCTTTCTAAGAGATATCCTCGACATATCTTCGTAAATATAATATAGTGCAAACAATGCCTCATTTGATATCGCTCATGTTGCATCCACTGAACAAGACGTCTGTTGCCCATAAAAACTGAAGCATGCACTTACATTCCTCATTTGTGTTATCAGAAATGCTGTTAACAAATTACGTTGTAACGCCTGCTAATTTTCAAAACATTGCTGATCAATGTATGCTGTTTGCTTCTATTTTGCACTCAAACGGAAAATTTTTATGCAAAATCTCTTCTGCTCGGTTAGACTAATTTATCTTCGCCTCTTTTCAAACATGGCATCGCTCTTCTCTGTATTTATTTCGGGATTCAAATAAATATTTTTTATATTTATTTGGCTTAAAACTGGGGCGCCGAAAGGACCCTTTTATTTTTCCTACCCAATATCACACCCTTTGTTTATTTTTATTAATGTTATAGATAAAACACACACACACACATTTATATATATATATATATATATATATATATATATATATATATATATATATATATATATATATATATATATATATATATATATATATATATATATATATATATACAAGCTGACTCAGCCACGCGTTGCAGTGGCTGAGTTTTTATAATACATTGAATCAATTTTTTACTAATTCTTGGGTACAATCAAATTAATATTTTCTAAAAAAATTTAAAATAGGTTCATTCATATGAGGTTAAAAATAAAACATTTCGCAAAAATTTAAAAGTAATAGGTAAAGTATCGAAATTTTGAAATTAAGCACAAACCAACATATACTTTCTGAATTTACATTTTATTCATCTTATATTAAATTATAGTTTGTAATCAGTGACTTACTTATAAAATATACTATATAAATTAAAAACATCTAAAAATAAATTGTTATAAATGAGGTAGATAACATTGACATCGAACTATTATTTTTTCAATTTTAAATTATTAAAACTAAAAATTATCTAAGTACTACTTTGTGTACAACATTCCTGGTTAACCTGTCTTTCGCTAACACGAAGAGATTTGATGGTTTCCCTACACGTGAGCAGGCAACATATAGCTGTCCATGTGAGAAACATGTGTTTTCCAAATCCAAACCGCAAATAGACATTGTTTTGCCTATAGATTTATTTATGGTCATCGCAAAAGCTAAACAAATCGGAAATTGGAGCCTTTTAAACGGTATTGGAGATTCTGACGCTATCAGTGGAATACGTGGCAATAGGACGATATCTCCTTTAAATTTTTCCGTCAAAATTGTTGCTTCGAGAATATTTTCGGTCATTTTTTTATGACTAAGCGTGTACCGTTAAATAATTGAGGTGGGTTTAAATTACGTAGAAGAATAATTGGTGAACCAATTTTCAATTGAAGATTGTGTGGTGGCATTCCTGGCATATCCAGAGAATTCAAAAATTCAGTTGGAAAGTTTAAGTTTTCGTTTTCATCAATAACTGTGTCGATTGATTTAAAAGACATCAAATCACCGGGCAACATCTGTTGTATATGGAATTAATTTCGTTCACATCAACGTTTCTTGCTGCCAAAATAGCACGATTACAGAGCCAATTATCAAATTATAAAATAAAAATAAAAGGCTATCAAGAAATACTTACATGTTTTCGAGGTGGTATGAAAATTAGTAGAGAAAAACAGTAATAAATAAAATTTTATTTCACTATTTATAATATTAAAAATATTCAAATTGAACACTGTACAATAATAACACAATACAAAGTATAATTATAAAAATGATTCACGAAAAATTGTTACAATATGATTATACATCATGAAAATATATTTAAATTCTATATTCAACCACGCGCTTGCGCGCGCACGTTAATTTTCTCTGGAAGATAGTATAATCTAGAAAAATAAATACGTCGCCATCTGCCGAATACCTGTGCAACTTAGATGCTAAATCGCCAACTATTTGGAATTTACAGAACTAATTGATAAATAAACACTAATATCGTATAATAAATATTGAGATCAATAATTAAGAGATAAAAACTATTCTATCTTTTAAATTGGACCATATTATAAATGATTACAAAATTTTATCAAAATCGGTTCAGTAGTTTCGGAGTTTATCGCGAACATACATCGTGACACACGAAATTTTTATATATATAGAATTGCTGACCCAGCCACGCGTTGCAGTGGCTGAGTAATTATAATACATTCAATCAATTTTTTACTAACTCCTTGGTACAATCAAATTAATATTTTCTAAAAAAATTTATAATAGGTTCATTCATATGAGATTAAAAATAAAACATTTCACCAAAATTTAAAAGCAATAGGTAAAGTATCGAAATTTTGAAATTAAGCACAAACCAACATATACTTTCTGAATTTACATTTTATTCATCTTATATTAAATTATAATTTGTAAACAGTGACTTACTTATAAAAAATACTATATAAATTAAAGACATCTAAAAATAAATTGTTATAAATGAGGTAGATAACATTGACATCGAACTATTATTTTTTCAATTTTAAATTATATTAAAACTAAAAAAATTTTCCGCGGCATTATACTGAAATAAAAAAAATTAAAAGAATTTATCATTTGAATAAATAAATTAGATCAAAATGTACTGCTGAATAAATTAATAATTATCAAATTATAAAATAAAAATAAAAAATAATAAAATGCTATCAAGAAATACTTACATGTTTTCGAGGTGGTAGGAAAATTAGCAGAGAAAAACAGTAATAAATAAAATTTTATTTTACTATTTATAATATTAAAAATATTCAAACTGAATACTGCACAATAATAACACAATACAAAGTATAATTATGAAAATGACTCACGAAAAATTGTTATAGTATGATTATACATCATGAAAATATATGTAAATTCTATATTTAACCACGCGCTTGCGCGCGCACGTTAATTTTCTCGAAGATGGTATAATCTAGAAAAATAAACACGTCGCCATCTGCCGAATACCTGTGCAACTTAGATGCTAAATCGCCATCTATTAGGAACTTACAGAACTAACCAATAAATAAACACTAATGTCGTATAATAAATATTGAGATCAATAATTAAGAGATAAAAACTATTCTATCTTTTAAGTTGGACCATATTATAAATGGTTACAAAATTTTATCAAAATCCGTTCAGTAGTTTCGGAGTTTATCGGGAACATACATCGTGACACTAAATTTATATATATATATATATATATATATATATATATATATATATATATATATATATATATATATATATATATATATATATATATATATTGTTACAAATTTGTAAATAATGATTATATTTGTCTTAAAATATCTCAGACAGATCAGAAATTCTCACATTTTGGGCAAAAATTGCGGTATTTAGACGTGTTGTAGTTTAAAAGCGGATTTCCTAATGATTTGGCGACTTGGCGACATTTGGCGATATTCTTGGCGACTTGGCGACGGTTGGCGAGATTCTTGGCGACTTGGCGAGAAATCGATACTTCTGGAAACATCCATCACCTAAGCTCTAGGACCAATATTTTCCGAGATAGCCTAGAAGCTTCCAGAGCCTTGGCGAAATTGGTAGATTTCTCCGCCAAGTCAGGTATAAATACCGCAGCCCGACATGGAGTAGTAGTAGAGTTTTGTGAAGACAGTTAGTGAGTGAAGACGATTAGTTGTGACTGCTAGTTGTTCTCTGTCTGAGGTATTTGAGACCTGTGATTAGAAGCTGTTTCTTATTGTATCCGACGAATTGTAGCTGTATAATTGTGATTGTTACAGCGGGAATTTCGTTTATCTAGTGAAGATTTTTACGAATAAAAGTCTTGTGTTCATTAAGTGGTTGCTTTATTCAACTCTCAATCGACACGAACCCGTGGAGCTCGGTACAACTGGTGTCAGAATCGGGATTGAAGAGTTGATGCAGCGTGTCACAAGAAAAATGGATATGGATTTAATGAAAAGTCTTCTCGAAAAATTAGCGGAGCAGATGGCTGAGATGAAAGCTGGACAAGAAGATATGAAAACCGAGATGAAAGCTGGACAAGAAGAGATGAAATCTAGACAAGAAGAGATGAAAGCTAGACAAGAAGAGATGAAAGCTAGACAAGAAGAGATGAAAGCTGGACAAGAAGAGATTAAATCCGAGATGATGAAAGAGATAAAATCTGGACAGGAGGTGATGAAAGCTGGACAAGAAGAGATGAAAGCTAGACAAGAAGAGATTAACGCCGAGATGATGAAAGAGATAAAATCTGGACAGGATGAGCTTAAGAAGGACATTGTAAGTGTTAAAGAAGAATTCTCCAACATCATTCAGGAGAAGATGAATGCAATGGAGGATAAGGTAACTTCAGTAGAAACTAAAGTTCTAGAGATAGAAGAAAACGTGGAAGAAGCATTAGACAATATCAATAAGGAGATTGAAAGCTTGAAGAAGCAAATGTCAAACAGACATGAGGAACCCAACGTGGCATTTGTGCCATCCCTAGCCAATATTAAACTCTCAACATTTGATGGGAAATCATCCTGGCAAGTATACAAGACCCAGTTTATGATGGTAGCGGAAGCTAATGGATGGAATCCCCGAGCCCAAGCTTTTCACCTGGCGGCTTCTTTAAGAGGAGACGCGGCTGACATCCTCGAGACGCTTCCGGAGGAGCAGAGGCACGATTTCCAAGCCCTAACGAGTGCGCTTGAGCTGCGGTTTGGAGATAAGTGCACTAAAGAATATAGCAGACTACAGTTAAAGTCCCGCTATCAAAAAGCGGGTGAAAGTCTGCAAGAATTGGCTGCCGATATTCAGCGACTTTCCCATCTAGCATTTTCGGACTGCCCAGCTGAGACACGTCAAGATCTGGCTCTCCATCACTTCATCGATAGTGTGCGAGATCCGGAGATACAGAAAACACTTAGACTCGCCGATGTCAAAGATATTGGATCTGCCCTAGTATACGCACATAAGATAGAGGCTGCCCAGCAGGCCGCGCGTAAAGACCGGCACTCAATCAGAGCCGTCTCTGCTACTGATACGGACTGTAATTTAAGAAAGCAAATTGAAGATCTGCGGCGAAAAGTCCGTAGCTTAGAAATGAGTAAAGGTGGCAGAAACATGAAGATTCAATGTTGGACTTGCGGTGCAGTCGGACACGTCCATAGAGACTGCCCGAAACAAAAAGAGGGTGGAAATGATCTTCCACCACAACAGGGAAACTAATATGTGGCCATCTCGCGGGGCGGAGATGTCCAGAGAGTCAGAAGCCCCATTTCAAATTGTTTCACATTTCTTCCGTAAGTGGCGGCGACAACGGACTTTTTGTTATGGGACATGTCAACGAAGTTCCCTGCAGAATGATAATCGATACTGGAGCCAACGTAACTATCATTAGGACAGATTTGGCTCGCAAACTTGGTGAGAAACTCATCTGGACTCCGCCCTGCATTACCCTCCAAACTGTGACGGGTGATAAGATTAAAGTGCATGGAAAAGTCAATCTAAGCATTGCATTTGGTAATGCCGTGTACCATCATATGGCATATGTCGCTGATATAAATGACGAATTTATTCTCGGATTGGACTTTCTCAAAGAAAACCATTTCAAGTTAGATTTTAAAAATAATGAACTACACTCATGTTCTGAAGACATAGCGATTTTTAAGACGAAATATTCAGATATTAAAACAGTCCATCATATAACTGCGAAGAGTGAAACAACATTACCACCAAGAACTGAGACAATAGTTTGCGGAGCTCTTTCAGAAGATAATAATTTTCATTATGGATTGACTGAATATCCAGATTCCGACAATAGCGTTAAAGGAGTACTAGTGGCTTCTTCACTCGTCGACCTTTCACGAAATGTAATCCCGGTAAGAGTTGCTAATCTAAGTAATAAGGTAAAACTTATAAAAGAAGGAGAAGTGCTAGCGACTTGCACTCCAGTGACCTGTATTAACCGAAATTGTCAAGCCACACTATCTGAGCCTCCTGACACTCTAATTAATGAACTCCTTCAGAGAGCAGAGTTAGATGATAAACAGAGGAATGCTGCAAGAAATTTATTATTAGAATTCGGAGATCTCTTTTCCAAGAAATCAGATGATGTTGGGCGAACCAAATTGACGCAGCACCGAATCAATACAGGAAATCATCCACCCATTAAACAACATCCGAGAAGATTGCCATTCGCTAAGCAGGAAGAGGTGGATAATCTTCTGATGGAAATGCAGCAGAATGACATTATTGAGCCATCAGAGAGTCCTTGGGCTTCGCCTATTGTTTTAGTTCGGAAGAAAGATGGTTCTACCCGATTCTGCGTTGACTATCGTCGGTTAAACAACATCACTAAAAAAGATAGTTACCCTCTTCCTAGGATTGACGATACACTTGATGCTTTATCTGGAAAACAATGGTTTTCGACTTTGGATCTCAAGAGTGGTTATTGGCAAGTAGAGATACATCCTGAGGATCGAGAAAAGACTGCATTCACCACAGGACAAGGACTTTGGCAGTTCAAGGTTATGCCATTTGGGCTTTGCAATGCACCTGCAACGTTTGAGCGCCTGATGGAGACAGTATTACGAGGACTTTCCTACGAAGCCTGTTTGGTATATTTGGACGATATCATTATTGTAGGGCGCACATTCGAAGACCATTTAAGAAACATCCGAAAGGTGCTGGAAAAATTAAAAATGGCCAACCTGAAGCTGAATCCTTGCAAATGTAATTTATTCCGACGTGAAGTAAGCTATCTGGGACACATTATCTCTGCTGAAGGTGTAAGAACAGATCCTGAAAAGATCTCTGCAGTTAAGGACTGGAGTCGTCCAAAAGATGTCCACCAATTAAGAAGTTTTCTTGGACTATGCACATATTACAGGAAATTTGTTAAGGGTTTTTCAAGTATTGCCAGACCTCTTCACAAGTTGACAGAAGTTAAACAGAGATTTCTATGGACAGATGAATGTGAGAAAGCTTTTAAACAACTGAAGGAGGCGTTGACATCTTCGCCCGTTCTTGCATATCCCCAGCCCGAAAAATTATTCATTTTAGATACGGATGCCAGCAACGAAAATATCGGAGCTGTTTTGTCGCAAGAAATTGATGATAAAGAATATGTCATTGCTTATTGGAGTAAATGTCTTTCGAAACCAGAGCGGAATTATTGTACAACCAGGAAGGAATTGCTGGCAATCGTCAAAGCCATAGAACATTTCCACCATTATCTCTATGGAAGAAAGTTCTTGCTCCGCACCGATCACGCATCCTTAACCTGGCTTTTAAATTTTAAAAATCCAGAAGGACAGGTAGCCAGATGGATTCAACGACTCCAGGAGTTTGACTTTGAAATACGTCATCGCAAAGGAACTCTGCATGGAAATGCTGATGCACTATCAAGGAAGCCGTGTAATGAAAGCTGCCGATATTGTTCTAGAGTAGAGAAGAACTATCAGTTAGTAAATCCTTCGGTACGCCAAGTTACTGTTTCACCTCCACCGAAACCAGACCCATGGAGTGATAAAGGACTTAGGGAAGCCCAAAAAGAAGACCCAGATATAAATCCAATTCTTGAATTGAAAGAATCTTCTAGTATGAGACCAAGTTGGCAGGAAATCTCCACCTACAGTCCTGCTACTAAGCAATATTGGGCTCTTTGGGACTCACTCCATATAAGAAATGGTGTCTTATACAGGAAATGGGAGTCCGATGATGGACGTAATTTCAAATGGCAGCTTGTTCTTCCAAAATCAAGAATTTCAGATGTTTTGAAAGAATTGCACAATAGCTCAACTGGAGGCCACTTCGGAGTAATGAAAACTCTACAGAAAGTTCGAGAACGCTTCTATTGGAGCAAAACGAGACAAGATGTAGAGAAATGGTGCCAATCTTGTGATGACTGTGCGGCACGTAAAGGACCGAAGAAACGTAGCCGAGGAAGGTTGCAGCGGTACAACGTAGGAGCACCTTTTGAGCGGATAGCATTGGACATTTTGGGTCCTTTACCACGATCCTCAAATGGCAACAAATACATACTAGTTGTCATGGACTACTTTAGTAAGTGGCCTGAAGCGTTTGCAATCCCCGATCAAGAGGCGACTACAGTAGCCGAGGTTCTAGTGCAACAATGGGTTTCCAGATTTGGCACACCCTTACAAATCCATTCTGATCAAGGGACAAATTTCACCTCTGTTGTGTTTAAAGGAATGTGTCAAATTCTCGGAATAGACAAGACGCAGACCACACCACTACACCCACAATCGGACGGCATGGTAGAGAGATTTAACAGAACCATCTTGAATAATCTCTCACTTATGGTTTCCAGAAATCAGCAAGATTGGGATTTGAAGCTACCGCTGTTTCTGCTTGCATATCGCAGTGCTGTCCATGAGACTACCGGATATACTCCTTCACAGATGCTCTTTGGTCGCGAACTTCGTCTCCCTTGTGATCTTCAGTTTGGTCGTCCACCGGATACATCTTCATCGCCAGAGGAATACCTTCGAGACCTTCAGGCACGTCTTGAAGATGTCCATAACTTCGCTCGAGACCGAATCAACCTGACGACCGAAAGAATGAAGACAAGGTATGACACAAGAGCGACAGGACGTGAATTTCAAGAAGGTGACAAAGTTTGGTTGTGGAACCCGATTCGACGTAAAGGACTTTCTCCAAAGTTGCAAGCCAACTGGGAAGGTCCCTACACAGTCCTAAAAAGACTGAACGACGTCGTGGTTCGTATAAGAAAATCATCTTCTTCAAAACCAAAGGTAGTACATTATGATAGATTAGCTCCTTATCGTAATGTAGAGTAAAAATTAGTAGACCATGGTCTCTTTGTAAATAGTATAGATAATTTTTTTTATCTTTTCTATTTTTTTTGTATTTTTAGTTGCTTGTGTATGTAATGTATCCTCTTGAAATGTAAATTCTCTTATATTAAATTTGGCCTCCTATCAGGGGATTGTACTGCCCGGGACGTGCAGTCCTTGAGAGGGGGGCAATGTTACAAATTTGTAAATAATGATTATATTTGTCTTAAAATATCTCAGACAGATCAGAAATTCTCACATTTTGGGCAAAAATTGCGGTATTTAGACGTGTTGTAGTTTAAAAGCGGATTTCCTAATGATTTGGCGACTTGGCGACATTTGGCGATATTCTTGGCGACTTGGCGACGGTTGGCGAGATTCTTGGCGACTTGGCGAGAAATCGATACTTCTGGAAACATCCATCACCTAAGCTCTAGGACCAATATTTTCCGAGATAGCCTAGAAGCTTCCAGAGCCTTGGCGAAATTGGTAGATTTCTCCGCCAAGTCAGGTATAAATACCGCAGCCCGACATGGAGTAGTAGTAGAGTTTTGTGAAGACAGTTAGTGAGTGAAGACGATTAGTTGTGACTGCTAGTTGTTCTCTGTCTGAGGTATTTGAGACCTGTGATTGGAAGCTATTTCTTATTGTATCTGACGAATTGTAGCTGTATAATTGTGATTGTTACAGCGGGAATTTCGTTTATCTAGTGAAGTTTTAACGAATAAAAGTCTTGTGTTCATTAAGTGGTTGCTTTATTCAACTCTCAATCAACACGAACCCGTGGAGCTCGGTACAATATATATATATATATATATATATATATATATATATATATATATATATATATATATATATACGCAGAGAGAAGAGTAGGAGGAGAACGACGAGGTGATGGACGAGAAAAGTTGCGATGAAGAGAAGACGTGAAGTGATATTGGACTAATTTCGAATTTTAATTAAAAGATGTTAGAATGTGCTTTGTTATTCACTTGTAAATATGTTTATCTTGTTCTTTGAAAATATAATTAATTTAATTTAACATTTATCGGTCATTATTCCTGATAATAAAAACAGAACTCACATTAATGGTGTCGGAAGTGGCATTCGTGTTGATATGAAGATCCTGTGAAAAGAATATGTACATTTTTTTATTTCAAGATGAAGTTAAATGACATCAAAAACATACGCATTGCATTGAAGATCATTAAGTTGAACAAAGTAAAATTTCTACATAAATTTATTTTCGATTATGACGGAGATCAATCAAATCGAAAATGTATAAGAGAATTTTCTGGTTTTAATTTTGCTATTGAAAGTGAAGAATTTAAAAAGAAATTAAAAGTAATAGAAGATAATTTTTCTTTGAACGAATTAATTACATTTTTTAATATCTTAAATATTTCTTTCGAAGGAAATAAATCCGAAATAGGAAAAAAATACTTGAGCAATAGTGTTCATTAAACTCTTTAGCTGAGGGAATGAACGACGTCTGTATGTCGGAATCGGAAGTAGACGAAACAAACAAAAATAAAAGCGAAACAGATTCTCCAATGCAGTGTGGAAATAAAAATAATACAGGTAACCCTCCTATAACACGGTATCTTATAACACGGTTTCGCTATAACACGATTCGTAAATTACGGGAAAATTCCTACAACACGTCATCCTATAATACGGTTTTGTTCCAATGTTAGAGTTTGTTATCGGTCGGCGGAAACATGTTCACTCCTTACTTCTTTACTGAAGACATTCAAGAATTATTAGTGGAAGAAGAAGTTGACGAAGCGGATTTGATGGAAATGGCATCCCTGGATGCAAATCAAATAGATTTTGAGGACGCTAGCTCTGATGAAGATTGTGCAGTTAAGAATTTAACATTAAAAGAATTACAAGAAGGCCTATGCTTAGCGGAAAATCTCGAGTCATTTTTCTTGAAAACAGACCCTTCCACGGAAAGAAGTCGAAAATTCAAAAGGGAGCTGCAAAACTGTTTAACTCCATACCGCGAAATTTACAATGACCTAGTAAGAACTAGTCAGCAAAGTTCGATTACAGATTTTTTTAAGAGGGGAAAACATACAAAAACTTTAAATAGAGAAAAAAGTTCTGAAAGTGAAGGCGATATCGTTCCACCCAAAAAACGTTCTCGGTTGATTGTACTGAGCAGTGACGACGAATAAATTCATTAAATTAGGGTTGCGTTAGATTAAAATATTTTTTTCTTACTTTGTGTTGGATATACATTTATTATTTAATAAAAATTAAGTTGTTTATGTCGAATTAAAAAAAATATTTGTTTTTAATAAGTTTTTGGAACGTAACCCCCCTTTTTGTACTAGTTCTGGGTCTCATACAACACGATTTCACACAACACGGCATTTTCTAGGAACCTAACTACCGTGTTTTAGGAGGGTTACCTGTACTTTAAATGTGAATGATATTGTGCTAATGAACTTAGTAAAAATAATGATTCTCAAAATATTTATATCAATTATTCTGATATCGAAAGCACAGTTACCAAATTTAATGCTGAGTTGCATGAAAACGTAAATAACTCGAAAGAAAATTTTGAAAATGTATTGAAATTGTTCCATTTATCAGATTTACAAAAGTTTATGTTTGGTAAAAGATCGCTTGGTGGAAATGCCTTATTATTTGTTAGAACAGAGGTGGAAATAAACTCGTTGAAAAAATTAAAAAATGCCTTAATCGACGTATTTTCCGTTGAAATAAATTCAGCTAATCATCACGAATTACTAAGTAAAAGGAAAATGAAGATTCAGAATCCATTCAGGAATATTTTTAAAAAATGAAAGAACTTTGTCACTCAGGAAAAATTGATGACGCATCATTAATACATTATGTAATTAAAGAACTTAGTGATAAACATGAAAATAAAATTATTTTATACGGGTGCAAAAACTTGATAGAATTTAAAAATAAACTTAAAGTGTATGAAGCAATAAAAAGTAATTTAACAAAGAGTAAATATGCTTTCGATAAAATGAAAACAAAGCATGATGCAAATTTTACAACTTATTCTTTTGATAAAAATGAATCAAAATATGATGGTAATGATAAATATAATTCAAGGTATGAATCTAATGATAAATTTAATTCTAAGTATGAAAATATGAATAAAGTAAAATTTGATGGTAATTTTGATTCAAGAAATAGAGTGTGTTATAATTGTGGTTCACGTTCACATATTTCTAAATATTGTATACATAAAGATAAGGGTTTTAAATGTTTTTCATGTCAGACTTTTGGGCATAAAACTTCGGAATGTCCGAAATCAAAAGAAACAAGCTTATTTGAGGATCAACTGAAAATATATGCAATCAACTCTGAAAACTTTTAATTTTCAAGAAATAATTCAAATTTTAAAGAATTAATTTTTAAGAATGTTAAAATTGGTACTTTGAATGCAATTTCATTAATTGATACTGGAAGTCAAAAAACCATATTAAAAAAGAGTTTATTTAATAAGATTAAAGACACTGTTAGTTTACAATCTTCTAGTTTCGTGTACCGGTTTAGGAATGAAATCAATTAAACCACTATGTTATTTTAATGCAGAAGTTGAAATTGATAATTCAAAAGTTAATACAAATATTTTTGTTATAAATGATGACTCTGTAAGTTTTGATTTAATTGTAGGAACTGACATTATTAACCAAGGTACTTTAATAGTTTCAACCAATAGAGTATCCTTTCACATTAACAAGAACGAAATAGAAAATTTCTTAATTAATTTTGAAAATCTTAACGATGAATCAGAAATTGATTTAAGTCACATTAAGGATAAATCATTGTACTCTGAAATACATTCATTAATAAAAAATTATGTTCCTAATAAAATTAAAGATGTTGATGTTAAGATGAAAATTAATTTAACTGATGAAATTCCCATTTGTTCTTCCCCCCGACGACTACCAACTTTTGAGAAAAAATAGTTGAAGCTCAAATTGAAAAATGGTTAGCTAAGAGAATAATTCGTATTAGTTCTTCTGATTTCTCTTCACCTGTAGTATTAGTTAAGAAAAAAGGTAATTCTCACAGACTTTGTATTGATTATAGACAGCTTAATAAGAGAACAGTTCGTGAACATTTCTCTTAGCCAGTTATTGATGACGTAATAGATAATTACATTCTTTCGTAGTGTTCACAACTTTGGATTTAAGAAATGGCTTCTTCCATGTTAACGTTGAAGAAAATTCTTACAAATATACCTCATTCGTTACACACGATGGTCAATACGAGTTTTTGAAGTGCTCATTTGGATTAACTAATTCTCCGAGTACTTTTCAAAAATACATCAATAATGTGTTTCGACAATTATTAAAAGAAGGTGTTGTAGTGATTTACATGGATGACTTAACTATTCCTGCTGAAAACGAAACTGAAGGTGTTAAAAAACTTAAACTGGTCCTACATACTGCGTCACAGTGTGGACTAGAATTGAATTTAAAGAAATGTAAATTTTGAAACGTGAAATAGAATTTTTGGGTTATAAATTAATAAATGGTAAATTACACCCGTCAACAAATAAAACGAAAGCTGTAATTAATTTTCCTGAACCAAAATGTACAAAAGGCGTTCAGAGCTTTTTAGGATTGACTGGTTACTTTAGAAAGTTTATTAAGAATTATATTATAGCTAAACCTTTTTGAGTGATTTATTAAGAAAAGAGCCTAAATTCAAATTTGGTGAAAATGAAAGAAATTCCTTTAACCAATTGAAATACATTTTATCCACGGAATCCGTTCTTATAATTTTTAACCCTCAAAGTGAAACCGAAATTCATTAGCATTCATGGTTATTGTGCCACTCTTATTCAAAAGTCCCTAGTAGATGATCAGTTCCACCCTGTCTACTACATGAGTAAGAAAACAACAGAAGCTGAGCGAAAATATTCTTGTTACGAACTACAAGTTATGGCTATCATAAAAGCTTTAAAAGAATTTAGGGTATATGTGTTGAGAATTCCTTTCAAAATAGTTACTGACTGTAATGCTTTTGCTTTGACAATGAACAAAAAAGATTTATGCACAAAAATTGCTAGATGGGCTCTAATGCTAAGTGATTTTGACTACACAACTGAACACAAAAAAGGTTCTAATATGCGACATGTCGATGCTTTAAGCAGGAATCCAATTTGTATGATAGCTCAAGATAGTCTAACACTAAAACTAATTCAAGCACAAAACACAGACGAACATATCAAAACAATTAAAGAGGTATTAAAACAAAAACCTCATGATGATTATTTACTCAAAAGCGATATTCTTTATAAATGTGTTAATGGTAATGAACTGTTAGTAGTCACAGACGAAATACAAATTAAATCTGCACACGAGAAAGGTCATTTTGCAGTTAAAAGAACAGAAGAAAGCTTAAATTCTAACTTTTACATTCCTCAAGTAAGGCTTGATTGGTAAAAGATTGGTTTTACCGAAAGTCCCCTGATTATTAGTATTTGTGCAGAGTACATAAAGCCTTGGCCCGATGTAACTTAAAGTGTGCTGAAGGAGAAAAAGAAGACACCGATGACAACCAAATCCTGATTTTGACTTTTTTACCCACAGATCATATCATGTAGAAAATATCATGTATGTATTATGTAAAGATCATGTATGTATCATGTAAAGATCATATCATGTAGAAAAAATCGAGAAATGTTTATCTATCTGTATACTGTGTATTTTAAGCAATCGAAAAAGGGGTAAACATGAAGGAGAATTACATCCAATCGAAAAAGACGACACTCCTTTACACACATATCATGTAGATCATTTAGGTCCGTTAGAAAGTACTCATAAGAGATATAAATATATATTTGCTGTGATTGATAGTATTACCAAATTTATATGGCTTTAACCAACTAAATCTACTGACGTCTCTGAAGTAATTTTGAAGTTAAAACTCCAAAAGACTGTTTTCGGTAACGCCTCTTGCATCATTTCGGATAAAGCTCTGCATTTGCTTCAAATGATTTTGAAGAATATTGTCGCCGCGAAGAAATTAAACACATTTGTATAACTACCGGTTTACCTAGAGTTAATGGTCAAGTAGAGCACCTTAACTCCAGTATAATTTCTGTTCTGCCTAAATTGTCGATAGACAACCCAGCTAAATGGTATTTGCATGTTAGTAATGTACAACTAGTTATAAACTCAACTTTTCACTGAAGTATGAATACAACACCATTTGAATTGTTGTTTGGTACAAAAATGAAACAAAAAAATGACGTTAAAATTAAAGATCTCTTAGGCGCAGAAATGCGAACAAATTTCATTAATAATCGCGATAACCTTAGAAAAGAAGCTAACAAACAAATTTTAAAAGTTCAAAATGAAAATCACAAAACCTATAATTTAAGAAGAAAACAAGCAAGAAAATTCAAATTAAATATGATATTGTTGCTATTAAGCGTATACAACAAGGTCCAGGTCTCAATTTAAAACCCAAGTATTTAGGTCCCTACAAAATAATAAAAGTTAAAAGCGATGACACATACGATGTGCAAAAAATTGGTTTTACTGAAGGTCCCCTGATTATTAGTATTTGTGCAGAGAACATAAAGCCTTGGCCCGATGTAACTTAAAGTGTGCTGAAGGAGAAAAAGAAGACACCGATGACGACCAAATCTTGATTTTAACTTTTTTACCCACAGATTTGCTACTTTTTAAGACTAAAACTTTTTATTTCAGACTGTTACCTTTTTAATTTTTTTAAAAAAAGAATAGTAACTGAGATGTGTTCAAGACGTTGAAGATGACCAATGACGACAGTGAAAATGCCGGTATCGATTCTCTAACCAGATGAAGATGAAGGACTCCTCCACGACGGAATCTCAGATTCGAGGAACAACGACGATGATTTAAATGAGAATTGAAAAGACGAATTAGACGAGAATTAACAATGTTTAACTATTTTTTCTTGAACAGGTTACTGCTCCTATTCATTTTTTATTTCAGGAAATTCTGATTCCAGACGAATGCTGAGGTCAGCTATTGTCATCCGGATGGCCAATTGTGGGATTGTAAGCGCCACCAGAGGGTCACTCACGTGCTCGCCAACGGACATACGCAGAGAGAAGAGGAGGAGGAGAACGTCGAGGTGATGGACTAGAAAAGCTGCGATGAAGAGAAGACGTGAAGTGATATTGGACTAATTTCGAATTATATCTGAAAGATGTTAGAATGTGCTTTGTTATTCACTTGTAAATATGTAAATAGCATTATCTTGTTCTTTGAAAATATAATTAAAATAATTTAATATTTATCGGTCGTTATTCCTGATAATAAAAACAGAACCCATATATATATGTGTGTATGTGTGTGTGTGTGTGTGCGTGCGTGCGTGCGTGTGTGTGTGTGTGTGTGTGTGTGTGTGTGTGTGTGTGTGTGTGTGTGTGTGTGTGTGTGTGTGTGTGTGTGTGTGTGTGTGTGTGTGTGTGTGTGTGTGTGTGTGAAGTTTTCTTAAACTATCTGTTATTTCCAAAAAATTTAAATAAAATATTTCAATAAATTTTAAAGAATCCCTAATTTTGCCAATATTAAATATTATATATGAAACTTCAATACGTATTACTACTAATCACTTTCTGAAATGAAAAGTTGAAATGCTTATCGAATATTTAACACTCTGGTCTTCAGTTCAACAATTAAAGTGAGTTTAATTCCCACCTCAGGTTTGCATGCATGTAATGTTTTGGAATACACTTTAAATTGGAAGTCCTAATCTATTTAACCCTCGTGTGCAAAAATTGGTAATTGAGCTAGGAACAAATTATAAAAACAATTATCTACAACACACACATACATTGAAATTATTTATTGTATAAATACATGTATGTACTTAAATATATATTAGCAACTATACCTTTATAAATTCAATTTAGCAGTTATATTATTAAAAAAATATTTAAATTCTGCCTATGGTATATTTAAATGAATAAGCGAATAATATCTTATTTTAATCAATATAAATTATATATTACACTACTGGCCATTAAAATTGCTACGCAAAGAAGAAGTGCAAATAAAAGAACGATATTCATTGGACACATACATTATAGAGGAAAGAACAAGTGATTAGATTTACAGGAAATTAGGATGTATAGATCTTGAGAAATCTGTACCCAGAGCAGCCACCTCTGGCTGCAATAACAGCATTTATCCGCCTAAGCATGGAGTCAAACAGAGATTGTATGGCATATACGGGGATCTCAGTCCATGCAGCTTCACCACTATACCACAGTTCATTGACAGCAGTGGATGGTGAGTGATGGCATGCCAATTGCTCGGCAACCATTGACCACACGTTCTCAATTGGTGATAGATCAGGAGAACGTGCTGGCCAGGGTAACAGTTGAACCTGTTCTGTATCAAGGAAGTTCAGAACAGTACGGGCAACATTGCGGTCGTGCATTATCCTGTTGAAACAAAGCATTACGGAGGCCTCGAAGATAGAGCAGAGCCATGGGCCTTAACACATCGGAAATGTAACGGTTGCTGTTCAAAGTGCCGGTAATGCGAATAAGATGTGATCGAGACGTGTATCCAATGGCACCCCATACCATCACTCCAGCAGATGGGCCAGTATGGCGATGTCCAATACAAGCTGGCAATGCGAGTTCTCCACGATGCCTCCAAACACGGATGCGGCCATCATGGTCCTGTATACAGAACCGAGATTCATCTGTAAAGATGACGTGATGCCATTCACGCGTCCAGGTTCGTCGCTGATCACACCATTGAAGGCGCTCCTGTCTGTGACGCAGCGTCAATGGTAGCCGAAGCCATGGTCGCCGTGCAGACAATCCATGCTGCTTCAAACGTCGTTGAACTGTTCGAGCAGAAACTTGTTGCCTTGCAATTGACTTCATTTCTCGACTCTGGGTTCGTGACGTGGCTGTACGATCCCTTGTGACCATAGGGGTAAGATGTCTGTCTTCCCTGCTGTTAGTGATGGAGGGTCGCTGAGATCCTGCATGACGTTCCGTATGATTGTCCAGAACTCATCGATTCCATATTCTGCTAACAGTCATGGGGTCTCGACCGACGCGAGCAGCAATATTGCGGTACGATAAACCGCAATCCCGGTAGGCTATAATCCTTCCTCGATCAAAGTCAGACACGTGCTGATAGGCATTTCTTCTTCTTACACGAGGCATTACAACAACTTTCTTTGCCGAAAACAACGTTGAAACGGAAATTGAGTATGAGAAAACTGCTGTCAAGTGTCTAATTTTATACATATTGTAGATGTCGCTACTGTCACCTGCTTTGTATGAATGCACTGAAAATCTAATCATTTGCATATCAGAGCAAGTTCTACCTGTCATGCAAATTTCACGTGTGTGGTGTGCCGCTTTCCTGGTGTTTCAATTTTAATGGCCAGTAGTGTACTTGTAACAGGTTTTATAAATGCTTCGGAAAAGATGTGTACAATTTTTATTAAGTATTTGATTTTTTTTTTTTTTTTTTTTTTTGCTCTGTGAAAATAATGTTTTTTTTATCCCAAAGACATTAATAATCTCAGTACATAAATTAATATTATTCAGAAAGAGTAAATACGCAAATTATAAATCAATGTATTTTTAAACGATTACTTTCTGAATAAAATATCTTCCAAGGAAAATTGAAAATTCGTCTCATTTGACTTTATTTAGAACAAAATAATGAAATTTTAAATATTAAATTCTTCAAGCGAATAACATAATTTCAAGTTTACAGTGCAGAATGTTACCAAATAATTCAAACCTGCTCGAAATCTAATATCACCATGGGATTCACTTATACTCTGACATCAAGACAACATTGATGACGTTGTTTCTTCACAAGAGCTTCTTCAAAGATGTTATTCGACTGATTTTCAGAGAGATACCGTCTAATTTGCTGTGAGAAATCAAAAATTAGATGGATAACACGACTTTTACGGATTTCGATCAGGTA
Source organism: Latrodectus hesperus (assembly GCA_037975125.1). Classification (NCBI taxonomy): domain Eukaryota; kingdom Metazoa; phylum Arthropoda; class Arachnida; order Araneae; family Theridiidae; genus Latrodectus; species Latrodectus hesperus. The sequence goes on from CM075854.1 coordinate 40,837,447, forward strand.
CGAAATATCTAGCAACATTCTATGCGACAATGCAGGTGTGGAATCTCACTCTATTGTGTCTGCAGATCATTTGTAACAAACTTTAGTATTCCTCTAAACTTTTCAAATATCTGTGCTCCTGATTCCAAAACAACATTTACTGAAATTAGATCCCCAGCAGGCTCTCCTGAACCCAAAGATTCTTCCTGTACTTCATTGTTCAATAGGGCTACGACGACCCCTCGAACACTTAAATCGATAATGTATAATGAACTTTTTAAATTGTAAAACATTAACTTCAAATATAATAATAATATTTTCAGTATTTTCTTGTCGCTGTTTAAGAAAATCGAATAAAAAAATGCAAATATCTGGCAACAACATAAAAAAGTAAAAATATTAGGAAATAAAATTAAACTTTCGTCTTCTTCTGTATCAATTAATTCATTAATAAATGTTATTTTTTAATCATCGCTTATTCATCTTTCTCAAACACATTACATTTCTCGTAAGAAAAATTTACTTTACGATTTTCTCATAAAATTTTTTAATTCTAAATAATAACCATTAAATTTACTTTACGATTCCCTCATAAAAATTTAAGTTTCTTCTATTCTTCTGTAAGTAATAACTAATAAATTTATTTTAAATATTTCTTTGAAAAAGATTTAATAGCAAGTATTCATAGATAGGTATAATTTTAAAGAATTTTATTTGTAATTTTAATTTTACTCTCTCTCTCTCTCTCTCTCTCTCTCTTATTTATTTCCTTATTTAATTTATATAGATTATCAAAGTCTTTAAAATTCAAAAAATTAAGTCTTGTTTAGATAAAAGTAAGAAACTTTTGTTATTTTCGGAAATTGAGTACAATTTTTACATACTGTTTTACAAAACTATATATGATATAATATAGTTTTAATATATAAATGTAATATATTTTTTCTTTGTAATAAGCTATTTTATTCAGTGAGCCACATGAAAATTATGAAATAAATCGTGAAAATTTCAAAGAACTTTTTTCTCCTATTAAATATAATGCATAAGATATTTTAGTTAATGCTTAAAATCGAATTATTAAAATAGATGTTGTAACTAGAAACAGAACGCAAAATATTCATTGATTTAAAATATCCATGACGTTCGCCCTCAACGTTTAATCCACGTCACAATAAGACTCACCAAAAACAGGAGAGACTTCGAATACGAAAACGTTTCAAGGAACAACGATGAATGTATAAAAATCTTATGTATAAGAAAAAAAAGGACTCCATATGAAACTATAACGTAAATATTTGGCGTCATTTCATCCCTTCATTTGCATCATGTTAAATTATTATTTATGTTTTGACTGTAACCAAGATCTGGTTTTTCTTTTTATTAATTTAGTTATTTTACATTATCCCCCCTTCAAAATAAACTATTACTATTTTAAAATATCAATTTATACAATTTAACAATAAAACAAATTTTACAATTGTTAAAATTCTTTATAAAGTAAACTTTTATGATACCTGTTATAATTTCTCATGAAATGAAATTGCTTAGAAATTATTTAAAAAGCTTTATAAAATACAAAAACAACGCATATACAGTTTTATATAAATAAATAATTTTATTTATAGGATTACAAGTAAACTAGAATGTGCTGGAATGGTATTTAAATGTAAACGACAACCACCCACATGTATACATAAAGTTTATCAGATTTTCTTTTGATGAAGAGGAGTTCTTCTTAAATTTCTACAGGGGATAGCTATAGTAAATTTTAAATAGCTACAAACTTTTTATAAATTTTAGATAGTTTATTAATTTTATCAAATTCTGTACATCAAAGATTCTGTGGGACACTAAAGATGGTAATAATTTTGACAAACATAAGAAATTCTCTTATAAACGAAAGAAAACATATATTTTAGGAAAACACACTTGGAAATTCTGTGACAGGTAATAATTTGTATAAATTACAAAATATAGAAATTTTATGAAAATGAAATGAATTAAAATTTAATGGTTTCCTTTTCTTATATTTAAATATGTCTTTGAATTTATTTAGATATTGTTAAGTAGAATTTATTCTCTCTAATTTTAAATATACTTTATTTAATATTATTAAAATAATTTCTTCTTTAACTTAATATTTTTAAAATATACATAATTGAAAAAAAATTAATTTTTGTTACAAATTTATATTGTTGTGATTGTTTAGATATTATGAATTTAGAATGAAATTATTTCTCTCAATCATATATTTTGAAATCAAGAAAAGTTTTTGGAAGTAATTATAGCCTTACTTATACTTCAATTAGCAATATAGACAATGCTTGCTTATTTTTCTGAGTACAATTAATTTTGAGTATAATTATACAATGGCATCAACACAACAGAGAACAGTACTTTTCTAGAGACGGTATCTCTACAATTTGCTCACGAGTTTGCGGTGGGTCTTCACATCAAATAGGTTCAATATATTTTTTCGTGAGTCATGATTCCTCCTGTGAAAGGCCCTCAGTTATTGTTGTTTCATTTTTATTTCCATTTTCCAATTGAAAATAACAGATTTCTGAAAATGTATCATGTAATTTATTTCCAGTGTGTCATTAGTAATCAACTTGTAAAATTTTCAGGTTTTAAAATAATATAACCGCAACAATTTTATTTATTTTTGTAAGGTAATATATTTAATTCAGGTTCAAAGCTTCAAATGGATCTCAATGACTTCTTTGATCTAAATGGTTAGATATAAAAAGATAATATATATCCGTATATATAACACTGAAAAAACTGTTTTCATCAGGTGAAACTTCTTCTATGATCCTGTTTAAAAGTTAAAGTCTAAAAAAAAGACATCATCCTATACAAAAAACAACACGTATTTAAGAAAGTTTTTTTTAATTTCCATAAATTAACTATAAGGAGATTTGTATGTTATGTTAAAATAAACATCACCTACACGATATTATCTCCTTCAAACAATTTTATTCAATTTCATTTACTATTGCAGACATTCTTCCAATCGTGTACTACTAGCATAGCACACTCTTTACTCTTGATCCCTCTTACTAGGGTTACAAAAATTTACTTGGTGTTATGGCGCCAAACTCTGGGATTCACCACAGGGTATTCCCCCAGTGACAGAGGGCATTTAGCCCAATGGAACGATATATACATATATGCATACATATTACTTTAAAAAAAATAGCAACAAAATTTCAAAAGAACAAACACAATTGAAAAATTTGTATAAACATAGAAACAATCATATATAAAATTTAAAAAAAAATACAAATGACAGATTTAATTAAAATATTAAAATAAAACAATTAATAAGTAATGAAAGTGGAAAGTTTCTTTGGAAAATGTACACGTCTCCCTGATCTGGTTACAGTTTTGTGCATTTTACCAACTGATGAATTTTTATCATCAGGTATTGGTTTGCTGGCGTTAGACACTGGTTCAGTGGATGTTTCTGTGAGAAGATGTGCCGGTTTTACATGGTCAAGAGAAACAGTAAATTTCTTTCTATTAATGTAAATGGTAATAGTCTTGTCAGTTCGTCGTAAGACTTCATGAGGACCGGAGTAGGGTTGGCACAATGGAGGACGTACACGATCGATTCTTAAGAAAACGAGTGTGCATGATTTCAGCGATGGATGCACATAATATCGATCAGTACAGTGGGCGGATGTTGCAATAGGTTTTAGTTGTTGCATCACGTTTCGAAGATTAGTGATAAAATCACTGTCACAGGATGGAATAACTGCCATGTCCACCATGTCACTAGGAAGACGCAAAGTAGTACCATAAACAAGCTCTGCACAAGAAATTTTCAAGTCTTGTTTAACTGCTGTTCGGATGCCCAAAAGAATGACAGGGATTATCTCCATCCAATTATCATTTTCATAAGCTTTAATTGCTGATTTTAGATGGCGATGAAATCGCTCTACAATTCCGTTTGAAATCGGATGGTAGGGAGTTGTTTTTATTCTTTCTGAACCTAATATGCGAGTAAATTCAGCATACATAGCTGAACGCAGTTGGGGTCCTTGGTCAGAGGTAATTACAGATGGACATCCGAATCGTGCAATCCAGTTGTTGAATATTTCACGGCAAACAGTCTTTGCAGAAATATCTGAAATGGGTATCGCTTCTGGCCAGGGCTAGCTCAAATGCTCCCCAAAACTGTCCCCGGAAATAGCCGTTGATGACGTAGTCAGGCATCCAAGGAGAATAAGCTGCCTGGAGTTTCTAAGCAAAATACTTACTTTTTATTTTTAATTTAATTTTGTTTTTAATCAGAGTGAAAAAAACTACAAAGTCCTCTCAAATATTTAGTAAATTTGCAATTATTATTTAATAAACCCAAAAAAATTATTAATAATATTGAAATTAACTTAAAATTGTATAACCAATATAAAAATGCATTTACCTATTAGCTTCAGCTTATCTTGATTTTTTGACTATTGACCCATTTTTTGTTTTTCTGTTGAGCTTTATTATGAGATACTGCATTTCTATTTAAATACCTAATTCGTATAAATGTTCTCAAGCGACAAAAAAGTTTATTTGCCTTTCGATTTACAGTAGGAAAAGAAGACTCTGTTTCATTTATTAATGTTGCTATGACATTTTTCCCTTTAGAAAATATGTCGCCATGAAATTTGCAAAACATTATGTCCATTTGTTTCATAGTTTCCATCCATGCTTTTGTTGGAACAGTAAGTCACTCAGCAGAAATTAAATTAATCCACTCGGAATTATTGGGCATATCGACTGAATTTTTTGATATAGTTCCAAGTGAATTATCTTTAATTTTATAAGCAATATAACCTGCCACATAAAACATAGCCTCTTTTTCAAATGGAGATATATCACAATTTGGATTGGAAGAGGCAAGTTCATTTTCCCAAGATAAAGGTAAGGGATTAATTACGAATTCACGATTTAATTCATTATCTTGAGAATCAAAAGAATTGATAATTTCTTGACGTTCTTTTACATTAAATGCAGAGTCTAACATTTCACTTGTTAAATAAACGTCTCGTCCATTTTCTAAAGAGTTTACTTTCGGTGACAAATTAGGTAATTTATTTGCGAGCAATATTTTTTTAAGCGAATAATTACTTCAGAAGAAGAAGGATGGTCATTAAATCTCCCGAGATCTCTAATTTGGCTAAAAAGGCTTTCGAGCGCATCTTGAGTAAGTCTACTTGTTAAAATATAAGATACATTTATAGATTTTAAGTCTTTATATAATCCATAAAGAGAGTGAATTGAATCAATAATCCCTTTCAGAAAAGGCAAAACCGATTTTTTTCCAAATACACGTAAATTGTAAACTTCCTCCTTGATTGCGTTTAAAGTTTCTTTTTGAGTATCAAAGTATTTTTGCACTCCAAAAGCAGCTTTTAAAAGCTTGTTACTGGGAGGTATAGGTACGGAGCTGTTCATAATATCAAATAAATTATCGATTAATGAAAAAAATGCAGCCGCTTTAGTATTTCCAGTGAAATGTATTATAGCTTTAGCAGTAGTTTCCGAAAATAAAGTCTTTGCAGGTGTAATTTTTTGTCTTTCATTTCCTTTAACCGTTTAACAGTTCTCCTTTTGAGGTAATTTTATTTTCGTTTTTAATTTTTGTATTTCATTTAAAAGCAATTTTTATTTGACTTCAATCGTTTAATTATTCTTGTTGTTGAAGTTAGATTTCTTTTTTGCTCATTTTTAAGGAATTTCACACACACTGCCTAATATTCTTTTTTTCAATTCTATATTTTTTAAATATTCATTGCATTTAAGGCAATTAATGTCACCATCACACAGATTTTCTGTATCACATAATTTATGTGGACTCAGACACTGAATTATTTCAATAGCTTCTACTAATCTTCTTCTTTTCGTTTGTCTCTGTTCTCTTGGAGTATTTCGAATTATGTTTAAAGCCGGTAATTTAAGATTAGGCAGAACCGTCGGTTTTAATATTTTTCTCTCTGGCAAACCAAGTAGTCGATTTTGCATGTCGTCCATAAATTCATTCAAATCAAAATGCTCACTGCACACTCTAGCATTCTTGATGTTGATTTTGTCACTTCTTCGACATCTTTGCATCCATTCCTTTGAAAGCATTTGGTTTTCTTTTGGAAATCGATGAAATATTATGTGTTTTCCTTTTGTATTTCGATACATATTTGGACACGTAGCAACAGCACACGATGTCATGTTTTCCTCTTTAAAAAATACTCTTGCTTAAAATGAAAACATTAACACTAAACAAGCCAAAATGAATGAGAAAGCTCCGATCAGACACAATCTAGCATAGAGAATGCCAGCTATTGGATGCCCAGTGACGTCACGCTCTTCCCCTCTCCGGTGACAAGGCGGCATGCGATACATCAAAGTGATGAGCCTGCCCTTATGTAGCCCTGGCTTCTGGCCATCTGGTGAAATGATCAATTATTGTCAAAAGGTAATAGCAAGCACCAGTGTGAGGTAGTGGGCCTACTATATCTACATGGATGTGTGAGAAACGAGCATCTGGAAGAGAAAAAATACCTAAAGGTGTTTTAGTGTGTTGTTGTACTTTCGATCGTTGGCATGGTTCACAGCACTGAACCCATGATTTTATTTGTCGTTTCATCTTACGCCAAACATACCTGGAACGAATTAGCTTTGTTGTTGCTGCTATTCCAGGGTGAGAAAGATTGTGCAAATGATAGAAAATCAATTTGCGGAAAGAGAATGGTACAAAAGGACGCGGTGTTCCAGTTGAAATATCACACATCAATTCACAATGAGAAAAATGACAAGGTTTTTTCTTCCAGTTTAAAAGAGGTGGTATTAGATTGTGGAAAACTTTGTATCTCTGGATCTATTTTCTGTGCTTTTGCAAATTCATCAAAACTTAAATTTGGAGATTTTGTAATAGAATCGATTTCAATTCTACTGTGTGCATCAGCAACCACGTTCTTACAACCTTGCACATGCCTAGTGTCAGTTGAATACTGAGAAGTAAAGTCTAAATGGCTTAATTCCCGTGGAGAACATTTATTAGGGTTTTACTTAAAAGTGTGAGTCAACGGTTTTTGGTCTGTGTATATTATAAAATTTCTGCCTTCTAATAAGTGTTTGAATTTTTTTATTTCAGAATAAACAGCAAACAATTCTCTATCATAAGTGGACCATTTTTGTTCACTTTTATTAAGTTTCATTGAGAAGAAAGTTATAGGTTCCCTTGTTCTTTCCGATAACTGACTTATAGTGCCTCTTACAGCAAAATCTGAGGCATCGACCGATAAGCTCAACTGAGCTCCTGGAATAGGATGTCTTAAAAGAGTGGCCTTGGCAAACGCATTTTTGGCGGCAATAAAGGCTTGTTCTGCACTTTCATTCCATGTAAGTTGTTCGGATAATTTACGAGCATTAGAATGAAATTTCTTTTTATTTCTTTGTCCTTCCAAAAATTGAACAATGGGTACAAGAATATGAGCGGCTTTAGGAATAAAACATCGATAAAGGTTAAACATTCCTAAAAATCTTCGCAACTGCGTTAAGGTTTCTGGTTTAGGAAAATCTAATATGCATTTAACTTTATCTTGTAGAGGTTGAATTCCTTCTTCGGAAAGGTTAAAACCTAGAAAATCTATTGAAGAGACACCAAAAGTACATTTAGAAGCGTTAATACATAACCCATATTCTGCCAATTTTGAAAATAATGCCTTTAAATGTTGATAATGCTCTTGGGGATTTTTAGAAGTAATTAATATGTCATCGACAAACGCATAAACACCTGATAAATCACGTGTAACCTCATTTTTAAAGCGTTGAAAAGTAGCAGATGTGTTGCAAAGGCCAAATTGCATCCTTGTACTTTCGAATAAACCAAATGGGGTACATATAGCGGCTTTGTGTATATCGTCAAGGTTTACTGGGATTTGATGATAAGCTTTTATTAGGTCTATGTGACTAAATATTTTTGATCCATGTAATTCTGCAGTAAAATCCGCAATACAAGGTATCGGGTATTTGTCTTTAATTGTTTGAGCATTTAAAGCTTTATAATCACCCACTGGTCTCCAATCTAAAGTTCCTTTTTTAGGGACTATGTGTAGAGGTGAAGCATAGTTACTTCTCGAAGGTCTTATATGGCCTAACTACATCATAATTTGAAATTCAGTTTTTGCAATTCTAAGACGATCAGGAGCAAATCTTCGAGGTTTTGCAACTACAGGAGGACCTTTCGTAATTATGTAATGTACAGTATTATGTTTAACTGGTTGATTTTTGGATTAGATAATTTAGTAATAGAAAGAAATTATTTCAAAAGTATATGATAAGGAATATCTTTAAGAATAGAAACTTGAACTGAATGAAGATTTGTATATTTTAAGTGGCCAGTGGCTTGTAATTTCGTTTCTATGTCTCTAAGACATTTATGCCTGAGATCAGGAACCAATTCAAAATAATGGAGAAAATCTGCTCCTAAAATTGGTGTACTAACATTGGCTACTAGAAATGTCCAAGTAAAATTTCTTCTCAAATTAAAATTTAAAGCGAGTGTCTTTTGTCCATAAACATTAATTGCTGAAGAATTTGCAGCTAAAAGCGTTTGTTGTGAAGAATTTTGCTTTTGGTAATTGTTAGCAAGGATTAAGGACACGTCAGAGCCAGTATCGACCAGAAATGAAACATTTGCTGTCCGGTCGCGTATGAACAGGAGACGTGATTCATGAGGCAAAGAATATGTCGCCTCTATTCTTTGCTGCATTCGTTTTCCTGCCATGCACAAGGCTTAACGCATTTATCATCTCTACATTTCTTTCCAAAACGTCTGTGATACCAGCAAACGGAAAAACTTCGTTTGTGGGAATTACTTCTTTCACGACTGTTTTGGTTACGACGATATGGTGAACAACTACGAGAAAAAGAAAATTGATCAATTCGTTTATTTTATTTTCTAATTTCGCGAAATATTTTAGTTTCGAAAGATTCATCTGTTTTGGAAACTGAAAACGTTTCAACAGGAGATGGCGTAACATCGATGATGCGATCGGAAATTTCAGCAGCTTTCTCTACTGTTAGATCAGAAACTGCAGCTAAAATAGTTTGAACATTGGATGGCAATCTTTGTAAAAATAGTTCTAACATTTGTTTATCGGGAACATCATGTGATTCTGTGCGACGCTTCATATTTCGTAAAAGTTCTGTTGGTTTGCGCGATCCTAATTCTTCCCCTAATAATAGGTTTCGAATTTCTTGTTGCGATGATTCTCCCGAGCGGTTTATTAATTCCTGTTTAATTTGCTTGTATGGATCTACTGGATTCCGGTTTCATAAGTACATCAAGAACTAATGATGCAGTTTCGGGAGGAAGATGGGAAACAATATTATTATATTTAGTTATCTGTTCTGTAATGAGTTTTGATGTGGCAAGAGCAAATGTGTTTTCACACATAACAAACCATAATGCGGGATCAGATCTGTTATATACAGGAATTTGAACAGCATTAACTTCAGCCATGATACAAGGTTTAAGAACAAAATTGCGTTATATTTAACTATTAGCAATAATAAAGATATTTTAAATTACATAATAAGAATTATACACATTTTAAGGATTTATAATAATTAGTGAACTTCTAAACAGTTATAAAACGTAAATAAGAAAAATGAAAGCAATAATGAAATCGAATATGATATTAGAATCAGAAAAATTACGCATTTTAGTTTCAAAGCAAAAGCACAGAATAAAGAAACAGAAATAAAAAAACTTTAATCTGCGATTCCCCTCTCGCTGTTTTCGGAACACGACACATGACGCAACCCGGTAATAAATCACCACCACTTGAAAAACGTTACCGCAGCACAGAAAGAGCATCAGTAGTTTCGATTTATCTTTTTCAACAGGCGAAAACTAGGCGATAATTTTAAAGCAGGTTGATTTTCATATATTATAGTCACCAAATGAGGACGAATAGGTCACCATTAAGAAGATTTGCATGTTATGTTAAAATAAACATCACCTACACGATATTATCTCCTTCAAACAATTTTATTCAATTTTCTTTACTATTGCAGACATTCTTCCAATCGTGTACCACTGGCATAGCACACTCTTTACTCCTGATCCCTCTTACTGGGGTTACAAAAATTTACTTGGTGCGATGGCACCAAACTGGGATTCACCACAACTAGAAATAAATACAAATTAATTTCTCGACTGTGATTTCTCGACTTCTCGACTTTGATTAAAAAAAATATCAGTAAGTTTCTAAAATTCTCAAAAATTCTGAAATTTTTAAGAATTTCCAAAATTTTCTTCCAAAGAAAATTATTGAAAATTTATTATTAGAATAATTTAGGTAATAAATCCAGCGTCGCGCGCGCGATTTTTTATTTATCCATTACAAATTAACTTGCTGTCATAGAAATTATGCTTTTTCTATAAGATTATCATCGCCTTTTCAAAAAGAATGAGATTTTTTCATTATATTGTATCGCTGGGAAGTTTCAAATTTAAAACATTACATTTTTTCAAGTGATTTAAATCAGAGTAACTGTTAATAGTTACTGTGATTTAAACCTACTTAAATTCAAGTAGGTTCTACTTAAAAACATTTGGAATAAAGCTATAATATATCAATGGTTTGCGATACTCTGACACCATATTTAGTTCGCAAAATAAGTTGGTTCATTACTTGACTCAACATAAAGATTGCCATATTGTGAAATCAAATATACATTAAATATTCACAGAGCTTAAAGAAAACTTACCTTTGGAGGAGGGTGGAAGTTTGTATCAAAAAGTGCCAGTTCAGGCGTTAACTACTTCACTGTACCATGTTTTGAAATTAGGAAGCAGTTGACTGTATTCAGGGACTTAGTTTTCAAAGTTAGGTAACCCCGGAAACGAAGATTGATTAAAATACTAAAACTAAAACTACTTATGAGGTGGAGAAGAGGAAAATACGAATTCTTATTAAATACATAACAGAGCAGAATTCTTATTTTTGCAACGATGTCACGTTATTTTCGATTCATAATAATGGGACCACCTGGCTCTGGAAAAGGAACGATATCTAATCGTATCGTTCGCGATTTTAAGTTGGAATATATATCTAGTGGGGATGTTCTCAGATCTCATGTATATAACAAAACTAGTAAGATATAGTTCTTTCTATTTGTATTATATAATTTCTTGTTACTCATATTAATGATTTTTTTCATAGTATAATTTATGAAAAGATTTATTTATTTACGCAATTTATTCGAAAGGTTACCTTCTTTCTACTCTACCATTTTTCGAACAAAATAAATGAGAAACATTAGAAAATATTTCCTTAAAATAATAATATTCTTCTCTTGCTCACATACGAAATTATAACTGGCATCTCAAATTAATGATAATAAAAATACCATAAACTTAAGTTAGTAAAAAGGAGTATAATCTCATATTGCATCCCCCAAGTCAAAATCTTTTGGAAATCCTTGATTTATATTTGTACTATCAATTATATATATACTAAACTAATATTGCCCAGCAATGTTTCATGATGTGTATCATGCCACTAACTTCTTACATCTAATCTTAATTTATTCCAAGCATTATTAATTTTGCCTAAAATCAGTTAGAATTCTACATCTTTATATATTATGAACAAGAAAATAATTTTACATTATTAGTATTATGTTTTAACCAGTTCATTAATGTGGTATCCCAGAGGATCGATTGTGAACCCTTTTCTGTAATTGAAATTAGAGAAAAAATTGCAAAAGCAACTTAAAACTTAACTTTTTTTAAAAATTAATCAACTTTGTTTCATTTTATTGCTATAAAAATTATTGATTTATTTCTATGAAAGTATTTTATTTAATCCCAACAATTTTTTATGCTAAGTTCTTTACCAAATTAGCAGAGATTTTCTCACAGGAACTCCTTTGTAAGATTTATATATTTTAAAATACTTGAATGCAACTAATGGAGTTCAGATATCATGATTCCTTAGCTTTTTTCTCAAAAGTTTCCTTCAAAATACTATTTTCTTTGCTATTGATGATTTTAAATTAACCTGTTACAGAATCATTCAATATTAAATTTTATTGATAATTTTTGTTATAAATTGAACATCATGAGCCACATATTGACATCATTACAATGACTACTATAGCTACTTTTATTTAGAATATATTTTATTTTTAAACAATTAAAACAATTATTAAATTTAAAAAAAAATAAATTTGTGACTAAAATGAACTAATCATGGTTTCTTTCCATACAGACTCACCAAGCTGACAGTTGAATAATTTTAACACTGGTTAGTGAACAATCTAATAACCAAAGGCTGTTGAAAAGCATTTTAGAGACTATCATGTGTTAATTTCCAGGGAGTCTTTTTTTTATAGATAGTAGATTTCATTCACATCTTGCATGGGACATCTCATTCACATCTTTTCCTCCCTTGCAAGATGTGATGAAACCCAGTATACTCCCAAGCACTCACCCTAACAGACATGGATGCAGAAACAGCCATCTTCTCTTGTTCAATAGTACCTGGAATTGAACCTGTGATCTTTTACTCTAAAAAGCATTGTTTTAACACTAGGTGGTGCACACAGGGTGAGTGCATTTTCTGAATGATAACTTTCTTGAATGTTAACCATTCAGCAGCAACTGATAGATTTGATTCCTGTCTCAGATATGGATATTTATAGTAGTTTAGAGTTCACTTTTAATGGTTAATCCTAATCAAATTAGTTGCTTTTATTTTTAAAAAGCATTAACAGAGCAGCAAAAAACTAATTCTGCTTTAATTCAGTTCTAGGAAACAACACAAATGGATTGAATATTTATTGAGAAAAATTGCTTTGTATCATTAAAAACTTGGTAAATTTCTTTAATCTATTCAGGTGTAAATAAGTGCTTACCAATCAATAAACATTGATTATTTATAATTGATGTACACTTTACAATTAATTTTAAAAAATTGCTTTGAAATTAATTTATTTATCCTATTGAACTGTATTATTAATGATTCATTTGCATAAAATGTATTACCTCTTGACCTATTGATAATTGGAGTTCTACTGAATTTAAAATCTTATTGGAAAGTGTTTCATTGTTAAACTTTTAATTCAATATTATTTTTTTCATTTATTAATTTAATTTTAAATATGCTATAAATTAGGATTTTAATACCACAAGGTATTAAATCTGCTGTTGAGAAATATGCAAATATATTAAGAATTATTTTAAATAAACAAAATATAATTAAGAGTTAGTTTTCAACCCTAGTGTTAAATGTTATTAATGTGGAGTTGCTATCAGTATATTAATTACACACATGTCCATAAATTAAGGATAATCCTAATGGAAACTTAACACAAAATTATAAAAATACTATTTGTAGAAATATCACTTGCAAGCATATATGCATATATCAAGAAGTTCTCTGTGCCAAGTGAGGAACACTTGGACAACATCTTTTTTGTTTTTTCTCATTTATTTAATGCATGAGCTCAATGAATAAACCATACTTGTTTTGTTTTTGCTTGTTTAGTTGCCAGTTCCAGCATAATCCTTAATTTATGGACGTGTGTAAAATGGAAATCAAGAAATAAAATATTTAAGTATACAGTGTTTAAAAATTTTTTAGTAATCATCTTATATGATTTGATATTTATGATGTAAATAAATCCTTATGAAACAAATACTTTGTAATTTAAGAACTTTTTTAAGGCTTTGGAAAAGCAGCTGAAGCTTATATTGAAAAGGGAAAACTTGTACCTGATGAACTTATATCAGATCTCATTTGTGATAAACTGAAGTCATTATCAAAGAATAACTGGTTACTTGATGGTAATGTCGACACATATTTTGACAATTATATAATTTCCTTTCTGTAAACTTTATTTCTTTCATTTATTGACAAGTTTTGTATTTATGTTTTGATACAATATTATTACATACTTTATTTGTATAATTTATTAGTTTATTGGTGGTAATTCTATAATTTGTGCATATATACATGCATCTTTTGCTTAAGGCAACCAATTTTGGCTGATACTTCTATATCAAGGTAATAAGGAGTTTATTTCAACATACATGAACATATAATATTAGAAAAAAATGAGTATCTATAATTTTTATTTTTATATTGGATCATTATTCAAATAATTGCATATTTTATGAAAAATATGCACTAATTAAATAGTCATTAAAAATTGACAGGTTTCTATTGCATTATATGGAAGTTTCTTCTGGTATATCTGTTTTAGAATATCTTATTTATTTTTTTTATATATAATAGTTTGAAGAAAACTATTTTTTTACTTTTCAAAAAAATTATATTGTTATGTCATGAATAAGGGAGGGGGGTCTTCCTTTTTCTATAATTTCTTATACTGGTTTGAATAGTTTTTCCTAATGATCTGGAGTGCATTTCCAATACATTGAAGTAAATCTTTCAGTATTGATATGAGTAAGTGTTTGATTGAATCAATGAAAAATAATGCATTTATCATCTTCTTATCATTAATACTGGACTAATTGCTGAATGATTTGCATTCTATCCTTTATTTCAACAGCTCTTGAATTAATTCCTAATGCAGGTGTGGATATTTACTGTGATTAAGTATTTATTTAAGACTGTAAGCTCAAATCAAAATAGTTCTTGTTCTCAAAAAATTAATAAAGATAATAATAATCATAGTGTGTGACAAATGAACCAAACTATCATTACTAACTTGGATTATATTGGATATTGGTAAATGGGATTAAATAATTCAACATTGTTGTTTAGATTGTGTATTCAATTATATGCTTCCAGGAAATGTCTTTTTGGTTTGGATTACCTCACATTATTGTATGTTATCATGTTCTTTAATTATAGCTGGAAATTTTTCTAAAAATCTCCGAGCAACATCCCTATTTCAAATTTACCTGTCATTTTTACATGATATTTTACTTAAACTATGCATAGTATAATTACTTTATCAAATTATGAATATTTTAATTAACGTAACTAATTTAAAATAGTTATAAAAGTTATATTTATTTTATTATTTTTATTATTTTATCATACATATCCAATTTAAATTGTCTATAAAAATATTTTAAGTGTAATATATTTTCAAAGTATTTATAATTAAGTAGCACTTGACTAAGCAAATGACACATAATTGATGTGACTCTAATATTCATCTCAATTAACTAATTTTTCTAGAAAATTGAAGTGAATAAAGTGCTATGTTTATTTTTAACCCCTTGGACATATTCTTCTTTATTATTAGGATAATAATGAGTATTATATTAGCTGTAATATTAATAGAATTTTATAACTTTTTTCTTCTCTGTTTGATTTCTGGTATTGATTGATATGCTTGATTTCAACATTTTAGTGAATTTTTTCATGTTAAAATTTTGATTTCATTATTGTGCTTTATCGTGGAAACGCCTAAAGTGAAATTATGTATACATGCAAAATGATATTATGTATATCTGTGCATTTATAACAATCCAAAACTATCAGAAAAATGTTTATTTGTGAGTAACAAAAAAAAGAGCATAAATTATGTTTTAAGTTATAGTAATAAATCACTCTATTTTAAGTTATTTTTCAAATTTGTGAATAAAATTAAGATTGGAGTTTTCAGTTAATTGTCAACATGCAATGTTCTGTTGTTATTTTAATTTTTACTATTTATTAAAATGCAATATGAATTAAATAAATCAAAATGATTATCATCTTTGATTGAATTCCAATGAGAATCGAGAAGTATTCAAAATTAATATCAACCACATAAAGAACTACTATATGATTAATGAGAAAAGAACATTAGATCAGCAATTCAAATAATTAGTGAATTTCACATGAGTTTGATTATAAAATTTATTATTATTAATTTTTATTTATATTTTCTAAATCAACTGTTATGTGTATGCCCAACTTCAGAAATATGTTTCAACTGAAAATTTGAAAAAATTTTTTATAAAATATTTTATCAAAATATTTTTCTTTTTATGTCTTTTCAAAATTTCTTTGGGCTTGTTCAGTTCATAGAAAAGGTTCATTATTAAAGATCTCATTCTTAAAATACGGCCTCATTATTTTGAATTTTTTTTTAATCAATTTCTAAACTATATAAGCTGTCATAAATACTCAGTTTATTTTTAAAAAACACAGCCTTATCGATAATGTTACCACTTTTAGTGCAATTAACAGCAATATTTTGAAATTTATTTAAATATTATTCTATTGTGTGTTTTACACATTCATAATAAAATTAATGCTGAGATCAGTAGATAATTCTAAACTAAATACCAGTTTAGTCCCAGCCATCTTCTATTGTTAGCTCCAATGTCCAAGAAAGGGACATTCATGGCTGTGAAGTGTTGATCTGGCATGGTTCATATTAGATGAGCACACACTCCTCCAGTCTTTGAAAGAAGCATTGTTACAGGTGAGGATGATATCTTGGGACCCTATATTTGTTTTCATAGAAATGTAGTTGGCTCTGATTTTATTTTAATGGGTGACAATTTGGCCATTAAATTGACAGTGTCCCATCTTGTTGATGATTTTCTGTGAAGTGAAAATATTGGCCTGCCAGATCTTCTGACCTCAATCCTATAAAAAATGACTGAGGAGCTTGGAGGACACTGAGCTTTCTAACATGCAATAATCTCATTCCTTTGTGAACCATCAAGGCCTTAAGTAACTGCATTGTTGATCAAATAAGATGAATTACTACAGCAATTCATACATTATCTTCTTTCCTTTATGAAGTCATATTCTAAAATATGTACACCTAGAAGGAACTGAATGCTCTGTAAACTCATTTTTTGCTAAGTTCTGAACTATTTCATACTTTCTAGATCCTGTAAGTGTGTCCACTATTATGTGTATATTATAACTGTTAATTTTTTTGTTTAATGGCAATTTATGTTAAAATCATATTTCCTTAAAATCCATCTAGTAATATAGGAAATATCTAAATAAATCTGAAAATTGTTCTTACTTTGATTGTAAAATTCCTAATAACTTACTATACCAAGTGAAAAAAGGACTGTGATGTTCTTCCACAAATAAACTTTACTAAAATCATAAATAATTTATTATTTTATATTTGTAGGAAAAATCTACTAACTCTTTGAGCCACAGCTACAGACTGAAGATAATATGCATATATAAATAGCATATTGTTATTAATAATGATTGTGTTGAAAACTTGATAGTAGCTTTCTCTTTGTGACATTTTTTAATATTTTTATAAAATGTGTAAAAATTATGGGAAAATTCTTCATTATAATTCTGGTTATTGTGTAATTATATATACATGCATACATACATTAAACAATATCCAGGATTACAACATAAATTTTTCTCATTATCAATCAAACAATTATTGTTTATAGCAGTAAAATACTGTATTTTCTTTTATTGACTTTATTTGGAAAACAAGGAAGAAAACAAAGGATAAAATTTCATTAATAATCATCTGTAGTTGAATGAGTAGGAGTCATATGTAGATAATTTTGGGTTTATTGCTTAAAAACATTATGTTGCTCATTATCTATAACTTGTTCTGAAATATTTTCTGCATACCCTAAAATCATTAATTTTCTTTCCTGGAAGCCCACGTAATGTTAATGGTTTGATATTCCTGTTTCAGATTACAGGCTATGCTGCTAATTATCTAGTAAAATATAAGAAAACATAGTTGTCTTTTGCATTTGTGTGTTATAAAATATATTATATATAGTAATAATAATATATCCATTTTTCATTCTTTAATGAACATGTTTCTCAAAATAATTTTAAAAACTGAGAATGTTGTATTATTTAGTATTAAGCTTTTTTCATATGAAATGGGATAACTTTAGTTGAAAGTTTTTTAAAAATCCAAACAAAGTTTGTTTCTTGTCATATTCAATATTGAAAGAAACTTAGAGGGATCTTTTAACAAAAATATTAATACTTTGTTAATATATTTTTTAATTTTTATATTTATTTATTTATTATTATTTGTAAAAAGGAATTTGAATACCTATTAAATTTCTACTGATACATTATGAACATTGATATTTTTATAAAAGAAAAGTTACATTTGAATGTAAATGAAATTCATATGCAATTCCTTTTTTTAAAAAAAATATATACTTTAATTATCTTTCAATTTTCTTAACCTTTGAGAATCATGATAATGAAAAAAATTTTAAGCTTGTATTTTTTGTTATCTTGACATCATAATTCATCATAAATTGTTTATTTTACTTTTATTGCTTTAAATAAATATTTGAATTTTTTTTTCAGGTTTTCCTCGTACATTGCAGCAAGCAGAAGTGCTGTCAAAAACATGCAATATTACTTTGGCTATAAATCTTATTGTACCAGATGAGGTTATAATTTCAAGACTAAAAGGTCGCTGGGTCCATGGACCTAGTGGACGAATTTACAACTTAGAATTTAATCCTCCAAAAATTCCTGTAAGTTTACAGTTTTATACTTACTTCTATATGTAATTTCCATAACTTACTTATTCTATGAAATTTTTATGTATCATTAAATTTTTCTCATTTTTTAATGGTATATATAGGATGGTTCGTGTCTTCCCTGTTTTTAGGAATACATTTTTAAGACTAGGAAATAAACTTCATTTTTAAGATGTGGTTTACAGTGTGTTCTGCTTTTTAGGCCACACTTCATCCTTTGCAATTTAGGCAATTATCCATGTTTTGTAGAATATCCTTTAGCATAAATAGGAGAGTTTTACCAAAGTTGTGGCTTCAAGAAGGGTTTGTCTGAAAAAGGGTGTGGCCAGAGATGTTAAATAGTAGGGTGGACAAAGCAAATGTGGAAAACCCGAAAAAAATTTTGCATACAAAAGCAAATAATGCAGTTTATAAATGCTATATTTTATGACAGAATGATTGTAAAATTTATCTTTTTTAATTGCATAAAATTTATACACAATAAATTCTAAGTTAAAATAGATCATTTATCTAATGACTTCTAATATATTTCTAACCTTATCTTCCATCAATTTATTTTATTTGAAATCATGTTAATAATTTATTTGTATTTTATCAATTTAATCTGTTTTTTTATTTGTAGCTTCATATATTTCAATAATTTATAAAATTTCCAATGATAAAAGAAATTTATATTCAGTACTTAATTTCAAATCATTAAAAAGTTTGGCATTAACTATGTAATAAAATAAAACTTAAAATTGAAATAAATGTTTAATGATTTGTACTAACTCAAAGCATGTAAAATAATTTTTTGTTTTATTTTTTGATAATTACCATTTTATTGATTATAAATAAACACAATTTTTTACTTTATTACTCCATCAATTACAACAATCATAATAATATTATCAATGATCATTCTAGAAAACAGTAGTTTCATGTATCCTTGTTTTTAAACTTGTATCTTTTGCACATACGTTTTCATAAGAGTCAGTTCAATTTTAATGTCCAAATTTGAGCCAATATTTAAAAACTTTTGATGTCCTTAGTCTGATTAAAACATTATTGTTTCTGTTATATTGAATGAATTTAATCAGATGCCATAGTTAATAATTTAACTATTCTTGTTTATGGTATTTGTATCTTTAGAGAGTATTTTTAATTGTAATGTTCTCATATCTAAAAATTAAAATTTACTTTTGAATAACATTATTTTTGCATCATTTAAAATTTTTCTGTTAAAAGAAAAAAAAATTATTGTATAGAATATACATTCAGAAAGAATTTCACAGTGATATAAATTATTAAAAAGCTGCATGTTTTAAATATTTAATTTATTTACCTTTAGCTTTTAACCATAAAAATTGTTTCCAAAGACTATAAAATATAAGCCGAACCTGAATCACAAATTCTGGATAACTTAAAATTATTTTTTCTTTTAATAGATATATCATTTAAAATTTAATATTCATTCCATTTTTTCTAAAATTATAGCTGATTTTGATTGTTTATTACAATAATGAATTTTCTCTGATTTTTTGGGCTAAACACCTTGACTAACCATATGATGATTTGAAAAATATTCTATTATTCAATAGTTCACAAGCATATACATATCTCTATAGTATTCTTTTTTTTTTCTTTATTTATATCACTTTAAAAATGTTTAACTAATTTAATAATATAATTAACTAATTTAAAAATCTGTTTTCCAGATCCATTAATGTTATAACTTTCAATGCATATCCTAGATCAGAATTGCAGTATTTATACAATTAAATGAATTTCAACTGCATAAATAAATTTCTATATCTATTAATAAACGGTAATTCATTTCAGTAAAGGATAATTATAAATAAAAGAGTATAATGTGTTTGCAATTTTTTAATTTTTTTGTAAAGAAACATTTTTCTTATCAGAAAAACTGCAAACACAATATACTATTTTACCTATAAAGTTTCTTTAAAAATATAATCCTCCATATGTACTGGCCAAATTGCTTTTTCTTTATAAGAAACTGAGCATCTTTAGTTAAAATATTATTTGTCATATTACTTTTTAAAAACTATTTTATCAAAAATTAGCTTCATTATCTAATAAGAAACATCGTGTTACTATTAAAACTAGTGTATTGTAATTTATGTGGTAAAATTATCTGTTTGCATTCCAAAATTTGAGTTTCATTTTTTAAATGTATTCAATCTTTCTGTATTGAAATATATTTCTACACTTCATAAAAGAAGCAAAACATTTCTTTATTTTTCACTGCAAAGGCAGCAAATGAGACAACCCTATTGTGTTGCTTATTATTCTGACATTTAATTTCACGTCTATCTGACATATATGACAACAAATAACAATATATTAAAAAATCATAATTCTTTAATTTACTAGTAAATATAAAACTCTATTATTGGAATTCAAAAATTATTCTCATTTATTAAATTTATCCACTTAAATCAGTCATAAAGGATTTACAAAGTACCTCCAAAAATAATAAAAACTGTACTAAAAATATGTAAATGATTATGGGAAAAAAGGAAAGTTTATTTCCAATATATAGAATAAAAAGATATTTTATTTTCTTCACTTGCCAACATTTATCAATTTAGTCATTTTTATACATATGAAATGTTTTCTATTTTTGTTTAAAGTTATTTATCAAATCAATTTTGTGTTGATGTTAATATATCTTGATTTATGGACCAATTATTCAGGGAGATTCCTAAAAAGTAAGTTCATGAGATATAATTTATTGCCTTCACATGAGATATGGTGAATCGAACAAGATTCACTGTTCTTTTTACATGAGTCCTAATTATTTTTTTACAGGTTATCTAAGTCAAGTTACATGCCTATGAGAGAAAAATTATAATATTGATTAACCAAATAAATCTCTTCTATTCAAAATAAAGAATATAATATCTAATTAATATTGTTTCGGCTGATAAATAAATCATTAGCACTTCTCTCTGGATGTGATCATTTATTATTTAAAAATCAAAATGAAAAGAATTTTAGAAATTTTAATTTTCTGATATATTATTTAACATGATATTAATTCTTTTGTAACAGATTAGAACCTTTTATTTAATAAGAAATATTTTGTTAATATTTTCTTTTGTAAGTAAAAAATGTTAACTTTTAATCATATTTTGATCATAATATCAAGATGAAATATAGCTTTCAAAAAAGGAAATTTCATAAAATTGAGCTATAATTAATGAAAACTTTTCAGAATAAAATTAAAATACAATTACATTTTTTTCGTTAGATGTTCTTAAAATTTGCATATAATCAATAAGAAGCACATATAAACTACAAAAAATTTCGTTTCAAATCAAATTAATGAATATTTAAGCTATGTCTTATTTTATTCACTGCAATAAAGATTAGACTGCATAAAAATATGAGTGGAATTATAGTATTGTTAATATTATCAGATAAATAAACTAATCTCAGAATTTACCCTTTTTAGAAATACCTTGATTATTAATTTCTTATACTACCATATAGAATATGTTCAGTAACATATTAATAAGGGAGTAAAGTACACAAGTAGTTATTATATATATTATTACATTCAGTAGTTGGGGCTTTATCAAATCTTAATCTTGATGATAGTAGGTCAAAATTTTGGGAACCTTCATTTTAAAAGAAAAACTAATATTGCAGAAAAAATTCTATTGATTTCAACTTCAGATTTTTTTCACTCGAAAATTAAATTAATTATATACTTAGATCCCTTCCTTTCCAAGCAAAGAAGGAACCCAACAAGGATAAGAAAAGGAAAATTTGAAAATAAACCAAATTCTTATCAGTTTTCATGCCAATTATGTTTCCTAAAATTCATTTAAATGTATCGATAGTATCAGAGAAGTCATAGATTCACTTTTAGTATTAAGAACTATGATAGAAACATTTTTAACATTTGTTATTGAGTCTTAAGAAATCTATGACTTCTCTGAAATTGTATATTTCCTCAAAATAAAACTGTATTCTTTTTTATACACCTTAAGCTGTAGTTTAGCCACTTAGTCTAGTGTCACATTATATTCATGAAAGAATTCTTGTTAAAAAAAAATGTCTCATTAACCGAGCTCGGTCCAAAATCATCAATTATGTCCAGAGACCACCAGCGAAAAAAGGGGGAATTACTTTTGAAAATTCTTTTGATTAGTGATAGAACTGTGGAAATTGAAAAGTAGTTACCACCAAATTTCAGGAAAATACATTTATTTAGTTTCCCTTTTCTTCTTACTGCTTATATCATTAATATATCATTACTTCTTCACAAATATCGTTAGTTTAATTCTCACAAATTTTCGTTTTTAAGGGTACATGGGACTTTGAAAGTGAAAAAATTTAATTTTAATGTATAAAACGTAATTTTTATTTTCTAATGAAAAAATTATGTTTTAAAAATATTTTTAAAATATATTTAAATTTTTATGTTTTACTATAACTAGTAAAAACATTCCTCGAGTCTCAAATTTTGTAAAAATCTATTGAGAAAATTTTAACATATAATACTAACAATAATATACATCAAACTAAGTGTACAAAATTTTTATGTGTCTAAGTTTTTTAATTTTTTTTTTCACATTTTACTGCAGTTTTCCCAAAACCAAATCAGATTTTTGCAAAGAATATATTGAGAAAATGCAATGATTTGATATTTTTGGAAAACCCACCCTTAAAAGTATGTGTTTTCTCTAAACAAGAGCAGGTAAAAAATTTTAAGGCTCTAAATAAAAAATTAAAGAGCAGCATAAGTTGACAAGATTATTAAAAATTTCAACAAACAATAATGAAAATTAAATTTTTAATAATTTTTTAAATTTAACAAGTAATTTCATAAATTAATCTTTATGTTCCATACTTTTAAGATTGTAAATTATTATTTGAAACACATTCAGATGAAATTTAAACACCTTTATTCAGATAACTGATTTATGAATGTTTTTGCCAGTTTCAATATCCTGTGTCTCTTAAGTAAAATTGTTTTGTTAAAAACGATGGACATTATTTGAAAATTTTGACTTTTAGAAATCTTGACATAAAGCTATTAAAAAAATTATTGACTTTTATTTTCTGTCAAGCATGCATTCATTCATTACATTTACTTATTTAACAGTCATTTTTAATTATTAAAATTTATAACAAACACATGTTTTAACTATCAATCTAGAGGAATGTGATGAAATCGTTCATAATAATTAATTTGCACTGTATTAAAAATTAGAAAAATTTTTGAATGCATAAATTATTGAATAAAAAAAGAAAATATATTATTGCGTAAAATAGTATAAAAGTAATCCAAAACAAAAATAAGCTCTTGTGAATAAAAAATGTATATATTTCAAAGTCATAAGAGAGCTGTATTAAACATTAAAAATAAACAGAAATTCTTTATTTGTAAAGTAAACAACTGAGAAAACGTCTCAAAATAAAATCATGAGTTATGAATGTAACAATTTCTTTTCTTATGTAAGTACCTTTATTCCTAGCTTGGTTTGTCATTAAACATTCTTTTTTTGTACGCGAGGTCTAATTAGATGAAGATCAGCAATTCAAAGTCTAGTTCCTAGTGAGAATTTGAGTCAGTAAAAAACTTAAATGCTGAATTTATCAGTTTTGGAAAAAATATAAAAATATTACAAATTTACACACTTTTTCTGAGAATATTTATGATTTTATTATAAAAAATATATAAGTAGATAACTTAATGTTGTTTAGATAACTCAATATTTCATTAAATCTTATATTCCATTGAAGCTTTTAACTTCCATAATCTAGTGCAGTGAAGAATTTTTAAAAATTATTAGAGTACAAACATTCTTTAATATTTCAATATCAATTCTTAATTGTGTAAGTTCCTTCAGTAAATTAAAATTAATTCTGACTTTAATGATCAAACATGGGACAAAATCGCTTGAGTGGCTTACAATTTTTTTTCATTAAATTATAAAAATTGAAATGATTGACATTGACGCAGTAATTAATCAATTTCTTTATTAACGGCAAATGAAACATCCAATATAATTAATATATCATTATTTATTTATCTCTATATAATAAATATTAACATCATTCACATTACTAAAAATATATATTTTTCAAAATAATTATATTGAAATGTAAAATATAAATAATTTTTTTAAATTAATTATGAATTGTTACAAATTTGATTATTCTCCTGTCACATTTCTGAGTCCAATTTTAGAGTCCTGATTTTTTTATTCAATTCTTATTGTTTCAAATTAAAAGCATAATCAAAACCTTTAAAATTATGTTCAACATGAATTATTTTAAAGACAGTGCTTTTATTATTTACATTATAAGCTTATGAGAAGTTTATATTATATTACTATTTATAGTGGGTGAGTGCCAAAATAGATATCTTTCAAATAAAATAAATTCCCATGATCTGGGAAAACAGAAACTACATTTGTGTTTGGATAGGTAATTTTATAATTGTTTACTTTACTGACAGGAGTTATTCTGGTTTATGGATGGGTTTTAGCTTCCCCTAGTTTGTTAATCGATTTTAAATTATTACCATATGTGTGAAAGACAGTTTAACTTCCTGTGTTCTTTTTACTCAAAATTTCTTAAGAAAGTCTGGAAAAATCCCTTGTAAAACACTAGATTCAAGTTGTATGGATTTTAGTAATAGGAGCTGAAGGCGAGTATCATTCATTATTGATTAAGATTTTTATAAAAAGATGTTTGATCCCCTTTGCAACTTATTTTGCATATTTATAATTACTTACATTATGTAATCTTATAAACTTGCAAAACAAACTGTATAAAATGAAATAATTAAAAATCAGTTGAATGAATATATATATATATATATATATAATATATATATATATATATATATATATATATATATATATATATATATATATATATATATATATATATATATATAGTTAATAGTATATTTTATAAAATACAATGAAAAATGCCAAATGGAGAATAGTACATTGAAAATACTAAATGGAAAACAATACATTGAAATTACTAAATTGAAAACAATACATTGAAAATATTTGGAAGAATTTTCAAAGAAAAATATCAAGGAAAATATCAAAGAAAGATAGATATAAAATGGAATGAAATACTTATATATCCAGCTTTGTCAAGCGGTGTTGACCACATTGGCACAAATTATGGCTTTCCTGCAATGGCCCAAGACATAGTCTTTAAGACGCCAGTACACCCCAAAGCCATACCAAAAGTTCAAACCAAAATATCAAACCAGAATAAAAGAGAGAGAGAGAGAGAAGTACAATTTAATCTAAAATATATAAGTCAAAATCCAATGTTGCCAAAATACATTTAATTTACAATAATCAACTAAAAACCAAATCTAAATACAAGTCCAAATCTGTAAGAACCTCACCAAATACATAAATTAGCAACTAAGTGTAAACACTATCAGCATTTCAAGCTTCTTATAAGACCTTCAAGGCTTGGGTGACCCTTCTGTAGTATAAAACTACGCCTTACTTCACTCTTATAAGCAATGCTCTTCTAGCGAAATAGTGTTTAATAAATTTAGTTGGAATGCCATTATGAGTTAAAATATTTTCTAGTCTATTTATTTGTTTATTGATGTTGTTTAAATTATTACATATATTGTATATTCTATTAAGTTGATTAAAAATAATATTTTTATAAATTTTAATTGAAATGTTTGAATTCCAGAAAATTAGTTAACTTTGAAATTAAAATTATTAGTTTTATCATATATGTCAGTAAATGTGTGGTGTTCTTTTATAGTAATTGAAATATCGAGAAATTCAGTTTTTAAGTTATCAATATTAGTTTTAATTAATTTTAATTCCTTAGGATATACATTATTGTAAATTTTATCGAATTCTAGGCAATTAAAAATTATTAAATCGTTAATATATCTGTAAGCAAAAGGAATTTGTATAATAAATGATTTTTCATAGTAGTTTAAAAATAAATTTGCTAATATACTTGAAAATTTGGAACCCTGGGGAATGCCGTTAACTTGTAAATAAATATTTTCTCCATTTACACTTAGTCGCTGATTTATGTATTTGGTGAGGTTCTTGTAGATTTGGACTTGTATTTAGATATGGTTTTAAGTTGATTATTGTAAATTAAATATATTTTGGCAACATTGGATTTTGAATTATATATTTTAGATTAAATTGTACTTCTCTCTCTCTTTCTCTCTTTTATTCTGGCTTGATATTTTGGTTTGAACTTTTGGTATGGCTTTGGGGTGTACTGGCTTCTTGAAGACTATGTCTTGGGCCATTGCAGAAAAGCCATAATTTGTGCCAATGTGGTCAACACCCCTGACGAAGCTGGCCATATTAGTATTTCATTCCATTTTATATCTATCTTTCTTTGATATTTTTCTTTGAAAGTTCTTCCAAGTATTTTCAATGTATTGCTTTCAATTTAGTATTTTCAATGTATTGTTTTCCATTTAGTATTTTCAATGTTCTATTCTCCATTTGGCAGTTTTCATTGTTTTTAATAAAATATACTATTAACTATATCTTAGTAATACTATTCTAGCTGCTTTTGCGCTAAATGTATTGCTAAGCATGAATGTTTTTATATATTCTTGTGCATTTCAGTTCTATATCTGACCTTGCGTTATATATATATATATATATATATATATATATATATATATATATATATATATATATATGTTCAGATTTATAGGAGTTATGTAAAAAACTTGGAGCTTAAATTATAAGTTCTGCAAATGCAAAGTAATGTTTTATTGCATTGACAAATCACTTGTCAATATTAATAACGTCTTAAATTTTGAGAGTTTGCAATATGAGTAATGAGAAAAGTTAAAAAATATTTTATGCCATCGCAAAAAATCTGTGATTAGTAACTTCAGTATACAAATATTTGCTATAAATATGTTTTCTTCACAAGTTTAATTTTAAAAAAAGAAATCATTTATTACGTATATTCAATTATTGTAATTAGAAAAACACATGTCTATATTATATTATAATACTTATACAATATGCTACATACTTTTAGGCAAAAGTAAAAAAATATAAACATACTATTTTTTACTCAAGTAATTTACATGGTTATCAGATATAATGATATAGTAAAGCAAAAATAATTTTAAAATTAATTGCAGTAAAATAGGGTAAATCATCAATAAGCACTTAAATTACTACGCAATCTTTAAATAATCTGAGTTCTCTTTTCACTGCTCTTAAAAACACACCATGAATTTTGGTGAAATAATTTTATGTATGGAAGGCAAGTTATACTATAGGTAATAAAATATTTAGCTTAATTTTTTTGAATGGTATACCAAGTATTAATATTAAAACATCACAACCACTTATACTACTTGTATTAATAAAATCACTAAAAAAATGAGTTAAACAAACGAAAATAGTATTTATTTAAGCTATTGTCATCATGGACTCTTGGATGGAAGATATGATCGATAAGTGTCTATGTTTTTGTAATCTTGTGTTTATAGCTTCACTAATAATAAAAGTTTTTGGTTTGTATATTTATAAATGAACGTCTGTTAATGTCGGTGAAATACTTCCAGTATTTAAATGTGTTTATAAAGTGCAAAAATGCAAAAAAAATTTCTAATCTTTTTCTATTATATAATAAGACAATATTATCAGCATAGCAAATATTAAAAATGTATAGTGTGAGAACTTGTTTCAGAAATAAATATTCGTCATTTATTGTAATGTTCATAATAGATTCTCTTTCACAACAAAGTAGATTGGGAATATGTAGATAAGTTTATCTCGTCATAAGTAATCATATATATCATAATTAAGTGTGAATGAAGCGACAAACATTTGAGACTGTCTATTATAAATTGCAGTATTAGAAGAGTTAGTTTTTAACTTCACAAAAATTCTGTAATTACATTAAATTAAAATTTTATGAAGTATCATTAAGTACTAAAACTACTAAGCGAAGGGTGCATATTTAAGATATAAAAAATTACTCTATAAAGTTGTCAGAAAAATCCTAAATATAACTAAGAACAAAATATATTAGAACAAGGAAAAATGCTACTAAATATATTATGTTCAATCACATTTTATCAAGATGTCCATGGCTCCACCTATATTACATCCAATCACATTTTCTCCTGACATCAGTGGCACTACCTACAACTCATCATCATTCAGCACAATAAAGACACTGTCCTATAAGCTGAGTCATTATGCTGTAACAGATCATTTAGATTTTACGACAAAGGTGACAGAATGTGAAGTTTGTCAGAGCAACCACAAGTATTCGAATATCCCCATAAGTAAAACAAGATCTTATCATTAAATTACTAAAATGAGAGATTCACTTGTGAACCAAATTTTTCTATAGTTAAGTGGGCATAATATTTTAGTTAAAAATATTCAAAATCATTGAATTTTGTAAAGCTAGATAATCCTCTGATATTTATCAATACAATCTAACAAAAATTTTTACAATATCTCAGATTTTTTTTTTTTTTAGTTCCACCATAAAACTTTTTTTAGTTATTTAATTAACAGTTTTTTTTTTAATAATTTTATTTAAAGTAAAGGATTTTTGCAATGAAACTTCACATCAAAAGAAAGAAATGTAGATGCAAAAACATTAGTGACTTGAGATATAGGTGGAACTTTGTGATGTCATATTTTAAATAAATGACATTTTTCTTCTAATCCAATCCCAATATTAACTAAAATATGTTTATCTTCTATATTTAAGGAGGAAACAATGTTTTGAAATTTTCATGTTTTATTCAACAATTTCCTGTGACATCAAGAATCAAACTATTTATTTCAAATAATAATTGTGTTATATTTTACTCATAGTGAATACAATTTATTGTAGATTTTGAATGAAGGATTTATAATGCATTGACATTGTTCTATTTATTCAGTAATTAGAATATATGTTTTGTGTAATGTACATATATACATAAATTTTCTTAAATTACAAATCATAGAATATGAGTAATTAAATTTATTCTTAGCATTCTATATATTATTAAGATTAAAAAAAAATTCTTATAAATATATTTTAAGCTATAACAACTAATGTGTGCCATTAAATGTATATATTGTTTAAAAATTAATTTATTTATACATTCATATCTACATATCAGCCTTAAATACATAAGCAAGAATAACTTTTTCTTCACTTATATGTATTTTCCAGCATAATTTAAATAAAGTATATGAATTTTTAAAAAATTGTATATTCTGTCAATATTAAAAAAAATAGGCCCAGCTTCATCATATATATTACTGTTAACCATTTTCTGAAATGAGGAACTGTAAACAGTTATATATGTCAAAATTATATGTATGTATTGAAATACATAAAAAGTAAGATTCACAGTTCTTTTAATGCCTTATTTTGCAATCAGTCTGAATTTTACATGACTTACAACAGTTTTTTGAAAAGTTTGGCAAAATTATGCACAGTTCCTTGAATTACGAATTTGTTTTTTACTTTTGTCAAAATATTAATTATTTTTGAAATCCCAGAAACATCAGTTATCTATAGAAATTGAATAAAATTAACAAAAATTTAAATAATGTAAAAATATAAATTACAAATAATTCATAAAAGGTTATATCTAACCCTATAAATAATCTTTAAAATCTCTTGAAAGGAATATCTATTATAATTATTAGCCATTATTTAGAATAAAAGATGAAATTAAAATCTTAAATGCAACAAATGACAGATTGGTTTTTCTGTGTCACAACAAAATTAATGATGTCTCTTCATCACACAAGTCACTCATGTTGGCCAGTATGTCATAAAGTACATTTCATTTGCATTTTATTGTATTGCTAATGGCAGGCCTATTGTGAGTATTACTGTTCTGTTTTGATAGTAATTCAAAATATTCTTGTAATTAGCCCTATTTCCTTTGAATCATTAATTTTGAATTTATTTTTAACTCATCTCTTAATTGAAAATGAATAATGATGTGCAAATTTTGGCATTCCTGTTGGAATTTGCAGTGTACCAAATGACATGATTTGAAAAAATTTCAATTTAAGATTGTGCGATTTTGCAATCTCATTACACCTCATGTGCAATATAACCATTGTGGTGTGGGATTTGAAACAGAAAATATTGAAGACCTCAATGTTGACATAAAATTATATTATTATGGGTTATTTTTAATAGCATATTATGTAATTCTTGTGTAATATAATGTTCAACACAAAAATGTGCAATACAGAAATTATTTTATTAATTCATATAAAAGAATTTATCATATTCCTTGCTTTAAGATGTTATTGTTTAAAGTTTTGAAGGAATAACATGAAAAATTTAAAATAGGTATATAATTTTATAATATTTAATATAAAAGTTTTTATATTTCTTTTAAAAGTATCTTTCATTTAAAATTTATATAAATATTATCAATTCTTCTTCCTCTTCTTAGAGTTGGGTTTGTATGTCATTGGGCACCTCTGCTTTTATCAGCGTTTTGTACTATTAAAATATTATCAATTAAGTATTAACTTTTTAGTTTCAATTTGCATCATCAACATGTAATAGTGATTATAAATTTGTTATTATAAAAAAATATTATTTTTACTACTGTCAAATGAACCATTAAAATAACCTGAACTACTTAAAAATTCTTAAATTTATCAACACACATATTTTAAGATTTGTCTTTTATTTATGGAGTTTATTTTATTATTTTTTTATTACTCTATTTAATTTTTTATTATTTCATTAAATTTTACATTGAAAAAAATAAATGAATTCTTTAGAGATGAAATATCTTCAGTAGTCCTCAAGAATTAAGTCAGCTGCTCATTAATGAAATGATAAAAAAAAAAAAATCCTCCCAAAGACATGATTATAAGATTTAAAATTATTTGCTTTTAAATAACTTGCTTAAATTGAGAATTTGTAAAATTTAAATTATTTTCAAAGTTCTGTATATTTTACTTGCAACTTTAAATATTTAATATATTTCATGTATTAAGCATTTCAGAATAGTTAAAATATAGATTAATTTACTCATGTTACTAATTTATTTGTATCTTTGTTTTTAGATGATATCTAAACATTTGAGGTAACTCTAGAATGAAATCTTGTTGAAAAATTGAGTCTTGTAAAAATATTTGTATTTTTTTTAATTATACAAATTCTAAGCAATTTACAATTTACTGACCAGAATTTAAATTTTTTTTCAAGTAATCTTTTTTAAAGTATAATTTTTTTCATTATTATTTACATAGAAAAACATATAACAAATACTCTTTAAATTTTTACCTCCTTAAATTTCTGTTTGCAGAATGTATTATTTATTAACATTTTTATAATATAAATAATTTTGCATAATTATTTAGTATTGAATATTTTAAATTTATAAATTTACTTTGCTATAAACATTTTTATTCATTGGTTTGTAAAAAAAAAAAACAATCTTAAATTTGAATTATGCATTACTATATTTTTGCTAATATAATTCTTTTCTTTTAAATTTTAAGGTTCTTCATTACCTAAAGTATATATGCGATTTTTTATTGATGTTTTTGTTGAAATTATGCAAAATTTTCATTCTTTTGCTAAGATTCCTAATTAATATTCTTTAATTGAAATTATCTCAATGTCTTAAGGCTCGTTTACTTTGCCAAAATTAATAAGAATTTTAATTTTAAAAAATTGACTTTAAATTAAATTATTTTATCAAATGAGCATATATATTTTTCTAAAAAAATTGAAATAAATATTCAGCAATTCATTACTGTTAAAATTCTTAATATTTAACAAATTAAATGAGGAATTTATAAAATGCGCATATATAAATATTAACACAGACTAACTAAACATTTATTAATTTTTATCCATATGTATATGATTATATCGTTTCTCAACTCTTTACTATATGGTTATTAAAATATTATTTTATAAATATATTTTTATTATTTAGTTTACACTAACTTGCACATTCTTATTTTAAATCTACATAAAAATGCATATTTTTAAGAGTAATTTTTAAGTTGCATTTTAACTTAAAAATGAATCCTTTATTGCATTTAGTTTTAGTTAGCTCAGCTAATACAATCCAAAGAACTATTTCAGTGTTTAAGAATGTCTGTCTATATTTGATATAAAAAAAGGAATATTGTTAGTATTGAAAAATTTATCAGTTTTTTCTTTGTTTTAGGGGCAAGATGATGTTACTGGAGAGGCTTTAATTCAAAGAAATGATGACAAACCTGACATTGTATTGACTCGTTTACAAAATTATAGAAATTATAATGCTCCAGTATTAGAATATTATAGGTAATTTATTTAATAAAATAAGAAAATATATTTACTAACATCAATTGAGGTAATTTGTGCATACATAGAAATATCCATATAAATTTTGAAACCACACTTTTTGTGTGTGCCAAATAAATCACCTATTTGTATTTTCTTAATAATTTTAACATGTTTAAATTATTGATTAAAGTTTATTAGATTATAGTTACATATGAAATTGCAATAATTGCTATTGACATAGACAATACAATTTTATACAAATTATAAAATCAAATGAATTAAGAAAATTTGTATTCAATTTCTATTACTATGTGCAACTTAAATTATTGTGTTATGAAGCATTTTATTTTCAAGTTTTTAATTTCTAATTTATCCGTTATAATTTACTGAAATCCAATCCATGCAAGTTTTATAAATGCAAACATTTTAGTCTTCTTGCCAGTCAAAATCTGTTTTTTATTTGAGGATTGGTGCAGTAATCATTAAGTAATATAGGAATAGAATTTATATTAATTATAAAAAAGATATATTCTGAGGTTTTTGAAACACCCATTTTACAACAAATTTTAAAATCTAGATATTTTCATAAAAGAAGTGACTTACTACATTTAATGCAAATTATGGTTCTGTTCTCAGTGAACTTGTATTTGTGTGTTTCATATGTCTAAGAATTTTAAACTGGTTTAACATTATTTTGGGAAGAAAACTATAATTTATTGGACTTTTTTCAATGATAAAAGTGGGGAATTGATTCTCAAGAAAGACAAGATCATTCATTTCAATTTATTGAAATATGTATCCTATAATTTTTATGCTGCTTTTTTATCCTTTATAGCAAGTGTATATGGTCATCAATTATACTTTGCTTTACCAAAGCATAAACTATATTTTTAAACATTGATGAATGTTTCCATTATATTGGTGTTATTTTTCCAAATTATATATTTTGAAATGTTCTAGAGTTAAAAAGTTCTTTATTTAATTGAAATACATCCTTTTTTAACTACATACAGTTTCAAGAATAAACATATGTAATATGTGTTTAATGATATGTTTGAGAGCTTATCAATTTATAGGAAAATAGTTGATTCTTGTGTTTAGAATGATATTAATATCAGGAATATTGGTTTGTATTGGTAAATTTCAAAATTATGTGGATAAGTAAAAAAAAAAAAAAATTTCACATCTATCGATAATCCCTTAACATTTTATGTCAGGTACACCAAAATTGCCTATTTTAATGTAACAACATGTGTGGAGTAATTGATGATCATAATGCTTGATTTTAAGAATGTTACTTTAACTATGTTGTTGATCAATGGC
Source organism: Latrodectus hesperus (assembly GCA_037975125.1). Lineage (NCBI taxonomy): Eukaryota > Metazoa > Arthropoda > Arachnida > Araneae > Theridiidae > Latrodectus > Latrodectus hesperus. The sequence continues at coordinate 40,871,525 of CM075854.1, forward strand.
GGAGTGGTTGGCATCCAAAGCTTTTGGAAACAGAAGGTCCCTGGTTCCAATCGTGATTCAGACAAGGGTGTTTATTTTTCTCTCTACGCGTGTGTTTCTTAATTCCTTCACTTTTGAAGAAAAATGGCACACTCACTGGGTGCCCCACCATATAAGAGCCATCTCATTTGCCTCTTGTAGCTCTGAATAGGTATATCTTAAATGCAACCAGGCATTAGAAAAAAATCTTTATTGTGTCATTATTAAAAAACCTTCCCCACTCATCAACTGACATTACAATGAAAGCTACTCATCAAGCAATAAAATTATCACCTGAGAAATTGTTTTAAAATGATTATCAAAATGACTTATACTTATTCCATTATTTTTCTATAAATTTAATGAAAAACCAAGAGAATTGTTCAAATGTTATTAAATGTCCAAAATATAACTTTGAAAATATCTGTATTGCTGCCAAGGATAAACATATCGGGATTTCTCAGATTCATTTTTTAAAGTTCTTTAAGTTTAATATTGTGTGAAATTCATAATTCTGCTATTTTGTCATTCTTCAGTGCTTTAAATTGATTCAAGGTACTGAAAAATCAGATTTCATAAGACTTATATTTCGAATCTTATAATTAATTCTATAATTTAGATATTAATACTAATTTTTTTATTTAAATAAATGAATTTTGAAAAAAAAATATGAGCACACTGTTATTTTACAATTTAGATTAAAAAGTTAGTTGGTTAAAGTCAAGTACTGAACTCAGTTGGAATCAACAAATAAACTTTCTGGTGTTTCACATATAAATCATTAGTCTTTGCAAAAATGAATAATCTTTTGTGTATTATGAAAACCATTAATAACTCTTATTTTATGTGGTTACTTTTGAAAATTAATAAAAAAGTGAGTTGGGTTATTTTGTATTAACATAATATTTTTAATTATATACTTACATAGAAAATCAATTTTTAATTTAGAAAGAAAAATATATTGAAGGAATTTGCTGGGAAACAATCAGATGAAATATGGCCAAAAGTCAAGTCATGTCTCAATGAAGTGCTAAGAAGAACAGCCTAAGATTTTTCTTTCAATCAAAAAGTTTATAATCTGATATTTGCGTAATATAAATATTATCAGAATTTGAAATTTACATTAATAAGATAAGAATGCTCTCTGCAAAATATATCAATAATTTACGTTATTGATATTTTTAAGTATTTTAATAAATTAAAATATTTAAAAGTATCAATAAAGTAACTATAAAATTAAGTGGTGTAATTTAAAGTTTTTGTGGTTTTCTGATGTTTACTATTAATCTTGTTTTGCAACTTGGGAAATCACTGTTGTTTCAATTTTTATGAGGTTATTATGGGTTGGATAATATTATTTGCTGCAGTATTGAGAACTGGATATTCATTTAAAGTGTTTTCTTGATATTAATTTCATAATTTTGACATATTGCTGCTCAATTAATGTTATTTTTAAGGTAATTTATTTATAATGAGATTACTTATTTAGGTAACTGTTGGTATTATATTTATTTATTATTTATATTTAATCTTGTAGACAAAGAATAATTACTTGCTTGTGCATTGAAATAATGTTTATAATTAAAGTGAACAAAAGGCAAGAGATTTTTTGGTTCTAGTAATCGAATTTTTTTTTGACTATTGATTAGTTAACTGTAAAAGTATGTGATCTAGAATTTTTTACTATGATCTCATTAAATGTAATGAGTTAAAGTATTATTTTTCATTATAATTATTTGTTATTTTATGTGATAATTTTATAAAGATGCCTTTATCAAAATGGCATTTCTTATAAATTATATGGATTTAATTACTGAATATTTTACAGTATTAGTATTTTTACTCAGTTTTTTCTGTGATGAACAAATGTATTATCTATTATTTAGACATGAGAATTAGCATAAACATAAAAATTGTTTTTCATGACTTTTCATTGGCGTTTGTACTTATTTAAGTAGAAGATTATATATATTCATAACTCACATATTGTGATCTGATTTATTTATGTGAATAAAAAATATATAAATATATAGTGTATGATTCATGTATGAAATATTTAAATTTGAAGTATTAAAAGCTTAGCAAAATCGTACTTTCACCTACGTGGTGCTGTGATCCAAACGAAAGACGCTCTCTATTGACTCAATTCGCACTGCCAAAGGCATAGCGAGCTGGGCTTGTCCAAGTGTCATAAGCAACAACAACTACAATAGAAATAATGTATAAGAAAATAAAGTATTTCAGCTCCAAATTATGTAATATTGTGTGCATTAAGGATTTTCTTTAATGTAACAAATAGAAATGTTTATTAACATCTATTTTTCTTTTTGTAACATTCTAAATATATATTTTTAGATAAAAAATATGCTTAGCAGGATAATTTTTTCACTTGTTTTAATGTATTTAATTGATTTGGTTTCAAAGAATGATAACATTTCATGCAGAATATATTTTTGTATGTAGTTTCAAATGGTGCTCTCTTTATATGGATGCAAAAGTACTTATAATTCAGAATTATTTTTATTTATTTAAACTTAATTCCGAAAAATATGTATTATATTCCAACTTTGTATTACTATTTTATAAATACAAATATTTTTTTTAAAAATAAGTAATCAGGTAAATTTATTCATTTTACCTATTTTATTAAGATGAATGTATATTCCTGACACACATCTACAATGTCTGTTGTCACAATGTGATAAATTGAACAAATTTTTTTGCCTTGTGATTTTAAATAATGCTCTCTTTTCTTCATTCTATTTTAGTAAAAAGTATGTGTATGAACAAAAATTTATGAGTTTAGCATTGATTCAAATAATTATATGTATACTTGTAATCTATTTCTATTATGATGAATCTAAGCAACAGTAAAATTTCAATTTAATAAAATGTAACTTTATGTATTTGTTGTAATAAATGAAATTTAAATAGATAAATAAATATTTTTTTATCTGCTCTTAGATTTGATTGATGACTGGACATCTGTATAAAATAAAATGAATGCAGTTAATTTTAATTCAGTAATTTATATCTTTAACTAATATTTTTTTGTATAATTGACTCATTATGTCATTTATATATATATATATATATATATATATATATATATATATATATATATATATATATATATATATATATATATATATATATATATATTAATGCAACAAATAGATGGTTTGATATGTATAATGTATATATAAAATTTGTAGCTGTGAAGTATACAGATTATCTCCTTCATTAATTATAAGTGACCCATAATTTTCTTTTACTATAGAATTTTAATATTCGTAGTGCCTCTTTATTTGCCTTAACTTTACAAATAGTGTTGCATTTCAGTTTATTAGACATTTTTAATGTAGTTTATCGTTTCAAATTATGAAATGTGTTAAAATCAGAAATTTCTGTTCTCAATTTCTGCATTTTTTTATCAACATATGCCTTTCAGTAAAATATTTTGTTGTAAATGTTGCAATATTAATGGCCTTCAGTAAATGTTCATATAAAATGTTTGCAGTATTAATGCCTTTCAGTGAACAAAGCACATACATTTCAATAAAATGTTCTATCTCAAAATCTAATCAATGCACTGCTATTTGTTACACCTGCATACTGCCCAGCTTCTTGCCCTGAATTGGGCTCTACTAATTAGGTGGAAGGAACTGGCTGGAAGTCTTTGTAATTTAGAAGCAGTGTCCAAACAGGAGATCCTCAAATACTCGACCTGCTACCCTGAGAGGTATCATTTCATTTGAAGACATTGTAACGTGACATATTTAAACTGTGCCAGCTACCATTAGCAAACAGACGGATCTTCGATTAGATCGAGGTTCGAACCCACTGCCTTCCAATTACGAGAACAAACTCCCTAACCAACCATTCCACCATGGCCCTGCAGAACAAATTTTGAATTTGCTAAAGGTGGCTGGGCCACATTAAAACTGGGTGTAGTAACAATGTCCTCTAAGTGAAATTCTGGGAATGGCAAACCAAGTATTAGGGGTCTTCTGGTTAGACTCTGCTTAAAAATCATAAAGAATCCATCTGGCTGCTTCAATCTAACTGGTAGAGCTTAAATCAGAGCTAGGTATAGGGAAGCATGCTGGTGCAACAACTAGTTGTGAATGAGACATTTTCTCGCAAACTATGAATAAACCATATGAATGGAATACAGTGGTTTTGAGAGTATCCTAATTATATGTGCATGTGTAAGATGATAGCATATGTCTCAGAAATTCACTCATTTTATGATAGGAATTCCTCTTTAAAAATGCTACTTTTGTAAGCTTCAAGAGCTTTCACCAAGCCATCAGCGCTCCTCGTTTTATATTATTTACTTGTTTCAGAGGCTTTGTCAGTGCTATGTACTAAGATATATCTTGATTCATCACTCCAGGCTACCTTTTCCCTCATCTTCATAGTCTTTTTACTGTGTTTCCGTGCGTATGTTAATCCTTGAGACTTGTTTTGGGCATTTAAATACTAGGGCTGATGACTTTTTACTCTAATATGTTAGTATATAATATTGAATAGGATGGCAGTTTATACATTGTGTTGCACCATCATTAAGCTTATTAGTGATATGTTGCACTGAGACTCACATATCCTATGTTATGATGTAGAATTGCTGGGACTTATCTCACCAAACTGGTAATTGAATGGTTAGTTCTTTGTACTTTGGTTTTAAAATTAGTAGTTTCGAATCCCTGCTGAGGCTGGACATTAGAAGTGATTCAAAATCTGCTTTAAATTGTGGGTCCCAGTCTAACTAGCCTTTGTGTGCAAAAAGTGACCATTTGATGACAAATTAAACGTGCGGCCAATTTTACTCTTCATTTATTGTTATCTGTGTAGTCCTGGTAAGAAAAATCTCCCCAGAATCTACATATTTATGTTATGATGATTGTTCTAATTAACCTTGGTTCAAAATTACGAAGCATTGTCTCAGGAGGACTACCATTTCATATAATAACTATGGAAAATAAACATGCATAATACATTCATATTATATTATATTATAACCATGTTTATATTATGTTATATAACCAGATTTTCACTGGTGCAAGAAAATCTGGTTATTTACAAAACACCGTAAACTTTACAATAGGCATGCATATATATATGTGTGTCTTAGACCCATCCTTTTTTCAGTTTTATGTCGGAAAATTATTGGTACAGTGTGAATTGTGATTTTCTTAACTATCTGACTAAAACTATTTCTAATTTAGAAACCATTTTATTTTATAAACCGAAAACTTTCTGCAGAATAATAATTTTCATTGTGAAGTAACTTCAATTAGTAGTTCCTACATTAAATTCATCGCACACTATAAGGAATGGGGAAGTTTGTTTTATTCTTATAAACAAAAAGACCATCTGTGCTTCCAAACTAGTCAATTTTTCTGCTTACATTATTTGCATATTTTTTTCTTATATTTTCCAATGAGTTGCCAACAGAAGGTTCGTGCTATAAACTTCAGTTTAGTAAATTGTGGGTTCGATTATGATCACTATCACATGGCTGTTTTTAGTGGTTCGTAAACAACTTTAAATTGTGATGCCGTGTCTAATTTCCTTCTGTATGCAGAAAAACGATCGTAGATTATTTAACAAAACAATTATATTTCTGAATGATAAGTACTGGGGCCTTCATTCAAATGTTCATAAGTTTGCTTTCCATTCAAGTGTAGATTTTTGTAATTGTTTGAAATCCACTTTCAACCGTAAGTCTAGGTCCAATTAAACTCTAGGGTTCAAAAATTGACCATAAAGTGAAACCAAATCCATGTGAGCTCTTGTATTCCGGACCTTGTTTCAGACAAGTATCATTGGCATCAACCTTCACTCCGGAAGAGAAATACAAATTAATAGTAGGATTTGAGTTCAGGCCTTCAATTCATTAGTTCATGGATTCGATTCTCTTTTCGAAGTAAATGTTTTTAGTGTAAGTCAGTAATCATTAATCCATATCTAAGACGCAGAATAATTACTTTAAAAATCACTTTAAATCAACGATACCCAATTTTTTTTACACTCACTTTTTGCACTGTATGGTCACTTTCAATCCGAGCAGGGTATCGCCATATACTGTAATGAACAAATATGTTTTTATTATATTCAAATTGCTTAGTTTAGTTTTGAAGTCCGAAACTTTATTTGAAGTATTTCTCTTTCATTAGAAGAGTTATACATTCATAAACACCTGAAATTCATTTTCTCTTTAAAATTTTCTGTTTGACATTGCACTTTTTTTATGATTACTGAATAAATGTTGAATGAATATTAAAGAACATATTTAGTTAATATTCTAGAATATTAGATAAGAGTGATATATGAAATACACAGTTATCTTTGTTCTCATAAAATTAAGTAAACTTATTTCAAAAATGAACTTAGGTTTTTCTCTTTATACTGTTACCAAAATACAAATAGTTTTACTATAAATGAGAGAATCATCCAAAAATGTTCTCTGACTTCAGCATGACGAAGTCAGAATACACTCGTTTTAACTTGATCTGTTACCATTAAATCCTTAACACCTAACTCCTAATTCATCTAACACTTCATGAAAATAATTCGAATTTCAAACGTAAAGTCCTCCCATGATTTATGAGGATTCTTTTGATGTATTACCAGCTTTTTAGGAAAACTTTCTGGATTCATAATCTCTAATAATATACTCTTTATAAAAGCGTAATATTCAAAATTTTCATCCGACTCTCTTGCGATAAGTTGAATTAAAACGAAAGACTTGATACCCAGTTATTAGTATTTACTCCTATTCTTTTAACTTGTCTCAAAAAGCGATAAATAAATCGTGAAGTCACCGGTCATCATATCTACCTTTGGTATCTGTTTCACTAACTCGTGGCATGGAGCAAAATTGTTTTCTTGGAAATGAGGAAAATGTTTCCTTTTGCGTTTCAATTTTTAAACATAAAGTTCGAATTACGTTTGCTTTTTAGTTTTTAATTTCTTTAGCTCTTTTTTTTTTCTTCGCCTCTTACCTTCTAATTTCATTTGATCTTTTTCTTTTGTTTCACTGGTTATAGTTTCAGAGAAAACTTTTTACTTTCTAACTTTTCATGATAATCTTTGCTACTAATGTCGGATTCAGACATTCACCAAGCTCTTCCTCTAGATAGCGTATATCCGCTTTCATAGATCTCATTAAAAATGCCATGTTTGCTTTATTTAAGAGATTTGTATTTGAAAAGAGATAACTTAAAATGATACCAAAAATATATTATTCATTTAATTCAATGCCTTAATTCTCTATAATTTAAAATGGTAAAGATAAAAAAAAAATAAAATTATTATCATTCATAACCGAATTTGTTTTCGATTTAATTTTTCAATGTGAGTAGAAATGTAATAATTTATAATATAATTAAAAACAATAATCAAGCATTGTTTTATCTTAACTCTAATCAGAAGTAAAATAATCTTAAATAAATTCTTAAAATATCTCAATAAAATTATCTTAGACATACTTTATTCCACTTTTTCGATTTTATCTTGTAAATATAATCTATAATATTGGAAGCACAATAGTTATGAAAATAAACCGTAATGTGCTTTCTTTACCCTTTAACTAATTAAAAGCAAAATAAATATTTTTAAGAATATTATTACGTAATTGAAAGTTTTTGTGAGAAATGCAATGCACCAAATTAATACAAGAACAATAAAATTTTATATTAATTCTACACATAAGCAACAAAACTATTTCATAAATAAAATTTTAGTTTTATTTCTAGCGAGGGATATTCCAAATTTTTTTTTTAAGTACTTCAATGTCAATCAATCAGAAATTCAAAATAAACACTTTGATTGTAACAGGTATAAATTCAAAAATAACATTTAACTAGTAAAAAAGAATATTAATCATTTTTCAAAAATGTTTTAACTAAGATACATCATTGAATTAATTATTATTATTCAAATTATTATTATTTGCCCAATAAACATTTATTCATCTCATTAGCAATTATAATATTGAAATAACAATTTCTAACATTAGATTTTCTGATTTTAGCTCTATAATTTTAATATCTTAATTACTAAAAGAAATCAGTATAAAAAATGTGTATTTTTAGTTTTTACAAAAGTAACAGCTTTTATTAAAAAAAAAATAATAAAAAAGTACATAAAATAAACACAATTTTCTTTTGCAAGATTGTAATAGAAAATATCATTAAATTCTTACAAATATATATGCTTAGGTAAATATTAAACATTACTCTTATAGAGACTAATGGTAGAATTTTTAGCATCATTTAATTAAAAATCAATCAGTATTGCAAATTTACTATACATCAAAACTATTTTGATATGAAATCGTGAATAATCAAAATCATCTACAAAATGACACACACACATGTGAAAACGAAAACAAAATTTCAAGTAATCTTAATTAACTATTAAGTTCGGCAGATTTTTGTTCAGCTATGTGAAACATAAATCAATTAGTAATTAATTATACGGGTGGCATACCCATAGAATGAAAAGAGCTCTCACCTATGCTATTCTACATGAGGCTGCACCAATAAGTTTTCTTCTTTTTGGTACTAATCCAAAGCCATTTGCGTAGGTTTTTGGTGGAATAAGTAATTGACGAAAATATTTAAAATTTTTTCTGATAAAATTTTTGAAATATTATATTCATCAGTGCCATTTTTACGCATTTGAGACATTTTTCCTTTTAAAGCTCTTTAACAAATAATTTATGTTGATGTTTTTTGTCTTGATTTTTGGATCAATAATATAGTGAGATTCCAAAAAGGTATAAAATCGTAGCATATAACTTATTTAGCCTAGTAAATGCAGCAAGGTACACAGTTTTCTTTATGAGTCGTAATATTTTTACAGGTTTTCTAAGTCTAGTTATATGCCTTTAAAAAATTGTAATATTGATTAAGCAAATAAAAAATATATTATCTAATTATTATTGCTTAGACTGACAAACGCATCCTTATGAACTCGCTGGATGCAATTATTTATTATTTAGAAAAACTATATGTGAATTTCTTTTTGCACAAATTTTAATGTTTTAATATTATTTGACATGAAATTTCATTTTTTATAGAGATTAAATCATTTTATTTAACAAATTATTGGTTGATATTTCATATTTTCTTTTCTAATGAAAATGTGAAACTTCAATCTCATTTTGATAAAAATAAAATAATAAAAAAATACTCCACAAAAAAGGTAACTTCATAAAACTGAAATTTGTTAAATGAAAATTTGTCAGAATATAATTAAAGCACCAATAAAATTCTCTCTAAAGGTCTCCTTAACATTTGTATCTTTATTAATCATTCAAGCGCGTATATCTTATAAAATATTTTGTTTCGGATAAAATTAATGAATATGTGTAGAATATTTCATGTCACATTTCTCAATAATTTACTTTTATTTATCACAAATATATAGATGTGCCATCTTTTACTCACTACAATTTTGATAAGACAACATAAAAATAAGAGAATGGAATAATAAAATAGCGAATTTTCCCTGATAAATAAGCTACTTCTCAGGGTTGACTCTTCTTTACCTACCTTGTCTCTAGTTTATTAGATTTTAACTACCATATACACTACTGGCCATTAAAATTGCTACACCAGGAAAGCGGCACACCACACACGGGAAATTTGCAGGACAGGTAGAACTTGCTGTGATATGCAAATGATTATATTTTCAGTGCATTCATACTAAGCAGGTGACAGTAGCGACATCTACAATATGTATGAAACCAGAGATTTGACAGCAGTTTTCTCATACTCAATTTGCGTTTCAAAGTTGTTTTCGACAAAGAAAGTTGTTGAAATGCCTCGTGTAAGAAGAAGAAATGCCTATCAGCACGTGTCTGACTTTGATCGTGGAAGGATTATAACCTACCGGCATTGCGGTTTATCGTACCGCAATATTGCTGCTCGCGTCGGTCGAGACCCCATGACTGTCAGCAGAATATGGAATCGATGAGTTCAGGATAATCATACGGAACGTCATGCAGGATCTCAGCGACCCCCCATCACTATCAGCAGAGAAGACAGACATCTTATCCGTATGGTCACAAGGGATGGTACACCCACGTCACGAACCCTGAATCGAGAAATGGAGTCATTTGCAAGGCAACAAGTTTCTGCTCGAACAGTTCGACGACGTTTGCAGCAGCATGGATTGTCTGCACGGCGACCATGGCTTCGGCTACCATTAACGCTGCGTCACAGACAGGAGCGCTTTTAATGGTGTGATCAGCGATGAACCTGGACGTGGGAATGGCATCACGTCATCTTTATGGATGAATCTCGGTTCTGTATACAGGACCATGATGGCCGCATCCGTGTTTGGAGTCATCGTGGAGAACGTTTGGAGGCATCGTGGAGAACGTTTGGAGGCATCGCACATTGCCAACTTTCATTGGACATCGCCATACTGGCCCATCTGCTGGAGTGATGGTATGGGGTGCCATTGGATACAAGTCTCGATCACCTCTTGTTCGCATTACCGGCACTTTGAACAGCAACCGTTACATTTCCGATGTGTTAAGGCCCGTGTCTCTGCCCTATCTTCGAGGCCTCCCTAACGCTTGGTTTCAACAGGATAATGTACGATCACATGTTGCCCGTACTGTTCTGAACTTTCTTGATACGGAACAGGTTCGACTGTTACCCTGGCCAGCACGTTCTCCTGATCTGTCACCAATTTAGAAGGTGTGGTCAATGGTTGCCGAGCGATTGGCTCGCCATCACTCACCATCCACTACTGTCGATGAACTGTGGCATAGTGTTGAAGCTGCATGGACTGAGATCCCCGTACATGCCATACAATCTCTGTTTGACTCCATGCCTAGGCAGATAAATGCTGTTATTGCAGCCAGAGGTGGCTGTTCTGGGTACTGATTTCTCAAGATCTATACATCCTAATTTCCTGTAAATCTAATCACTTATTCTTTCCACTATAATGTATGTGTCCAATAAATGTATTTTTCCTTTTAAAATTACAAATTAATTTTATTAACAACATCACAAAACGATATTTTGCATCGTGAAACCAAATATCACCAATAAATTATCTGAAAAAAAGTCAAATAAACTGCAGAATACTTGAAAACTCCTTTTAGATATGAAATAACTAAATATTGAAATCGGGATTATTTTCTTCCACATCTTCAGAAAGGCACTAGCATATGCATGCCATATTGACAGAAGACCATATTTATTTCACGATAGAAGGCAAAAAAAGTACTTTTCAAATAATAATAATAATAAATAAAATAAAAAATATCATTAATTTTAGGAAAAATTACATTGTGGGAATGTAAAAAAGGGATTTGAAGGCATAACTATTTTTTCTACTCCCACTGATTTCACATTGATGAAAAATTTAAATGGAAAAAAAGGAAGTACATTCTTCTTTTCTGAAGCGAGAAGGTATCTGGAGAAGAATCTCACTTAGCGCTTAAATTAATTACATCACGGCATGAGCAATACCTCAAATTAAAATTAATTATATATTTAAAATTAATGACAAATGCTATAATCAAAATTTCGAAATATAACATATTTTCATTTTAAGTTAGTTAAAGACCGGCTCTAGCGTAGAAGTTTCAGTTTATTCTGTGAAACCGTTTTCAATTCAGCTCCTGATAAAATTCAGCGAACAAACCCAATAAGGATTTTATTTATATAAATTGAACTGGCTCGTAAAAAGAATTTGTCTAGTACTTTATTACTAATCCAAGAACATTTTCTTTTACTTTTCCCATGCAATTCGTTTTTCACAATCTTAATTTTAAAGTGCTCTTCAAGTATGAATTATGGAACTCACTTTTAAAAAGTCAGTATTATAATCCAGCATCATCAAAAGTAGTTTAAAAAATACAATTTCTTAAGAATGAAATTGTAGGGATTCTTGTATTTAAGCATTAGTAAATTGAGTGTGAAATGAAACAAAATACGTATTTTTTTAATTATTCATACTAAATAAATCCTCGATCACTCTAGTAAATCAACGATCAAACACATTATGGTTAATAAGTTCAAAATTATATATTTTTTGCTAATGTGAACCTGTTAATAATTTTTAAATCTGTCTGCATAAAGACCCACATTCTTGAAGAATGAATATTAAATTCAATATCTGCATCGTGTTCGCTAAAGGTGGCTGGGACACGTTAAAGAGATCATGGTTGCAATGTCCTAAAAATGAAATGATACCTTTGGGGGTGGGAAGTCAAGTATTAAGAGTCTTCTACTTGGCCCCTGCTTAAAAATCACGAAGACTTCAAGCAGCTGCTTCTAATTGTTAGAGCCCCGCTTAGGACTAGATGTATTGACAACAACATTAGTTAATTTATTGAAGTATTTATTATGAAAATATTGAAAAATAGAATTTCGAATATATGTATGGAATTTATGCTGATATTAATAAAATTATAAAGATCATTATGTTTCATAAAAAGAAACAAATTTTAATTTTCAAACTAGAATGCTCTATATCTTAAATCGATTGTTATAAGAAAATAAAATTGAAAAATACTCTTGACTGATGGTCTTATTATATCAAATGGAAAGGCACCTTAAAATTGCACTTTAATTAAAAATTTATGGAAATCATTTTCAAAATATTCACTCCATATATTATTTTGTTTTTACATTAAAGGTTGCTGCAACAGTAAAAAATTTCTAAATGCTCATCTATCAGAGAGGGAGCTGGGTATTTTTTCTAGGTTTCTGATCTTTCGACATATGAATTCTTCCCTTTATCCAGAGAAAATTCCATTGTAAGAAATATGCAACTTTTAGTCAAATGACAACTTTCAGTTGTTAGGTTGTTTCTTACGAAGGTTGAATAATCATGTCACAATTTCAAATATATGTGTTAAGTTAAAAGGCATAAATAATATAATAATCCAAAACAGGTATCTATAAAAAGATATCGATATCTGCTGATAGAGTGTAAATTAAGTTTTCTCTAAAATATTTAATTCTTATGGATATTAAATAATCACAAAGTATATGATATTTCGCCTCACCAATCAAACTGTAATCACAAATTTAATATTTCTCATTTTTTAGAGCTCCAGAATTCTCGAATTATCACTAGTTTACATCATTTGGTGTCACTATTATTAGCTTCAATAAATTTTTTTTTGAAGAATATGAAATCTTGTTTTGTGTATTCGTGAATTCTGAACAATAATTTCTTTCTGCATCAATTTGTATTTTAACATGATGTATAAAAACCTTTTTTTTATTCAATTACATTACTAGCTCGTTTTTTATGAGCTCTTTGATACTGGTAAAATATTTTGAAAATCAGAAGTGCTTGCGAAATAGAAAAATAATTGTTAGATTTTAAATTAAATTATTTTTTCTACAAAACTGTTTTCTCTTAATAAAGTAATATTAAAATTTATTTATTATACACTATATAAGAAACACACACATGCGAAATAAAATTCAAACTTAAAAGAATCCTCATTTTAATCTTATTGAAACAACTTCTTATATTTTTGTTTGTTTCAAAATACATTTTTAAAAGTTGACAATTTCTCATTTTTTTGATGTAGGAAAGCATTTTACGGATGTTTTTCTCAAAAAAGTACTTCAATTTTGCTAATCCTTCTTCCTCTTGTTTATTAAGTTATTTAAGTTATTTTTCCATCCTCATTCATTATGTTCTCTTTCACTTTATAAGTCTCATATACAAATTACTTTTGAATTTACATTAAAAAAGTAGTGAAATGAAATTTTAGGACAAGTTTATCGATCAGTTATTCCTCTTCACTTATGTCGTCAAGTAAATTTTCTTGGGTTTCTTCAGTTATGGCAGTTTATTTCATAAAGCTTTGTGTAAAAGTGACCTAAATATTACTTTTTCTGTAGTATAATTCGAAGCCTGTAATTTTGTTGAATAGAAAAGTAAACTGTATTTATAGAATGGCAGTTTAATAAGGTGATTCTACTACATGGTAACTCCTGGCAAAAGTACCTAACAATATTTGCCCTTGAAGCTATTAGTTATTGATGCGTGAATTGTAAAATGTCAGTTTATAAATTAATAAAAATACGACAGTAGTTAAATCTAAAACCAATTCTTCGTCTTTTTATTCACAAGTTTTCCTTTTGTTTCTATAAACATTTTTATTCCATTTCTTAAATCGTAAATTCTTTTTAACATATCCTCCTTACTGAGCCACCTCATTTCTGTATAATCAACAAGATGTGCAAATACAGAGCTCATTACCTTAAGAAAATCTTAAAATCGTCTATGATTAAGTCCTTTTTACTCATATAAAGTTAATGGTTCTTATAATAACACTTTAATTACACTTACCATTTAAAAAAATATTTCAACATTAATTGCTCTGATGTACAATACAAAGATATGCCATTAAGATTATATTGCCGGCAGCATCGGCTTCATTATTAACCATTTTAACGAGTTCCCCTTTTTTACTAACTACGGCAGGAACTTCATCGGTTAGGATAACTGATAAATGTTTCATAGACAAGGAAAACTTTTTCATCCTTGTTTTCATTGCATCGAATAAATCTACAAACTTGGTTATGTCCTTTTTAACGATACGAAAGCAATCTTTTCTACCTTGATATTATAACGATCTTCGATTCCTCTGATAAATATTATTAATTGTACCTTATTAGAAGTGTCAGTGCTTTCTTTCGTGGCTAACGAATAAAATTCAAAATTAATGCATTTGAATTTTAAAGACTTTTCAATTGAATTCTTCAACTCTCCAATTCTAGTGGCTATAGAGTGATAAACTGAGTTTAGAAAAATCTAACATTTTTTTCCCTGGCAATTTATTTTGGCTATGTTTTCCAAATATTCTTTTATAAATTGACATAAGGGTTAGGATTTTTTCGTTACTAAATTTGCTACTACATAAATTGCTTTTGCAATTTTATTATTTTGAGTTGTTGTCTTTTTAAAAATTTTTTTCAGACGATAACCTTTTTTTAGTTGGTTTTATCTTTTCGACTAAAGCCGTAATATACATTTTATTCTATGGCATGGCTTTGAATATAATATCGTTTCAAATTGCAGTCATTAAAAACTGACTGAAAAAACATGCAAATTAAGCAAAGTGAGCTTCATTATTCTCCTCAATAAAAAAGTATTTCTTCGTCCAGTTTTCATTTTAAAAACTCCTTTTTTTACCTTAAATTTTTCTTTTTTAGGTTTTGCTTGTTTTTTTATGACAAGGAGACCATTTAAAAACTCTTATATATTTTAATTTTATTAGTAAATATGCATAATTAAAATAATTATTCATACCCTTTTAAAAATTTTAATGCAAGAATTTGGAAATTAAAAGACAATGCAATGAATATTTATATACAAATTCAAAATTTGTAAAGGTTTAACGTTGGTTAAAAGACATTGATAGTTAGTGGTTTATTACTTTTGGAAATGTAAAATCGAGTGGATACACATATAACTCAAAACGTAAATTCTTACGTGTGTTAAAATATACCTCATGGAATTGCTTGAATATTTCACAAGATGTGAGCTTTTGTGAAAAGGTGAAATTTTATGCATTTTAAAAGTATAAATATAAATTTATAACGATAGGGAATGGGTGAAAATGTAAATGAAGATATTCATCTTCACCAAAGATGTAAAAAGCCGCTAAATAGCAGTAAACAAATAAAGTATTTCAACTATATTTGTAGCTTTAATACATCATACTAGGATGTTTTTATTTAAATTTTTATTTCAAAATAAGTGTCAATGAATCGATTATATATGAATCATACAACAAGCATTTATTTTTTTAATAAAAGGGTATAAATTTAAATATTTTCATAATTTGTGTTTGGGCTGCACTTTAAATAAGCTTGATACTTAATAAATGTAATATATCATATCCATTTCCATTCCTTAAATTTGTGTAACATTTACCGTCTTTTATGATCTAATGACGTCATATGCAACCACCAAGTTATATGTTTATCAGTGGCTTCATTTTTATGGTTCGAAAATTACAGATAAAGATTGTGGCAGTAGAAGTTGAGTTGTTTTCTTAATTATTTGTTGATAAAACTGTTAAGCGACTCGCGCGATATTATTTTCGCAATGCCAGAGTGAGAAGGCACACTGCTCGACGATGAGACAATATTGGCGTGGTGTTTCTGTAAGCTATTATTGTATATATATGTATATTTATGACTTAATTATGCTTTCTTTAACCCATATACTCGTATATTGTTAAAATCGTCAGATTTCATCTCGCTGATTAATGTTTGTTTAATATGTTGCAATTCTGCTAGATTATTTGCTGTTCCTATCTAGTTAAAATAGATAACATTCGAACATCTTAAAAGTATTCAGAATCAAATTTAATTTTGTAGATCTTTATGTAAGAATATCCCCTAGATCTCATATGCGAATTTTGTTGATTAAAATAATATACAAGAATTGTGTACTTTTTAAAGCGAAATCTGTCAAACTTGTCAGATTTCGTTTTGTCAAAATGGTCACGTTTGTCAAAATCGACACAGTTCCGATATTCTTTATATTCTAAAAATTTCTCATTACTTAAAATAATTTTTTAGACGAAAGGTTTATTGAATATACGACCATTCAAAATAAGTTTATTTAGCGTTTGATTTTATAGGCGGCATTTTTATTAGCTGACAGTGCTTATACTTTTTGTTTGGCGGAAAGTTTAGAATGTAGTGTTAGTTCATTAGAATTTGAAAGAGAGGAAACATTGATTGCAATTGTATTCAATTTGAAAGTGCTCAAATTGTTTAACATTATATTTAGTAATTGTTTATTTTACTCATTCTCTATCATTTCACTAATTCTCAATTTAAAAATTGGCGTAAATATGATCATTGATATTTGTGTTAGCTTACCTTAGATTTTCTTTGATTCTGTCATGATTGCTTTTTGTGAAAATTGCTTAATTATATTTTAAAATCTTTTATACTAGTACAAAATGAAATTCTATCCATTTAAAAAATATTATCCATTTACAATTAGTACTAAACTGATTATTAGCAAAACTGATTTAATAGATCCTTTTTGTTGATATTGATTGTGTGTGTGACATAATTATATATTATGCTTATTTTTCTTAATTTCAGCTTAAGTGAAATTTTTCCTTTATAAATTTAATTAGATTTCAGATTTATTTTTAATTCTGGGACTTGTATTTTTATGATCTCACCATTGTTGTATTACTATACAAAACCTTTTTAAATTGTTTTTATATTGTATTTAATCTAAGACAAATAATGATTGAGTTTATAATGTGAATCACATAATTTCTCTTTTGTATTTGAAAACATTTTATACTGAAGGATAGATCTCTCAACTGTGTGATATCTTTTTTAAACTTTAATATTAATGTAGTAGTATTTGGCATTTTTGTTTTCTCTAACTGGATAATCAATAATTATCCATTTATTTTTTAATTGTTAAAATTTTTCACCATAAAACTCAAAAGATATATGTAGGTTTTAAATGTGATTCAAAGGAAAAAGACTTTTATTTTAGAATAAATCTCTAAAAATGTATAAATTTAAACATTTTTATTATGAATGCTTAAATTTAAAAAATTATTTGTTTTCTAATATGAACACCTAAACCAGATTCAGGAAAGATTGAAATTGGAAATTGTTCAAAAGGATTTTGTAATAAGAACTGGGATTGATTTAAGTACAGAAAAAGCAGGTGAATAAATTTGAAAAAGACTAAATTATCTTAGTCTGTGAACATGATCTAAAAGAATAAATATCTAAGTATCAGATTAACATAAATATTTAAAATAATATAAATCTTCATTAAAAGATTTTTATATCAGGACTTTAATGAAACTCACTTGCAAGCAAGGAAAAAATTTACCCTTTATAAATTCAAAATGGCTAATTTTCAAATGTTCTCTATAGTAATCCATTTATTTATTTGGTATTGATCAGGGGAAGACTTGAAATATTTTATCTAGATATCTTATATAAATATATATTCATTAACTAATAAATAAAGTAACCATACTGACACGTGAGAGCAAATTATTAACCATACTGACAAAAATATTAAAATACATGATTCATGTACATTGTGCCTTTTTGTCAAAATATATTTCTTTGAGAGTAAATATGGTTGGAGCTTTAGACAAGGCTAGGGCGTGGTTTGTTCTATTTTGTACCTTATGCCATAAAACCTAATAAATCAATTAGACAATGCTAGTTTAAACCAATTGAAAATGGCTAGAATAAAGATTGCCTATTTTAAATCTTACAATATTACTTAAGAAGTTATGATTGTGTGAAATTTTTCATTTATTAAAAATTTTATAATGATGAGTTAAAAATTAAAAATAAACAGTAATTTGCTTATATTTCTTACTGACAGTATAGAAAAATTTATAGATTAAATATATTTAAGCATTTTTCAATGGTTTTATTTTTTATTATAAAAGTTGTATTTCTATGATGCAATATTTTTGTAAGATAAAAAACTTTTTGAAATAATGGTCCTGATATTTCGTTTGATACTCTATGGTCATTTTTTTTTTACATGAAAGCTAATTAGGCAGGGACTTATAGTTTTTAAGTGGGACTTGAACTAAAGAAATATTGAAATAAAGGTTGATTATTTAGCTGTCAGGTATTCTGAGTTTAATCTTATGTCCTGCCATTTTTAAACTGCTAGTCGCAGTCTGATTATCCCTCATGTGCAAAAAACGACTTGAGTGACAAATATAAACACTTTTGTCTTTCGACTGCTCCAATATGATATGTTAAATGATCAGCAACATTATTTGATATTGGTTGCAAAGAAAGATTTAAAATGCTAATCATTGTAAAGGATTGCATTTAAGTAGTGTTTCTTCTGATAATTTTTTTTATTGGAGTTATATTTCTTTTTGGATTTGTATTATGCAGCAGACACTTGTTTTTATGAACTATTGGTTAGTCACTATCTGAGACCATAAACAACTCCCATTTATAAAGTAAAATTTACAAAAATCTCTTTTTTGCAAACTTTTGTTCCTGACAAAAAAAATTTTTTTTCTATTTTTAATGATCTGATATGTTTTTAATTTTTTATTTGATTTCTTTTTATATAACTCATGAAAACTTGATTCATTCTTGAACAACAAAATGGTATCTGCAGCATTCCAGACATAGTGAAAACAATAGTCAATGGATATCAGACATTTGATGAAAAAGTACTATGGTGCCGAATTTGTCTACCCTCCCTGTAAATCAAGAGCATGGAATGTGGAAAAACTCTCCTCTCCTCCTGGTTTGTTCAAACACAGAAAAGAGAGGAAAAACTCGGAAAGTTTGAGCTCTGTTGCTCTATAGTTGGTTTCATTTCATTTGAACAAATTAATTCTTGAAGTTTAGTTTGTCAAGGAGATTAAGCTGATTCTGTTGATGATTTATCACAGTTGAAAAAGCAAATGTGCTTATCCGTTGAATTTTAAAAGAAATAGACAAAAAATATTAAAGGACAAAAATTGACAAAAAGTATTGGAACTTCAAACTACAGCCTCTTGACAATTCTAAAAAGTCAAAATTTTTTTATATTTAACCTTTTTGTCCTGGCAATACATCTGTTATACCATGAAAGTGAATTTCTCAAAAGATGGCTGTGATATAGTAGTTGTACCATGGATTTTTTTCTCCTTTCAAATGCTAAACTTTTTCTCGTTCAAATTTTTTCAGGAAGTTGATAGAGAATTAATTGCTCTTCTTTTGTGTCTAAAAGTCGTAAAAACTGGGTAATGGTCAGAACTGAGAATTTTGGTAAAAAATTATTTATTTTCTCCTTTTAAAAGGCAAAGATATTCATCCTTACTTTATCATATTTTTTATTATAACCAGTTGCTCTTTCAGTCACCTGAAAATATATTTTTGATGGCTTTACGTTGTAAGGGTCTGACTGTTAAAAAAATTAAAAAAATTATTGGATGAATTAGAAGAAGAAAATTTTGCAGATAAGGATTCTGATTTCTGTGTTTGAATCTAAATTCAAGGATAGCAGTTTTCTTAAAGACAATAATGATGCAGATTGCTCTGGATCATTCAACTTTGATTGATGTAATGCTAAAACAAATGATAAGCTGATAATTTTTAAATTTATAAGAGACTTATGCATTTCTGAACAAATAATTTAATTCATAAATTTGAATTGTCAATGTTTTTTTCGGAAGATATTTTAAATTTTATTGCAGACAAAACAGATATGCTTCTCACTCTCTCTCTCTCTCTCTCACACACACAAACTATATATATTTTGTAGAGTAGAACTCTTATTATTACAGCATTCTTTCTTACTTGTGTACAGAATATTTCTATTTTTAATTGTTATAAAAAGCAATTTAGCTATAGTTCCATTGATTGTGTCCTTGAATTATACAATTTCATATTTATTAGTTTGAGATTCTCAGTGGCGTATGAGTTGAAGCATTTTGTAATTTTAAACTATGAATAATTTGGTAGGTTGCCACCAGTGTTAATCAACTCTTTCCAAAATACCTAATACCCTGGAAAAGGAATGTTAGAGTTCTTACGTTTTTACTAATTATAATTCCTAATCACAAAACTATCTTTGATCCAATCCTGATCAAAATTGCTGGTT
The DNA here is from genome assembly GCA_037975125.1 of Latrodectus hesperus. Classification (NCBI taxonomy): domain Eukaryota; kingdom Metazoa; phylum Arthropoda; class Arachnida; order Araneae; family Theridiidae; genus Latrodectus; species Latrodectus hesperus. The sequence goes on from CM075854.1 coordinate 40,892,180, forward strand.
CTGAGACTGATATTTAATCAATTTATAGATCCAATTCTTAATAGAATATTAAATGATTCTTAAAATTATTTACACATGAAAAAATATATCTTAGAAAAATTCCAATTCAAAGATTTAGTACGAAATCATTTATCCTTTGTTTATATTTGTAATATTAGTGTACAATATACTAATATATAATTATATTTGTAGAAAGAAAGAAGTTTTTGATTTGATTAACTTTGTTCCATTCGATATTTAATAAGATATATTAAATTTCAAGTTTAACTCGAATGGAGTAATTTATTATCATTAAAGTGTTCCTGCATTTTTGTTTCCATTTTTCTTTAAAACATTTTCACTAAGATACAAATCTCATTATATTATGAGAACTAAATGTCTTCTCCCACAGATCTAATTGTGATCTAGTTTTAAAATTTGTTCTTTGAGATGGAATACACTTGATTTAATTTTGCTCATTACTAAACAATAAAGACTAAGTGTCACATTTATCTTTTTACCCCGTATACATGTATATTGGAATAGAAGCTAGTCAACTTTCTGGGTATATTCCTTGTGAAATTTAAATAAGGCTTATTGCTTATGGACATATTTCAGGACAATCTATTTTATTATTTTTTTTTATTTCACAACAAGAACATGTTAGCAGAAATGAATTGAGATAAAACTTAAAATGAAGGAATTTCCAATTATAAATTGAGCCATAATGCATATTTAAAGTTACTTTATTTAGTTATCAGTTTATTTACTATGCAGTTTTAATTTCTGCACACAATTAAAATAAACATGATTTAAGTTTTTTAAAGATAATCTAATAAGCATTCCTTTACAAAGTTTAAAACACTAAAGATAAGAATTTATATTTAGTATTGCATTAATAGTTTTTTCTTTCTATATAAGAATTTTTTAGAAATATTTTCTGATACTAATATGAGTAAATTTTAGGATGTACCCTTTGAAAGAACAATTTTCAAGGTTTCAGTTGTTGGAAAATGAAAAAAATCCTACAATTTATTGCATGACAAAACAATTTTATAAATTATTAACTTAAATACTATATAAAGTAGTTTAACTCAAGATTGATTTCACAACATTCATTGTGTAAAATGTTCTATACCTTGTCACAGAAAGGGAAATTCTAGTTTTAAGCTTTTTCCCAAAGAAAAAAGCATATATTTTAATCTGAATATAGAAATTACTTATAACACAAAATATTTATAACAAAAATCATTAATATTATTAACATATATTATAATTTTTTTCAAATACAACTTCGTAATTTACATGTATTTACTCATAAACAAAAATTATTTGTTTAAAATATTTTTAGTTACATTTTTAAATATTAGGTATGCTGTTTTTAGGAATGTTTTCAAATTTATTCAATTGCTTTTTTTCTTATCATTTCTCTTATGGCCAATTACATTTTATTACTTTAAAGAAATATGCTATATTAAACATGTATTTTGATTACTAAGAATTCAATAAATCCATGGAATTTATCAAGCAATTATTTTACACAATAATTTGAGAAAATTCTCTGTATATTATATCATAGTTTATGAAACAGATTAAATTTGCTTCACATATACAAGCATGTATTTTAAAATTATTTCTTAATTTGATTATGTTAAACAATGAATGGAAAAAAGTCTATTGCTTATCAATTAGTATAAATTTTATGGTAAATCCAGTTACATTTTCGTCAAAATTAGGGCAAACCCAGCACAGAATGTCATTTTTAAAATGTAAAATTTTGGTATCGTGAAATCTTCAGCACTTAAGTGGGCTGAAAAGGACCATCTCCTTTCTCTCAGTTGGTAGAAAATGTCTTTTCTTATGCCACTGTAAGAGCAGTTTTTGAAACTGTGATGTTGGACATAAAAGGTTAAAATTATTAATTTAAAAAACAGAACTATCCCTTGAAAATACTGTAGAGAACCAAAACATCCTAAACTGGAGAAAATGTTACCTGCTTTGTTGAAAAAATGAATATTTTTATTGATGGTAATGTGATAAAAGAGAAATTGAACTACTTCGCTGTGAAGCTGAATGTAAAAGATTTCAAACCATCAGTTAAAAATTTAAAACCAGGCATTGTTCAAGCCTTTGAAAACTGTGTGGTAAATGTGAAGCTATGAATGAACTTTCGGTAATTGAATGAAAAGAAAGTGCATTGATGTGACTATTTTTCGAATAGGACTTAAAAGATGTTTTGAATACAGACAAGATATATTTGTTTTTTAAGATCTTACCCAAAAGAACGCTTGACTTTAAGGCAATAAATGTAATAAGAATAAAAAAGTGAAGAAACAAATTATAATGTTCCTTGCAGTTAACATGAATGGAACAGAAAAATCGAAATTTATTCTTTGAACACCACCTTTTCAAGCAGTTTTAATTCTTTCTAAAAAAAAAAAATAAATAATTGAACCTGTAGGATTTTAATTCAGAATCCTTGCATATTCAATTATAAAAACTATAGTGGAATATTATTATGTTGAGATGAAATAACAGAGTCCTTCCATTCACACATTTTATTGAATAGAGCATCAAATTTAAACTTAACTACAGCTATGCATTTTTTCAATTAAAAAAATTTAACTTTTTCCGTGGAAACGAGATTTTAAACAAAGTTGAGTAGTTTTTATATACAGCATCATACAGTTAAGATGATGCAACAGAACCATTCTCTGAAACTTTGGTATGAATAAATTAATTAACTTTTTCATCTTGGAACTTCCTGGAATCTATCAAGAATCATATATCATCATAAGACCTAATGTTATTAATTTTTAGTTAAGAAATCATTTTACTCTTTTAAGGAATTTTATGGAGTAGGGTTCTGTTTGCTTTTATATTAAGAATGTAAGCAATTATGAATGTGTTCTTATATAATAATCAAGCGGTTTAATGGATCTAATCTTATAATTAAGTTTAGAAGCTTTGAGGTAATTCAATTGCATTCTTTGGAATCTACTTGACACTTTTTAATTTAAGAGTTATATTTACAATTTGGTTAATTCTTAAGACTTATTAATTAATTTTTTTAGGTTATAATCATTAAATACTTTGTTCTGATATAACTAAATTATGTTCTATTCTAAAATGAATTAAATATTAAGTTTACAATAATGTGTTTCATTTATGCACATTTTAAAAGAGAATTTTTCTCATTCATACAGATAAGTTAAAACTTTTCCCTTAAAACTTAACATTTTTCTAATATAAAGCAAAAATTAATAATAATGTTCATTTTTGTTTTGAGAAATACATGGTATTTATTTGTTTTATTTTTCTGACAAATCTACCACTTCTATATTTATTGAAGGACTAGATATTTCAACATCAAGTGACATGTGAGTGTAAGAAACAGGTTTATTTTAAAAATAAATTGATAAAAATCTATGACATTTTGATTAATCACTAACAGAAATAATTAATTTAGAAATAATTTATTTACTTTTGATTGGGCATTTTTATTATTTACATTTAAGCATTAAAACAGGGATGCACAACCTATGGCCCGCGGGTGAAAATTGGCCCGCGTCGCCTTTAAAGTTGGCCCGCGAATGTTAATAAAATAAGACTAATTTGAAAAGAAATGAGACTCTTTCAAATAAACAAAAGAAAAAATCTGATAGGAAAACAATTCTACATCAGAATAAATATTTTACATCTGTTCATTAAGTTCATTTTTTATAACGCGGATTTTCAGTTTGTTCTCTTCATGGCTACCCGAGAGTATGAATGTTCATATAGGAGTTTAAAATGCAGCTGCATGTGCAACTTACTTACATTTATGAGCAAATATTTGAATTTAAACAAATCAAAAATAAGAAATAGAATAGTGGATAGCCTTTCTTCTGTTTTACGTATTGCCACAACGAATCTTAAGCCCAACATAATATCAATAACTTCAAATATTCAGTCACAGCCATCACATTAAATTTTACTAACTTTTTTCAAAATTTAAATTGTGTTTTTTGTATAAATACCAAAAAGTTTTCTCCTGTTATTCAATTTCAAGTTTTTTTTTCTAGAAATAAAGTATTTTAAGCATATCTATAATGTTTGTGTTTTATTCCTTCATTGTATAATGTTTGCATGAGTAAAATAAGTAAATTAATAATTGTAATTCACATGCGTATTGCCACAAAAAAGTGTTTTTACGTTTATAACATGTTTTAACATTTACGTGCTGCTTTGGCCCTCGACTTGATCTTTTTTTCATATTTTGGCCCCTCATTCTGAAAAGGTTGTGCATCCCTACATTAAAAGATTCATTTTGTTATATTCAGAACATATTTTATTAAGTTTTCTGTCAATATCTTGAAGAAGAATTTTTAAAATTATTTGTTAAAAATTTAAAATTATTTTTAAAATTATTTCATGCCTCACATAAAGTGTTTTTAATAATTAAGCCTTAAAAATGCTACATGAGGATTCATTTGCCAGAAAAGCATGATTCAAGTTTTTATCTGAATGTGCAGCATATTTAAGTGTTAAACACTTTCTTAACACGAAGAAAATAATTCAATGCCCCAGTTGCCTTTTAATTCTTACCTTAAATTGTTGATGAGAAAAATTATTTAGGGTGATTAAATATGTAAATTCAAATGTTTTTAAACTTGAGTTGATATTTATCTGATATCACTGTTTTAAAATGCTTCTTTATATATAATAAGTTTGATCAATGAATGCACTTTATTTAATATTATATTTTATATTTTTTGGCAGCATCAATTCCTATCTTTTTCTAATATTTTGTGTCGATTGCGAGTTTCCACCAATTTTGTCTTTAAAAAATAGCTTTTATGTCCTCAGTCCAACTTTAATAATCTGATATATTCTATTTCTTATTTATTATTTAAATTCCACTAGGGTAAAAAAAAAATTTTATTTTAAAATTTCAGAAATAGTATTGTCATGTGTAAATTCTTTTGATACAGGAAAATATTTAATTTTAGTCAATAATCATTATTTCTAGAATTTTTATTCTGGAAATAAAAAAAATTATTGTTTAATAATCAATAATGCCTAATTACTGGAGCAGAGTAGGAAAGAGTAGTTAAAACAAGGAGAAAAATGAGATACTATTTAACTTAATATAAGTTTACTAGATACATAATATTATTAAAGGAAATATAAAAAATTATGTGTTATTGAAATGATTGGTACCTAGTTATTTTTATAATAATAGTTTCAATTGTGATCAGATTAAACCTTGCTTAATGTGTGAAATCTATGTTGCAAAATTATTTCAAATGGTAAAAGTGAAACAGAAAATAATCACGCTATATTTTAGCAGATTAGTTTACGAATATTTGGGAAATACTTTAATATCGAACAATTATTGGGGAAGAATAAAGTTATTTAAGAAAGACTCCTAACTTAAGTTATTTTTATTAAATAGAGAAATTTAAATTCAACAATTTAAATTGGAGTTCTAGTTATTCAGAATACAATAGCTTAATATGAAGGAATTTTTTCAGTTTCATTTCACCAAAAGGAAGAGAAAATAGAAATAGAGTTCTTAAAATTTATTGCCAATTAATGAATGAACTAATTGTAACTCTTTAGTTATTGATTATTTGTACTTCAAAACTAAAACAGTTTATTTGAATAGATACAATTCCAGTGTAAATCATGTATAATTCTTTTACCAGTTTAAATGATTTTTCAGTATTCTGTTAGTATAAATAAAATTTAAAAAATTGTATAGTAAATAATGTATTTTTCCATTACTTAGTTTTTTTTTATCTTGATTTCTAAAAAATTGAAATATTTTTTAATCAATGTAAATTGTGTCAATAAATTTATGTATTTAGAAAGATATCACACATTGAATAAAAGAAATTCACTCATATCTATTTATGCATATGCATAAAGATTTCATGCAAGATTTTTGCTTAAATGCCACTGATTCACTTATGTTCTAAATATTCTAAAATTTAAATCTTCCCAGTAATATAGTTTAATAATTGTTTATATGAAACTTATTTATTAACATGTAAAATACCTAATTTAACATTACATTACTCTTTTGTAAATACATTAGTTGTATTCAATCTTATTTGAAAAATTATATATCATCTGCTTTCATATTTAAAAAAAAATAAAAAGTAGTTTTTTTTTTTGAAATGTATAATTTGCAGAATTTCTGAAGAAAATTTTGGTGAATGTATTATAAGAATTGTAGTCCTGTTGAAGGAAAAATTGCTTATTTTTTATAGGAAGAATTTAAAAGCTGGAAACAATTATTTACTGCAATTTTATTGATCAAATAGCATGCTAAAGAGATGCCTCACCAGTATTAATTTTATCTTAAGTATCTTGAGTAGTTTGCCTATTAACAATTTATGTTTATTCATGCAGAGCTTAGAATTTAGTGAGTGGGAATTTCAAGCAAAGGTTTCAGAGTTACTGTGTGTGATCTTAAAACTTTTATTAAATTTGTTTTGCCTAATTTTACTCTTCATCTAAAGTCGTCAGACAACTGAGCCACTAATAGTAATTGAGTAAATGAATATAGAACCAATGAGTTAACTTAGCTATTAAATTTTATTTTTTTATTAATAGTATTTTTCTGCAAATTCAGTTCAGAAGACTTTGGGTCTGTCATTACTATGACTTATCTATTTATTTAAGTTAAAATTAATTTCAAAATAAAATATTTTACTTCCTAGGAACAGACAAATTTTGACCATAGAATTTATGTTCTTAAGGCGAAAAATTTATCTTGTAAAGGTAACAATAGTAGTTTTCTTTGGGTTTTCTGAAAGATAGTTATACTTATTCTCAAATAGTATAAGAGTGCTTGTCATGAAATGAGAAATTATGCTTCCAAATTTGCATCTGACAATATTTTGGTTATCAGTATTGGTGGTAAAGAAATTACTGAAGTTTAATTTTCCAATATAAAATTCTTCCTGCTTTTCTTTTCCATACTTGGCTTTTTTCATGCAATTTTGGATTTTTTGCTGTATGCATTATACCATTAAAATATTGTACAAGAAAAAGACTTCATTATAAGTTTCCTGTTTTTTTTAAACATTCAAAAATTTATTTTTTAAAAGTGTGTTTAAGAGATAGTTTTCATTAAAAATTAAAATTATTTAAAAAAAATCTTTCTTTTTCTTAAAAGAATAGCAATTTTTTTTATTTAATCAGAAAAATATATAAACTTTCATTTCACAGCAAAAATAACAAGTGCTATTTTTTTTTAAGGAATGGAGGAAAGAAGGGTTGCATCTGTCTTCTGCAAGTGATCAAGCATGTAAACTATATGATGCTGCACTGTCTCAGGTATAAAATGAATTGCTCTACTGAAAATAGATTTTAATTTTGATAACATTTACATATTTTTTTAATATGAAATCTTAGTACTGCACAATTTGACTAAGTTTATTATTTCTAACTGCTTCGTCATTAAGCTGATTAAAATTTATCTCTTGGCTTAGAGAATTAAAGGGTTTTAGGAAAGGAAAATTTTGGAATTTTTAATGTGTCAGGTGATTTTTAAATTTTCTTTGTAGAAGATTAAAGTTTGAAAAGTTATGGTATAATGAACCGTGCATTTTACATAATTTTTTGAATTATATGACCTTATTTGCTGCTTGCAATGAAGGTTAATTTGGTTAATATTTTTCAGTTTTGTACCTTTCAAAATACTAAAGTTATAAAAATATTTTTAAACAATTTGATGAATAATTTTATAATTCTTATTTAATAAAATTTACTTTTTTATTGGACCCTTTCTATATTCAAAACTTCACTTATTTAAGCAGTCAATTACAATTGGTAAGATTTTATTTATTATAAGTTATTGCAATTCTGTGTTAGCTAATTATCAAACAGCTGCTAATTATCAATATTAGAATTATACTCCTTATATTCTTAATATTAAAGCTTAAAAAAATTTGTTTTCAATTTATGCAAGTGATCAAAAGGAATAATTGCAGCAGAATTTCAATTATTAATGAGAAAACAATTAAAATTTTAAGTACTTGCATATGTATAATAAAATTTTTATCAGCTAGCTAAACAAATAGCCTTAAATTGATTCTTTTTTTAATCTAAAATTTACTTGCAAAATATTTTATGTAGTTTTTACAATTTCATGTAAGATAGATCTATAATAGTAAAATTAAACTATATTATGCCATTTGAAAAACATAATTTTACAATTCAGAAAAATATTTTATTACATAATTGTAAAGTGTTTCGATTTTTTTGTGATTTAAGTACTTTATTATAGTGTATTTATAGAAAATAATTATTGTTTGCAATTTTTTAAATTTTTTTATGCTTTAAATTTATTTTTATTATGTGCAGTTTTGGTTATAGATTGAGAATTTTTAATATTTGTTTTAATGTCTGTTTTTAAGGACATACATTAAGTATTTAAGCAATTTGTATTAAGCTCTTAATTTAAGTGTTTTTTTTTTATAAAAATTAAGAAAATCTGTTTTTATGAGAGAATTGCACAAGAGTCTTGTGCTTTATTAAAGTTGCAGCATTGCTTATGGGAAAGGATTGTATATTTTTCGTGTTTATTAAAAGTTTTTACCTAATTAAACTAGCATTTATTTCTACTGAGCTTTCTGAAAATTTCAATTTTAAAAAAATTAAAAGTTCAATTTTTTATACAATAAGTTAATTATGTTTGTATCTAATGCACTTATTTATTCTAGTTTAAATGTTTAGAAATAATAAATGTATACAATGAAAAAATGCAAGAATGTCACTCTAAAGTTTACAGTTTATCTTATTCATTTATTTATTTTAAAAATGTGACAAATTTAAGTTCAGTATAAAAAACAAAGTTTTTAATTGTTTTGCAAGATTTCTAATTAATATTTTCATTCATTTTTTTAAATCTACAGAGAAAATCTATAAAGACTACGATTGAAAAAATTTTCATACGTTAGTATTTAAAATTTTTTATCTCAAAAATGTCTTAAAATATATACAAAGTTCTTATTGAATGGCATGAAAAATAATCATAATCATTTAAATAAATAATAAGCTTCTAAGCAGTAGTCAGAATATCCAATTTTATCTATAGTTTCTGATGTTTGTTATAATCATTTTCTAATTTATTTACCATATAATGTAAAATTGACTTATATTTCCTTTAGTAATTTTTTAATTTGTCCATATACTTTTGTAAATATTTTTTATTATTTAGTATGTAGGTTGGTATGAGGATCCATCTCTTGGAGGCATATCGAAGACTGTTGAAGAAATGATTGCTGCTGATCCAAATTTTGGTAAGTATATCTTATTTTTATATAATTATTATTTTGTATTATTATATTATTAGTGTTTTACATGTGGAAACTTTGTTTGTGTTTTATTTATGATTAAATGCCGATAAAAAAAGATATTTTTCAGAGTGTTCTTAATATTTTAAAATTGTTTTTGAACTAACCAATCATTACAACACTAAGCTGTTAAATGAAGCTGTAGAAAATTTTCTTGTTACTGTATTTTAATATCTGCTATCTGCAACCAAGACAGTTCTGGATTAATATTTTGAATTCAACGTGTTAAAAAGGATCTAAATAACTTGAAAAAGCTTCACAAGATAATAATCTTTTTTTATGAAGATTGTTTTATGCATTAAAATTTGGCTGGACTGTGTGGAAGTGGATAAAAATGAAGTTCAAGTAGCGTTAAAGTTGTCAAATATGCAAAGTTAAGAGGATTTAATGAAAAAATTATGTTGTGCTTCTACTTAATAAAGACAGATTTAGAAATGAAGTGCAAATTATAGAAGAACATGATGCAAAGTTTATGAAGGTACATCAGTTAGTAATATTTTTTTATTAGTAAATACATGATATATGTTTTTTCTAAGAATAAGGGCTGGCATAAATTTAAATTACCTAGCTGAGAATTATTCAATCTACTTTTACAAGGATTACTTGAAGGCTAAAATTTCAGCTGACTTGTTTCAAGGTTGTAGTGTAGCAAAATATAAAGCTAATTTGAGCTAATTATTTATTATATTTAAATACACACACCACATACAAAACAATACACTCATTTACAAATAATCACAGAGAAGAGAATAAAAATTTAAGGTGTCCCTGCAGCAAGACCTTCACGTCTTCTCCTTGAAGTTCATTTACTCGACTGGCTGGACCCCTGATTTCCCCTCCCATATGTTGGCTTCTCTTATTTTAATGTGCTTATTTCTATATAGATGAGTCTTTTCATTATAAAATAATATGTATAGATTTATTTACAAGAGAACTCACTAATTTACGTTATTCAGTTCCTAGTTACTACATTCCATGAATATTACTTAGCTACCAAAACAATTGCCATGAGAACTACTGATGTTGCCACTCAGGCATGTGAAACTTTGTGCTCATACATGCTCTTCTGGTTCCCTCTTGACCTTTTTCCAGTAGGGAAGCAAGCATTCTTTTCAAGGTGGCTAAGTACAAAGTTCTAGTGTGGTTAAAGTTGTTGGAAAATAGATTTGCTGAGAATTTGGTGATAAATTTTAAATGAAGTTTGGTGATATTAAAAACTGTCTTCATTTTGTAGTCAATTGAAAAAAACTTCACCATTGTGGCATTTCAGAATATCAGTATCTGATGCAAGCTACTGTCAAGGGTTAAGAGCCTGACAAGTAATGGAAAGTTACCTGAGCATTAAACATAATTATTGAAAAACCATTGACAGTTTAACATCCAGATTTGGGAGGGAAGATTTGTTAGTTGAAGTGCATTTAAAAGAATTTTTACAATTGAACATTTCAGAACCCAATATGTCTGAATTATCTTAATTTTATAAAGTAGTCCAATTTATGTGCATTTGAAACATTAAGTGGCATTACAGGTAAGAGTGCACCTATGTTATTCCCTTTAGTTGAGTTATATTTTAATGAAGATTTTTTGAAAACCTGGTACAGTATCGGATCCATTACCTAAAAACCAGCATTTTTCAGAATGTTTTTTTTTTGTAAGTTAAAAAAATATTGCCGACTTAAAACTTCATTCTTTCTTTCTATTTGTCAGCCCGTGCTATTGTAAGAAATGTAATACTATATAACTCTCTCTCTCTCTCTCTCTCTCTATATATATATATATATATATATATATATATGTATATATATATATAAACATTCCAAGAATTTTGAAAACCATTTGACAAAGCTTTGTCTCATTGTTATCTACAGCACTTCCTAGTATCCTGTATTGCATTCAGAGAAACAGAACAGGGAGTCATCCCATATTTTAAGGTCAAAGGATAGGATGACTAGCAGATTGAATGTTATAGACCTGATTCGATGTCAATCATCCAATCAGGTTAAGCATACGAGGGGGCGGAGAAGGGAAAATCAAGGATTACGCATATTTTTTTGCCAAGAGGTTACATTGTGTTCGATTGGATCTATCTGTGCTTCAGTTGAGAAATTTTATTTTCAAATGTGCAAGGATGTCTAAAAGAATAAGCGAAAAAAGTTATATAAGAGAGATGAAAAGGAAACTCATTTCCCTTAGTATATTCCAAAAAGTTGAATTACTGAGGAAATTAGACGAACATCTGTAAAATCACTATGTGAACAATACGGTGTCAGAAGCTCCACAATTTATAATTTAAAAAAGCAGAAACCAGTGTTGCTGAAATTCTACAGCAACAGCAATTCAGTAAAACTAATGAAAGATCGTAAAACGTTGCATCAACCAAAAAATCTAGATTTGGATATGGTGTTAATGGAGTGGATCCAAGAACAGAGAAGTGAGAAAGCTCCATTGAATCATGCTGTTATTATGACCCAAGCAAAAGTGTTTCACATGAACAGTTAGGCCTAAAAAGTGAATGTGATTATTCTTCTGCGTGGTTCTAGAAATTCAAGAAGCGTCACGGATTGAGAATATTAAGTATTTGTGGGGATAAAGCCTCTGTGGATAATGAAAGTTCAAAATCATTGTGAGGAATTTTCTTGTTTAATTTCTGATGGTCAGTACTCGCCATAGCTGGTGTATAATGTAGACGAAACAGGGTTATTCTGGAAATACGTTGCAAGAAAAACATACATAACTTCAGAAGAAAGTGCATCATCCAGAATTAAGGACTGCAAAGAACGTCTTACAGTTCTTGCTTGCAGTAACACAACAAGCACTCATAAGTGCAAATTACTGGTTATTGGCAAAAGTGCCAGGCCTCGAGCATTAAAAAAATGTAAAGATTTTGCCTGCTATTTACAAAAGTAATAAACATGCATAATTGATCTAAGAATTTTTTACAGAATGGTTCAAAAAGCATTTTGTTCCAGAAGCTAAAAGTAGGGCTTCCAAATAATTCGAATATTTTGCTTCTTTTGGATAAAATGTTTGGCTCATCCCGAGGCAGAAACACTTGAAAAGGACAATGTCCAAGTTGTCTTTATACCACCGAATTGCTTCTTTAATCCAGCCAGTGGATCGGGGTATTTTAAATTTGTTAAAATGCTCGTATAAAGTGGCTTTTATCCGAACATATTTAGAATTCTGCAACTCCAGAGAGGGAATGATAGATTTTCAAAAATGTTTATGATCAAAGATACCCTTTGTAGTTTTGCTAATTTCTGGAATTCCTTGAATAAGAATACTCTGATCAATGCTTGGCATAATATCTGGCCTCTTTCACTTTTTCTTGAAGGAGAAGAAAACGACGAATTTTGTGATTTTCGCATGTCACAAAAAAAAGAAATGATCGAAGAATTGTTAGAATATGCAAATTCAAGTGAGGAAATAATCGATGAAAAAACTATACAAAATTCCTTAAATGCTGACATAAATGCTCCGACAGTATTTCAGTTAACTGATGACAAGATCATTAGTGGAGTGCTCAATAGGAAAGACTGATTCTTCAAGTTCTGAGGATACCAATGTAGAGGAAACAGAAAATACGTAAAACATTTCCATTGACTGTTGTCTAGAACTAATGAAAGAACTTATCCGATGAATGGAAAAAAATCATTTTTTAAGGAACACAATATTATGTCTGTATATAAAATACAAGAATCTTTATTGTCAGAAAAACCAAAGCATTTAAAAAATAATAGCGATATGTTTGTAACAGTAAGCAAAAAATAATCGTACTTTGCAAATTTTAGGTTATTTTATTATATATATGAGTGTGCGTGTGTATTTTTGATTAAAAATATTAACTATATAGTTATTATTTTTCCTCCCACAAATTATTTAATGGATTTACAAGGGGTGTCATGATTTTTTGCAAATGGTTATTGAAATTTCCATCTGCTATCTGAAAACTGGAAAATTCCAGTAACTGGGAATTGTTCGGTCCCAAGGTTGCCAGATAACGGATCCTATATTGTATCATAACATAACTTTGGTGTTAAAAAATTACTCCTAAACACATCTTAATAATGTAATGAAACTTTAGAAGTCTGATGTTTGAAATGAAGCAAACATTAACTTGGCAATTAATTTAAACATTCGGAAGAAATTTTTAAATTAAAATGAAAATTAATTTAATTAATTAATTATTTAATTCATAATTAACATTCATTATTAAACTAATTAATTCTGAATGTTTTAATTAATTTTAATATAAAAATTAGAATTAATTTTTAAATTAAAATTAATTTAAACATTCATACCATTTCTACATTTGCTATAAACAATCCATTAAAGTATAATTAAACAATCCATTTCAAAATTTGCACATTTTGTATGATAAACATTTAAGTTCAAATTACTTCTCAGCTCATAAAATGAATGGAGTTGATTCAAGGAAAAATATTGAAAGATAAAGGTTGTTACTATATATATTTAACATTTGTTCAATGAGCAAAGTTGTGCTAAGCTATTTAATTTGTATTCGTTTTAATAAATTAATATTTGGTGATAATGTGTGGTTTAAATCTGACTCGTATGGGTAGCTGCAAGAAATGGTGGTTTAAGAAAAACCGTAAGATGTTACCTTGACAACCAAAAGTGTAACTCTTGAGTTATTTTACTTATGTAGAGATGAAATTAATTTTCATTTAAGGTGGTAAAAAGTTATAAGCCAATGCTGTATTAGACATGGCATTGTAAGTTTTGTACATTTTGAGGGATGTGGTGATGAATGTTTTGGCAACAGCTATGGTTTCCCCTAGCAATTGGAAGATAGAACAATGCATGTTTGGATTTTAAAATTATTACTGGCTTGGAATATATTGTGATTTTGCTTCATATGTAGATGTGAAAATATAACCTTTTATATATTTTTTATATATGCAAATAAATTATTCTTTTATAATTAAGCAATTAAATATAAACAACTCAACTAGCTCATCATCCAAACTGGTTACATTGAATGTGATCAAATTAATTTTTGTGAAGATTATTATTTAACATCTCCATTAATAAAGGTACATGGTAATAAATTAAAATTTATTTGAACGATTATTTTTTATTTTCCAATATGAATGGAAAACTTGCAAACGATATTTAATTTGAAAACAGAGCTGTTGAATTTCATCAAATTGCAATAAAACTGCGTATGTTTTCGCGACAAAAACCTAAGTTGTGGTTTTTCCAACTCAAAGCCCAATTTGCAAACAGTAGTGTAAGTCAAGATTTAAATAAATATAACAGTGATGTTTCAGCATTAGATGAGAATATTTTAGAATTTGTTGATGTTCCTTCAATTCTTCTAAAAGAGAAAAAATATCATGCTTTAAAAAATGCATCACTTAATAGGTTGACTGATACTGAGGAATTACGCCAAAAAATTACTAACAGATCTAGACTTAGGTGATATACATCCATCTGATTTCTTGTAACAAATGAAAAATTTCCCTGATAATTCCATTTCTAAAGAGGAAGGTAAATTATTATGGTTCCAGAAGCTACCTCCTCAGACACAAGCAATTTTGTCGATTAGTAAGGATTCGCTCTTATAGTATTGCAGGAAAGGCAGACAAAATTATTTCCATCTATAATACAATGAAACTATCCTCTATTAACAAAACAATACCTTGCAATAGTAAATCAACAGTATCTGAAAGTTTTAAAAAATATAAGTATTGCTTCATTAACTGAGAAATTAATGCCCAGCTGGCAGCCGAATGGTTAGCCCTCCTGCCTTTGGTTCAACAGTTTGTGGGTTCGAATCCCACCTTGGGCATGGATGTTTGTCGTGGTTTGGAATCCACTTTAAACCGTAGGTCCCGGTTTAATTAGCCCTTGTGTGCAAAAAATGACTGTTGAGCGACAAACAAAACAAACCAAACCAAACCTAAGAAATTTAACGAATTTTCATTTCACAGAAAAGCATTCACCCATATGTACACCAAACCATTTCAAATAATAGTTTTTGAAACAATTCACAACATGTCTTATCCAGGAACTGTTCTACAATGAAATTAATAAAATATATATATATGATTTGAAATTTTTGAAAAGACATTCAAAATTGGTGTCGAAACTGTCTTAAGTGCCAACATTCCAAATTTACCCGCAATATTAAGAGTCCTATTCTGAATTTTCCTTTAGTTTCTTTTGCTTCAATGAAATCCGTATTGACATTATAGGTCCTCTACCAATATCAGAGAATTAAAGATATTGTGTCACCATTATCTGCAGATACAGCCATTGGTCAGAAGCCATTCCAAAATCTGACATCAAAGCAGAAACTAGCCAAAGTTTTTTATGCTGGCTAGATTGCTCATTTCGGTGTTCCATTGTGCATCATCAATGATCAGAGAACACAGTTTGAATCGCGCTTTTCTAAAGAGCTATCAAGTATATGATTTCAAAGAAAGCATACAACTTTGTATCATCCTCAGTTAAATAGTTTTCATGAGCAATGGCACAGTACATTATAAGCTGCTTTGCTGGCCTAAAACAATGTGTTATTGACCCATTTACTACCAGCTTTTTTTTTAGGTATGAGAATAGCTGTCAGCAACACTTTTAGTACAACACCTGCAGAGATGATGTATGGCAAACAACTTTGTCTATCTGGCGATTTTATTCAATCTATGCTATTATCAACTAATCAATCAGAATTCCCTACTTGGTAAAAAAATCCTTTTTCGCCATTCAACCAGCACCACCATTTAATCATATTAAAGACTCTTTTCCTTTTTAAAGATCTTTCTACATGTATTTGTATGTGATGATATCTTCAGTCATCTTACAAAAGCCTGTTCAAGGCCATAAATCGCTATTATAAATATTTTAATCTGCTCATTAAAGAAAACAAAAATTTCAATCAGTGCTCTTAAACCTTGCTACCCATTAGCTGAAAATCCAATTTTAAGCTAAAAACCAACATTTTTTCCCCCATTACTGCCACTTCTACTGACAGTGAAACACCAGTAATACAATTTTGAACTTCTCTCTGTAGGCAAAAAGTAAATATGGTATATGTTTATCCCAATTATGCGGATCAGTTCTAATGATGTGATGCAGCATTTGCTCAAATACTTTATTTCATTGCTCCACTAATCCATTTGAAGCACTGTAAGCAGGAGTGGAAAATCTGAGATGAGAATCAAGTCTTTTCTCAAATTCTTGAGTTAATTTAGAAATGAAATTTTTCCCATTGTCATTAGCAATTACATTAGGTATATCTGTTCTCATGAATAGTTCTGAGGGTGCTTCACATGTGGCTTTGACTGTCAAACTTCTTAAGGGTAATGCTTCAGGCCAACAGCTATGTTGATCCACTAAGCATGATCTATATTTGTTTCCTTGCAGCTGGAGATTCAATGGGACCGATGACATCAATATTTACAATTTCAAATGGTTGCCCTGGCTTTCTGACAGAGGTTATTGGAATTTTATCAGTTCTCTTCTTAGAACTTCTCAGTTGACAGTTCTTGCATGCTTTGCGAAAAGATTCTTCATCTGATAACAAATTGGGCCAGTAAAAAGAATATGAAAAAAAAGGATAAGAATATCTTATCCTTTTTTTGTTTTCTTTATTCCCAGGTTTGCTCCAAAAATTGAGTTATGGGAAAACTCAAGAGCTTTTTGTCTTTTATTAAGAGGTAGTAATACTAATTGGAAAGCATTCTGTCCCAGTATTTTTTTTTCATGGTAACAAATCCTTGTATCCAGTAACAAATCATCAATGACTAAATAATTTCCCTTTTTTGCGTTCTCTATATTTCCAAGCTTCTTTTAACGCCAGGCAACTTTTTTGCTCTACACAGAGTTTCTGCGATTTTGACAGAACTTTTTGACTGTTGTCTTATTGCTCTTCATCTCCGCAGGATGAGAATCAGTGTCCGCTGTCTCCATTCCTCCCTCTTTGTTTTTCGTCTCAGGCATTTAGGGGGGGGGATTCTCTGTCCGTAGCTGCTTTTGTTTCAACTGCAAAATTGTACAATTTTCTCCTTCCGAACGTCTGGTTTTTCCTGAAGAAGGGTCACCAGAACTGTTGTCTTTTGAAAGATCGGCAGATGGATTGATTAATAATTCAAATGTTTCTGGTATTATTAAAATAGGCACATTTAATTTATCCAACACTGCAATTAAAGAATCTACAAAGTTAAATAAATTATTTTCAGAGTCCTTATAGTAAGCAAGTGTATGACAAACTTTCACTTCAATTGAGTTTCTAAATGCAGGTTAATATTACTTTACCTCCTTCTTGATCTTCTAAATCTGGATTTAATGATGAGTGAATTATGTAAATTTAAGTCCAGAGTCTATAATAGCTTTCCTTTTTTGAGTGTTAATGAAGACATCAATTTTCTGTAATGGTTAAATAACAGTTTCTTCTGATTCAATTTGTGAGTGGAGTCAACTTTAGCTACTACAACATCTTCTTTTGATATTCTATTTGATTTCTCGGAGTTGTAGAATATACCTTTTCATTCTTCTTAATTCATGCATTTTCTTTTCTCTTCTCTAAGCACTCTCTTGCGATGTGTTGATAGCTTCTTCAAATATAGCATTCCTTTCATTTCAGGATAAATCCTTGTTTTGTGTATTCTCTTTTTTTTGGGTGGTGGAATATATTTATCTTGCACATATGTTGAATCTGTATAAACTTTGGATATTTCGTTTCATTTCAGATTTCGTCAAATGATTTTCGTCTTGCTTCATAATAAATATCACATTCTTTGGCTGGTTCTTATGGTTTCAACCATTGATTTCCTTGGCTTCTGGCGGTATGCGAAGCTGTTTCTCTGTCCAATGTTTGGAACAATTTGTCAGAGATGATTAATTCTTGTAATGTTTCAAAATCTGTTACTTCTCTTGATTTACAATAATAGTCCCATGTTGATGTTAATCATGAGACTAACTGAATATTTGATTCCTCAGAATAAGGTTTTGCTTTTCTGAAACTTTTTAGGCATGCTTGTGGAGGGGTATGTTGATATTCTTTTAGAATTAAAGTTTTTTCTTTTTCAAAATCCTGCAACTCATCATCTTTTATATCTCAGTATATTTGCTGCTTTCACTCCTATTATATTTCAATAATATTTCTGCCTTGAATTCTTCCGGAACTTTTTTGTGTTTAAATGTTCTTTCTATGGAATTGAAAAATATATTCCAAGATTTTGCTCTTTTCAGTACTGGTATCATCATTGTTTCTACTCCCTTGATCAGCTTGTGGAGTGGAATTTTGGTTTCGCTTCCAGTGTTCTGAATTGGCAAAGGCATTCGACTTCTGCTCTCTATGTTCTGCGTCGCTCAGATCTTTGCTAATTCTAATAAATGTTTTCTTTTTTTAATCTTAATCTTTCTTCAACCTGTAACTGTTCAATTTCTTCTTTTCTTTTACTGTTCTCTATATTAGAAATCAAAATTTCTTTTAAAAAGTCAGTATTTTATGCGTATTCTTTATTATTCAGAAGTTTGTGTTTCAGTTTGGCTAATTTCAAATCAAAAGTTGCTTCTTTGTCTATTTCCTACAAGACTGTAATCAAGTCTTTCTTCTTCAAGTTTTTGAACGTTTTCTTTTGTTTCTTTTGCTTTTCTTCAGAATTTCATTGGGAGTTTAATTTTTTCTTCTGTAATTAAAATTTTCCAAAGTGAGTTACTTTGTTCTCAGCTCTGGTTTTCGAAAGAGAGCATGTTGCAATGTGTAGAACGACTGAGAAAATTAACTATCATTTTCTGGACAACACATTTATTTATTCATAAATACACATTTAATAATAAAGCAAACACAAAATTAACTTGGAGTATTCCGCTGCCACCAAAACGTAGCGACCTATCTCGGACCTTGCTCCGCTGATACTATTCTAAATTATATAAACCTCTCGGGAAAGAAATGTTAACCACTCCAAGCGCAGTTTATTGATCGCCAAACAGTTGCCAGATACTACAATGACATTCCCAAAGGGAGACAGTTCACCTTATTTACAGATCATGAATCATTAGTATTCAACAGTATTCAGACTAATGCTCCCTCAGGTAGGTGAAACAATTAAACTTCATATTGCAATTCACTATAGACACAAATCGCATAAAATGCTTTGAAAATATAACTGCAGACAATCTTTCATAAATCAGTTCTATATCAACGCCAGATCCTGTAGATTACCACTCAATAGCTCAAGGTCAAGAACAAATTTCACAATTATGCAATTTAACTGACATCCTCAAAGCTTAGAAATAAAAAAATTAATGTTACTAGAAAACATTTATTCCTTATTTTGCAACATTTCAAATGATTTAGCTAGATTGTATGTACCTCAATAATGTCAAGAGCAATTTTTCAAAACTTTGCATAATATACCTCATAGTGCAACCACAAAATTGATATGCTTACATTTCATTTGGTATCAATCAATTAAAGATTTCAATACCTGAGCACAACAATCTGTTGCATGTTAAAAATTAAAACTTATCCCCCTTATGTGAACACCAGTAGGAAAATTTAGAGACCAATCAGAGATTGGACCATGTTCACTTCAATTTCATCAGTCTATTCACCTCAATCTCATCAATCTTTTTTGAGAGGTAATTGTTGTGAGCTGTGACAATGATGGTTTGATGCACATAGTGGCCAGAAGCTGTACTATTCCAGATCAGGTGTACAGACAATAGTGGGAAGTTTCTACAGCTGCTGATTAACCAGATTTAGTTATCCAAATGTCATCACAACTGATCAGGGGATCATTTTGAGGGTACAATGTTTTGAGCTCTCAAACAATTGTTAGGTATCAGACAAATCATATCCTTGTTGTGCTGTTTTGGTCAGTGGTGTACAGAATCATCGAAAAGTTCCACAGTAATAACAGTCCTGAAAGCTTATAGTACTGATCAATAGTCTACAGCATTGCCCACTGTGCTATTTGTGTTTTCTGCTGCATTTGAAGAGGACCTACCAGTCTACAACTGAATCAGTATACGAACAGAATCTTCGGCTGCCATAAAATTTTTTGATCTGACTTTGACCAATACGACAAGACAACAGCTCATAAATGATTTAAAGAACCTTTGCAAGCATTTGGTCGGTACCAACATCTTGCCCTGATTGGAGAAAAGTGTTTATTCTCCTAAAAAATATTCTCACGTGTTTTTTTGATACAACACAATAAGAAACCCTCTCTAACTTCCTCCTGATAAAACATAAAATCATAAATGGATTAGAAAAAGATAAACATTGATGTAAGAGGAACAATACTAACTGATTTACTCAATAGACTGAAACCTGCTTTTCTCACTAATGGCTGTTCTGTCATTGCTCTTGTGACTGCTAATACTCCAGAAAGGAGGTTGATTTTGTGATGAGGACAGAATATCCGATAATTGCAACTTTGTGGCACAATTTCAGTGACACCATGGAGGCAGTGTGCTGTGGCGTAACAAATTTTGCAATAACTTACCTTTTTTACTGACTGCACACTTCGTCATTTTGGAAAAAGCCACCATTCGAATGGATGAAAGAGTCAATTGCATACTGAACTATTTGAATCATGGACTCACACATGCAAGTGCCGGAGCCTTATGATGTCCACTAATTTTTCTTAGTCCTATTTTCTAATTTTTTTCTATGCGTATTGTGTAATTTAAATAATTTTTGAGAGTAAATATGTTAGTAATAATAGTTTTGTCAAATGAGTGTAGGCAAATTACAAACATACAACCAACAGTCTCCTGAATATGTTTCTCTTACCAATGTTGATGTAAATTCTAAGGAATTAATTACTGATTGGGTCCCATAAACCTACTAAAGTCAAAGCTTGATTAACAACCCTCTGTGGCCCAGAGCAAAAGGTTTCTAAAATGAGTGACTGTTGTGCTAGATATAATTAAGAATATGCTGAATCCTGTATGTTTGTGCTTCTATTTTTACTAAAGGATTTTATGTGGATAATCTTGTTGCCACAGTATAAATAGTAAGGAAGAAGTAAAACTTTTTGTTGAGGGAGTCAATGAGTGAATGCTTTGACGTTACTTTGAACTTTGGTGCTGAGAAAATTAGTCACGGGATAAAGATGAAATAGCAGATGACTACTATTCTAGGTTTAAAATGGAATAGCATATGTTCTTAACATTAATACAGCTTATTTAACAGAAGATACTTTAAAGAAAACTGTGAAATATTTTTATTGTCAATAATACATAAAGTGTTAGATCCATGTGAAGTTTGCTGCAATTGTAGTCAAACTTAAACTGTGTGAAGCATGGATACAATATTTAAACTGTGATAAGGAGATCACAAAGAAATTGTGAAAACTGTTTTTAAGTTGTTTTGAATGTCTCAAAGATTTCAATTCATTTACTTTTCCTAAGTGGATAAAATTTCCTTTGACATTCATTCATGCTCACTGCATACATTTTGTGATGCATTTAAATATGCATATGCTATTAGTTTTCTTATGAGGGGAAATAGAAGGTAATATGGATATTTATATTTAATCTTCAAAAACTCGCATTGCTCCTATGAGAAGTGTAACAATTCTTTGATTAGAATTTTTGGCAACTCTTAAGCACAAGTGACATGATTCATCATTAATTCATTGGGTTGTGAGAGTATTAAAATAAACTATTAGAGTGATTTTACAACTCACATAGATAACTAAAAACAATGGCCCATCTTTGAGAAAAATAAAGTTCAAATAAAACATATCACTGGACATGTATCAAGTGATGACCACCCTGTTGATTTACATTCAAATGGTTGTAAATAGAGTTCTTTTTTAAAGAACAGATGATAGGATAAACCACATTGGATAAAAGATCTGCCAGAAATTTGACTATGTTCTCTTATAAATTTTCAGCCTATTGATAAAGAGTGAGTTTTTAAAGAGAAAAAATATTTGATTTTGTTAACTACTGCAAGAATAATGAATAAATCAGACTGAATTCATTACTATTTTGCTAACAATGAATCTAAACTAGAAATGGATTGTATGTTTAATGGCATGGATTCTTTGTTTTAAATGTAACAGTTCAGTTGTATGAAAGTAAAGATTGTTTGGAAAGTTGAATTCTCATGAATTTATTGATGGTGGCATGGGAATTATAAAAGTAATGCAAGAATCATTTTGTAAAGATAAAAAGTAATAAGCAATCTTGAAACATTTAAGTAGTTAAGGTTTTGTCTTTATCACAATTAGGATTTTGTACTGACATGATATAGATAATTTTCTTTGGCCAGTACTACTTACATCAAAATTTGAAATCACAAAAATACTTGTCTTGTATGAACACAAAAGATACTATCATATTTGTTTACAAATTCTCTTAAATTTACTGAGAGAAATATTGAGTCTTAAATGGGATTGGGAAACAGTTACAAAATTTTATCAATGTTTTATTTCCTTAAGAGACAAAATGAAATCTCCTCAGTTAAATCCAATCTCTTTTCCATTTGTTAGAATAAAAGGCGCAACCATGTTCCAGATCATAGGGATAGACATGGCAGGTTCTATTTTTATAAAAGAAACAGAATAGCGGATATTATTTATGTGTGCAGTCTGTAGAGTGGTACATTTAGAATCAGTAAGTTGGATCCAATGAGAGTTTTCTGATAGCCTTGAGAAGATTTATGGCTGGAAGTGGTAAAGAGTCTGTGGTATATTGTGACAATGGCTTAAATTTCTTCATTGCTGCTAATGCACTGAAACTTATAGATTGCAACCAAGGTACTGAAGTTTAGACTTGTGTAGGCTGTAGAATGGAAGACTGTATTCTGTCTCCTACTGCTCCATGGTGGAGTAAATGTTGGAAAAGGTCACATTTATCAAAGATCTTTTGAAAACATTCTTAGATAAAGCATATTTGACGCATAAAGAATTGTCAATTTTAACTGACTGTGAAAAAATATACTTGTGTGATTTAAAATTTTTTATACTACTGAATAAATATAATTAATATTACTACCAAATAAATATAATTTCTGTACTGTTCTACAATAAAAGTTATATGATGGATAAAATAACACATATAGATATGTAGAGCCGAACATTGCTTTTACTTTGAGACAAATCTGGACCTAAATTGGGTATTTTTTCTTTGAGTACAAAAAGTCAAATATTTTCAGAGACTGAAGAAAACAATTTACTGATGAATCATTTTGTTTCAACTCTATTGTAGCATTATTTCACAATTTAAAATACTCCATGGCACAAATAGGGAACTCTTTTGCATCAGTCTTTGTGAAAGGCAATTTGACAAAATGGATTACAATTTTTGAAATTTTGAAAACTTGTTGAATTCACTTTGACCTGCATAGTGGATAGCCTAATGGTCTCTGTCTGTTTTAAGGCCTTTTAGTGTCGTGATAGTAATCTTCCAGGAAGACTTTTCATAGTGGGTCAAGGTTCTTCTTCTTCTTCTTCGAGTTGGGTTTGTATGTCATTGAGCACCTCTGCTTTTATCAGCATTTTGTACTGTTAACTCCAAACCCAATGTTTCTTAGTTCCATTTGCTCGGATCACCCACTTTATTAATAAAGTCTGATAACCCTTTAATGGAATCTAGGTGTAACTCTCTAGTATGGATGATGCCTAAAGAGGTCAATCTAGGGAGGGCAAGAGCCTCGCATTCATAAATGATATGCTTTGCCGTTTCCTCTTGCATATGACATTTCCTGCAGATAGGATCTTGCTGAAACAGTCCCATTTTAAGGAGATGTTTTCTGAAATAGTAGTGCCCAGTTATGAAGCCTACGATTAAACGTATCTTCTGCCTAGAGCATCTTAGAATTTCATAGGAAATCCTCGCTGATGATCTACAGATCATACTTTTAGCGTGGGTTTGACCAGGAGATTTGAGCCAAGCTTCATACATCTTCCGTTTTTCCCATCTGAGAACATTGGTTTTTGCGGTCTTCAAATTGATCCCACAAAAAGGTTCTGGACCAATGGGAACAAAAGACGATCCTTGTTTAGCAAGCTCATCAGCCCTTTCATTGCCTTCGATACCTTTGTGCCCTGGCACCCATACAAGGATCACCCTGTTTCTAGTTGCCAGTTCTGTAAGAAGGTTTCTACACTCCAGAATCATTTTAGATTTGATTTCGAAGGAATTAAGCGCTTTTAAAGCGGCTTGACTGTCACTGAAAATGAGAATCCGCTTATCGTAGTAGCCCTTCTTCATATTCAGTCGCAGACAGTGGATAATGGCCAAAACTTCTGCCTGGAAGACCGAGCGTATTGCCCAAGGCTTACAGACAAGCTGATTCTTGGTGACACGCCACAAACTCCCAGTCCTGAGAGGCTGTTCTTCAGTGATCCATCTGTGTACCAGATTAGATCTCCTGTTTTAGTTTCAAACATGTTGTTATCCCATTTCTCTCTAGTTGGAAAAACTATATCAAATGTCTTGTCAAACATGTATGTTTTTTCCATGATGTCAGATGGCATCGGAAAAGTAGGGTCTTGAAATTTTCTGGTGATGCCCTTGTGCCCTTTGGCAACAGGCTGGTCATACCAGTGGTTTTGCAGCTTCATTCTGTATGCATTCAATCTTGCAACGCTGCAAATGAAGATGTCCAAGGGAGTCAGAACCAACACAACCTCCAATGCTCTGGTTGGCGTGGTGGAGGCTCCTGTGATGCAGAGACAGGCTAGTCTTAGTAGACTCCTCAGTCTGTCAATCACAGTCTTCTGTTCCACCTTATGCCACCAGATCACACAGGCATATGTGAAAATGGGCCTGACAAAAGCTGTGTACATCCATAGCATCAGTTTTGGATGTAAACCCCAGTTCTTACCAAGCATTCGCCTGCAAATCATAATGCTTTTCTTTGCTCGGTTGATCCTATCATCAATGTGCTTATTCCAGGTGAGTTTCTGGTCTAAATAGATGCCCAGATACTTCACCTCTGAAGCCACATTGATTTCAACATCAAAAAGTCTTGGTATGAAAAAACCTTTCCGTTTCTTTTTGCGTGTAAAAGGTACACGGTAGGTTTTCTGAGGATTAACCATCAGGTCCCTATCCATGCGTGGGTCAAGGTTACAAAGGAATTCTTGTAATCTAGGCTGGGAACCTTGTTTCACATGCCTCTAGGAAAGAAATTCAGAAAATTCCCCAAGCATCCACCTCAAATATACGTACAGAAGGCAAAAATGCAACATTCATCTCCTGCTGTTCAACAGTGGCTGGGGTAGTGTTGAATTCTCTTCTCAAATCTGGAATAATTTTACTGCATTTGTTGTTGTGATATATTAAGGAAATAATTTCAATGTATTTTCATGAATTAAGGTTAGCCTCCCGGAACATTTGCATGATCTATCAAAAACGAGCCTTTGAACAACTATCATGAGTCTAACCTTATACAAGGCTATGTTTAAGAAATTAATTTCCTCCAAGAATGTTATTTCACAATCTGAATTTTATTTCACAATTTATCACTGGAATAAATTTGCAGTTTAAGCTCTGGATAATTTTGTGGTCCAAAGGCTGCAACAAGCTTTTTAATTGAATATTGAAACAGAATTTTGTAAAGAATTTTAAGATAAAATGGACAGCTGTTTTCTAGAAAAGCAGTTTCTCATTTTCTTTTAGTAAATTGTGATATCAACATTGCATCATTAATTGGAATGAATAAGCTGTCATCTAAACCTTTTTGTTTTTGACATGATTTGAAAGATTCTTAATATTTTTGAAGCATCTTTTACTATGTTTATTAACACATATTCCCAGTTCCAGTTTTATTTTTTGTACTATCCACATGCAGGCATATCAAAACTGGCAAACAATACTCAAAATGCTTCACTCATGTTCTTTTAAGCTTTAAATTTTAAAGTTTGTCTAGTTTCTAAGTTTCATGAAAATATATAATTTCAGTAGCTTTGAATGATTTTTGATCTGGTTGCCCTCCTCAAAGTTTCAACCAAATTGATTTTAGCCATTCATTGATTACATTTTTACTGTCAGGTACATTTGAATTTTTTTAAACATTTTTAAAACACAATATCTTGCATTTTAAAGTTATGTATCCAATACCTGGAACTAGAAAACGCCTTCTAGTTCTGGACTCTTGCTTATTCCTTAGCTTTTAAAAGAGGATCATTTATTGGAACTTAGCAATCCATTATGTTGTCAATGATTTGAGTAATGCTTCTTCTAAATTTTCAAATAAGCTTCTTCTTCTTCTTAGAGTGAAGAAGAAGAGAAACCAACATATAGAGTTGGGTTTGTATGTCATTGGGCACCTCTGCTTTTATCAGCATTTTGTACTATTAACTCCAAACCCAATGTTTCCTAGTTCCAGTTGCTCGGGTCACCCACTTTATTAATAAAGTCTGATAACCCTTTAATGGAGACTAGGTGTAACTCTCTAGTATGGATGATGCCTAAAGAAGTTAATCTAGGGAGGGCAAGAGCCTCGAAATTGTAAATGCGTATGACTTTTCTTGCAGATAGGGTCTTGCTGAAACAGTCCCATTTTATGGAGGTGTTTTCTGAAATAGTAGTGCCCAAATATGAAGCCTACGATTAAACGTATCTTCTGCCTAGAGCATCTTAGAATTTCAGAGGCAATCCTCGCTGATGATCCACATATCATACTTTTAGTGTGGGTTTGACCAGGAGTGTTGAGCCAAGCGTTTTTCGCATCTAAGAACATTGGTTTTTGCGGTTTTCAAATTGATCCCACAATAAGGTTCTGCACCGATGGGAGCAAAAGACGATCCTTGTTTAGCAAGTTCATCAGCCCTTTCATTACTTTCGATACCTTTATGCCCTGGCACCCATACAAGGATCACCTTGTTTCTAGTTGCCAGTTCTGTAAGAAGGTTTCTACATTACAAAATCATTTTAGATTTGATTTTGAAAGATTTGAGCGCTTTTAAAGCGGCTTGACTGTCACTAAAAATGAAAATCCGTTTGCTGTGGTAGCCCTTCCTCATATTCAGTCGCAGACAGTGGATAATGGCCAAAACTTCTGCCTGGAAGACCATAGCATATTGCCCAAGGCTTACAGATAGGCTGGTTCTTGGTGACACGCCACACATTCCCAGACCTGAAAGGCTGTTTTTCAGTGATCCATCTGTGTACCAGATTAGATCTCCTGTTTTAGTTTCGAACATGTTGTTATCCCATTCGTCTCTAGTTGGAAAAACTATTTCAAATGTCCTTTCAAGCATGTATGACTTTTCCATGATGTCCGAGGGCATCAGGAAAGTAGGATCTTGAATTTTCCAGTAATACTCCTGTGCCCTTTAGCAACAGGCTGGCCGGACCATTGGTTTTGTAACTTCATTCTGTATGCAGTCATTCTGGCAGTGCTGCAGTTGAAGATGTCTAAGGGAGTCAGATCCAACGTAACTTCCAATGCTCTGGTTGGCACGGTGGACATTGCTCCTGTGATGCAGAGACAGGCCAGTTTTATACACCTCCTAATCTGTCAGTCACAGACTTCTGTTCCACCTTACACCACCAGATCACACAGGCATATGTGATAATGTGCCTGACAATAGCTGTGTACATTCAAAACATCAATTTTGGATGTAGACCCCAGTTTTTACCAAGCATTCGCCTGCAAATCATAATGCTTTTCTTTGCTTGGTTAATTTTATCATCATTGTGCTTATACCAGGTGAGTTTTTGGTCTAAATAAATGCCTTGATATTTCACCTCTGAAGCTACATTGATTTCAAAATCAAAAAGTCTTGGTATGAAAAAACCCTCCCATTTCCTTTTGCGTGTAAAAGGTACAAGGTAGGTTTTCTGAGGATTAACCATCAGGTCCCTATCCATGCACCATTGACCTACATAACTTAGAGTGTCCTGCATGAGATGACAAGTTATGTCAAAATCTTTACCAAGGGTTAGGATGGCAATGTCATCAGCATATCCTTGCGTATAGTAGGCCTTATCATTTAGATTTTTTATAAGGCTATTTACAACTAAGTTCCAAAGTAATGGTGAGAGAACACCTCCTTGAGGACAACCTCTAGTATTCTTTTCAAATGATTCACCAAAGATGCTCATTTGTATACATCTATCCAAAATCAAGGCCTCAATCCAAGTACACAGGGTCTGATTAATCCCTGCCTCTAAGTGCATTGAGGATGGATAGATGGGAAGCAATATCAAAGGCACCTTGGATGTCGAGGAAAGTTGCCAAGGCAATTTCTTTTTGATCCAGATTGGTTTCAATCTTAGAAACTAGCTGATGTAAAGCAGTTTCTGTAGATTTGCCGGGTTGATAGGCAAATTGAAGAGCATGCAAGGGAAATTTTTAAAAGGAACAGTTAAAAGTAGAAAAGAGAGACTCTGAATAAAAATTTTTAGGGTACTACTTTGAAATGATACAGTCCAAAAATTAAAAAAATAACTCTTCATCTTGCTCAGTGTTATTACACTCATGTTCATAAATTAAGGATAATTTAAGTTCAGGCAAAGGAAGAGACAGAAGCAAAACAAATGACTTATTTGTATAGTCTATTTATTAAAGAAAAGGTAAAGAGCAAAAAAGATGCTATATGTTGACATCATTAATAAAAATTGTGGTTTTTACTCCCTGGAGAAAATTTATAAAGAACCTATTTACAAAAACCAATATAACATGGTTGGTATGACGGTTAATACATAGTATGCCCCCCAGACGATGTAATACAGGCCGTACAACGTCTAGGCATGCTGAGCATCATTATTGATCTGATCTTGGGGAATATTATACCACTCATCAATTAATGCTCTCCGAAGTTCCGTTATATATGTGGAGGGGGTTGATGGGCTGCAGTTCGTTGGCCAAGGATGTCTCACACTTGCTCTATTGGATTCAAGTCCAGTGAGGATGCTGGCTAGTCCATACAGGTGATATCCTCCGATTGAAGGCATTTGTCTACAATGTTTGCTTGGTGAGGACGGTTGTTGTCATCCATTAACAGAAATTCTGCACCCACAGCACCCCGAGACAAACTATATATTGTACCAGAATGACATCCCGATAGATGTGGCTTGTCATGGTTACATTCTGAACATGCAGGTTAGTTCTGAAACCAAGAATAATTCTTTCCCAAATGAGCAATCCTGCACTACCATAACAGCGTCGTTCAGTGGTGTTCTCTTGGTGGTAGTGGGTACCCGGCCCTCTCCATTTGAAAGTCCTGTGATAATCAGACTTAAACCTAAATCTGGACTTGTCGGAAAACATCGTACAAGACCACTGTTTCGGTGTTAACAATGCATACTCTCGACTCCAGGCAAACCGCTGGCGACAGCGAGTTGCGGTAAGTGGAACAAATCTGACAGGCCTACAATCATATAGACCAATGTGCTCTAAGTGCCTGTACATGTACTTTTAAAAAGAGCTCATTCTAAACGAAAACCCACCTTGATAGATGGACTCTGGAAAGTAGTGGAAGAGGAATAGAAAGCAATAGCCCTGGAAATTTTACGAAAAGCTCTTCTATCATGGAAATCACGATGCAGACTTATAGTCCAGAAAAAAGGCTATCAGATCGAATATTTAAAAAAATAGTTTTTAAATTTTAAATATTAATTAAACGGCCTCGAAATCGTTCTGAAAATGTGTTAATTCCTTCTGTATTGCTCTTCACAGGTATTAGATGAAATTATATTGAATTCAAGTAACATTAATTAGGAATGTTAACTGGGAGAAATTTCCCATTTAAATCTTTTTGTATATTTGAAAGACATTTGTGTTTTTAATAATTTAACTGTATCATTCTTCTGGCTTTCATAAGTAAGTTATTTTATTATCTTTATTCCTCTCAGTCACTCAACCTAAGATTTTCAATTAGATCTTATCCAATGATTTATTCAAGCACATAGTTTCATTATAAACTACTTGGTTTTTGTCATAGCTTATCCCATCTGAAGATCTTGTGCCAGTGAAATCAAATCAATAACTGTAAACATTACAAAAAATGGCTGAGAAATTTGGATTGATGTTTTTTTTAATCAGAAAATTGTAAATTTCTTCAGTGTGTACAATAGTTATCTATAATTAAGAGTCCCAAATTGTGAAGCAATCATTTTAAGTTCTCCAAATTTTAATCTATTTCCACCTTATAATTCCTGGATTAGAGTTTAGTCAACTTTTATCAGAAGTAATTTAGAATACTTTTTCAAAAATAATGATGTGCTTGAAATTTGAGCAACCTTACAAAATCAGCATTCTATGCATGATGCTCTTGTCAATCAATGATTGAAATGATTTGAAGAATAATGTGACCTTTTTTTCTCGTCTTTTTTGAAAATCTTATGATCTTCTGGAAGGATAGACTCATCAAGTTGCTAGAAAAATGAAAAGTTGATTAATTGAATTGCCCTTATATAATTAAATGTACATCAAAATTTAAATATATTGCATTTTAAATTTTCCTTAAAATTGGCAATAATTTTCTAAAAAAACTTACAACCAATAATTAATACTGTTAATAATTTTATTATTTTTTGTTAATAATAAAATTAAAACAAACTGTTGTAGTGTATTTTTTATAATTTTAAATTATATTAATTTAAAATAACTGTGTCATATTTCTGATCAGAAATTTATCTGGGTAAGAGAATATTCATTCTGATTTTATTAACTCAAGTTGTAAACGGTTTTGATCGTTTCTTTAGTTTGTATATGTCTGTCTTAACATATTAATCCTTAACTTGGTAATAAACAAATACTTTTCAAATGTGTTTTTAAAAATTATATTTTTCAAATTTCAATTGAGATACCTAGATAATTATAAAGAAATATTATTTTTAGAAATTGTTTATTAGTTAAATGTTAATGAGAAACAATTTATTTGGTTATACATTTATTTTTACTTTATAAAATTATTAAGATTTATTGTAATCATGCATTTTATGGTAAATGTTTTTTTCAGTGATGGGAAAAGCACTTTCAATAGGCTTTGATTTAATTGGTACTGGAAGAAGTGTATCGTTAGATAAACAATTTAGGGAAGATATTGAGAATTTACAGCATATGGTTGAAAATCAATCAAATATTTTGACACCTAGAGAAAAGGACCACATTAAGGCAATATCAGCATGGGCAGCAGGGTATGATTTATCCATACTTATGGCCATTATTATATTTTTTATATTATATTATGAATATTATTATATGTTTTTATTTTTAGAAATGATTTGGAGTCTTATGTTCTGTTACTCATTTATGATTATGCTATTTTCCTGTTTAATATAAATATTTTAAAAATATAATTACAAACTTAAAATCAGTGACATGTTCTGTTATTATAAAAATATTTAAATGAAAAATTCAACATTCTTGAAATTTTCGTTAGAGCCTCACATTTTATTTCCATCTCTGGCTGAATAATGTATTTTTGTTTTAAAGAGCCTTTAGAAATAGATGTTGTTGCACCAGCATGTTTCTCTGTACCTAGCCCTGAGTTGGGCTCTACCAGTTAGATAGAAGCATCTGGTTGAAGTCTTTGTGATTTTGAAGCAGGTACCAAGCAGGAGGACCCTGGCCTTCCACCCCAGAGGTATCATTTCACTTGGAGGACAATGCAAACATGCCCAGTTTTAAGGAATCCCAGCCGTATTTAGTGAACACAATGGATCTTCAGTGAAGCAGGAATTCAAATTCACTACCTTCCGATATTGAGAACGACACCCTAAACAACCAAGCTACCATTCCCCTAGAAATATTATGTACAGGGGTTAAGTCAATTAATTCTTGTTTTAAATTCTTAAATTTCCTATACTTGGCTACGTTAGGAATTTCATTCGTTTTATTTGATGCAAGGTGAATATTATTGAAACCTGTAAATTTCCAATTTTAGGAAGATTTATCTTGCTTGTTTGTTAAATACTTGTTTAGTTTCAAGAATTTAGCTTTTATATTTAATACAATCTATTTAGTGCATTATTCCATTGCTGCTTTCAGGTAAAACCAAAGAGCAAAATTTTATTTTCTGCTCACTCCTTTGAGATAAGTAATGCTTGGGTCTTCTATGAATGTCTCTGAAGGAAAGCTATCTTGCCATTGCATTACTGGAAAATGAGCTTACAAAATGGTGTAATACATGCATATATTTTAAACAGGAACAATTTTTACTGAGCACAGTATTTAAATCACATTCTACCTTTTTTTGATATTTTGCTTGTCAGCTAAGAAGTTTAACTAAGTTGTAAAATATTATAAGGTTGTCTCTATTTTCATATGCTATAAGGATTTTAACTTATGTGTCCATTATACGTGAACTGAATGTAGTTTTAAGATCTTGATCTTCATTTTTTTCACATCTTGTGTGTTTTTCATCAGCTTCTGTGGAAAGAAAGCATGAAATAATTAAACAAATGTTGGCTCTATTTCCACGGAAAAAGCTATTAAGAAACATTTGCATTTCTAGTAATTTTCTGAATTATTTTTTAAAATATTTTTCACTGCTATGTGTACTCCTTCAAAGTTTTACTGTCAGTTCTGTTATAGTTTGAGTTGCTTTCAATTGTATGTCATTTTTCTCCTTATTAGAGAAGCATTTGTTAGATTTCTATGGCTAGAAAGTGTTATTTATATATCAGTAAATTATACATTTGCATGAAGAATGATTCAATTAGTAATATGTATGAAATTGTTTTTAAATAATACAAATGTTTTATTTATTAGATCTCTAGGAATTATTTTCCAAATACTGTAAATAATTGGTTTAAAAATTGACTTGAAATTACATTTTTATGAACGTTCTTGAAGTGTGAAATCAGGATTAAACTGATTGATTTTATTTGCACACATTACATCTTTTTTTAAGACATGTTACCTCTTTTCAGAAATTTGGTGGATGCTACTGTAATATGGGATGAAATTTTACAAAGCTATCCTACTGATATTTTAGCTCTTAAAATGGCCCATGATACATATTTTTATCTTGGTTATCAAAAAGAAATGAAAGATTCTGTTGAACGTGTTCTTCCTCATTGGTCTCCTGATATACCACTTTATGGGTAAGTTCTCAATTTTGTTAAAATCAAACATTGAAGGAGAAAAATTTATTTGATTAAAAACAAATTTATAATTTTTTTACTAATCTCAGTATGTCAAATACTTACCCTTCGGAAATATTTCTTGGTATTGCTCGTTCATTTGCTGTAATTATACAAGTTTTCTAATTATTAATAACTAAAATAGTGGACAGCATATTTACATCCACATATTTAATTTTTCATAATAATTTACTTGAATAAAAAAGCTATATATATATATATATATATATATATATATATATATATATATATATATATATATATATATATATATATATATATCAGGGAATTAATTTATGTAATTATGTTGTCTTATTTGAGTACAATGAGAGGATCTTTCAATGTATTTAAAGGTGTGTAAAAGAACTGTAAAAAATGTTTTGGGATATTATCATTAGAGAAAAGAGTTAGTGTGATAAATAATTTTGTTTCATTGTGTTGCTGTCTGAAGTAAGTATTTGTAATACTCCATAAAACATTTTTCAGTTAGAGGAATTTAAATCTACATTGAGAGAGAGAGAGAGAAAATCCTGTCTTAGTTAAGAGAAATTGAAAAAATCTTAAAGAAAGATTTTGTTATTACCTTTATTCTTGCTTTTGTAATAATTTTTTGAACAATAAGTTATCAATTTTAATTTTAGTTAATGAAGTTATTTGTTACATTTCTTAGTTTTTTAAAGTTTGCAAAAAGCCTTATTAAATGTTTCATAAAGAATATACAAATGAAAAATGTTCATGATTTATATGTTTTCTTTTTAAAATCAAGAAAATAGTTCATTTGTAAATAAATTTTTTAAAAAATCTTTGCAAGCAGAATGTATGTTCTGATTAGTTTGAGAAATATTGTCAGTACCCCCATTTTCAATAGATAGATAGGTAGATAGATATACTGCTTGCAACATCATGCTCTATATTTGTATGTAGTTTGAATGAAAAAATTATTCTTTGTATTGTCCAAGCTTATATTAAGGTAATATTCAGAAATATGTTATAGAAACCTTATATTAAACTATTTAAATAATTTTCCTGAAATAAATAAGTTAGACATTTTTAAAAATCTGACTTTATTGAATTATAGTAAAAAATAATTAAGAATTAAAAATGTATGAAATGTATTTTTTGAATGAATGAAACTTGCCTGGAAGGGTATTTGAAAATGCAAGCATTATTCATAAAGTTATTGTTGAAATTTTACTATTACTGTCTAATCATGTGAAAAATGAATGATTTAGGGTAGAGATGTAACTAACATTTGACTTTTTAGCCAAATATTAAAATGTATTTAAACAAAATTATTCTTAATTTCATAAGTCTTGTAGAAAGTATCTTTTATACTATAAATAAAATTTTCTTGGTTTTACTTGTTATTCTAAATTTAAATCTGCTTTATAAACTTTTAGTAGTTGTAAATCCAAGTCAATTTTGCAGGCTGCACTTTCCAATGAAAAACTTGTTCCTTACTCTCAGAGAAAATTAAGGATGTGGAAAAATAAGGGCAATATTTAGAGTTATTGTGTCTTTTTTTAGCTAAAATTTTTCATATGATTTTTTATGTTTACTTCAACAATTGTTTATTTCAGTTTGAAAATGGATCTTCTAAGTGATAAACTTAATTAAATAAATTATTTCTAATATTTATATTCATCCGTACGTAGTTAATCAAAAATGGGTATAAAAGTTATCCTTGTACTTTTAAAAATATTGATAACTTTTAATATTATCTAGAATATAAATATAACTTTAAGTAATCATTTTAAATGACTTTCCAAAAATTTATTTCATATAGTGACTGTTAAAATCTTATCCTGCATTTGATGAATTCATAAGTATTAAGGTATTTATATTTAGTATACAGGTTCAGATTCATCATGTTTAATATGAATATTTATATAACATTCAAGGCATAATTTTCTGAATCATTTCAATTATCTATAATTGAAATGATAGATAATTAACAGTGTTCAAAATTCACTGTTAGATTTTCTGTCTGTAACTTCCAATAACTTGAAGAAACAAAGATAAAATGTATTCCACTTGATTTAAGTTCCTTTCTACCAGAAAATATTGCAAAAAAGGTAAGTAAATAGGGTAAATTGTATCAATTTTGATTTATATGTGAATATGCATAAATATTTTTCTTTCTATTTTTTTCAATATTCAAATATAAGATAGCTTTTATTTGTTTTGTACTGAAGTAACTTTTCAGTTTTTATGATATTGCAATGTGATACTTTTTTAAAATATAGTTATTCATTTCAGTCATTTATTTGGAATGTATGCTTTTGGATTAGTGGAAATAGAATCTTATAAGAAAGCAGAGAATAATGCAAAAAAGGTATGTACTGTGCTTAACACGTGAATGTATGTTTAACTGAATACTAATGCACAAAATTTATTTTATAGTCTTGAATATGAGGACTATTCAAAATACTTTGTACAAGAAATTTTTTGATTTAAAATGTGCACACTATAATTATTGATTCATTTGCATATCTTTTCATAATTTTTTTTATTGATTGTTTTAATGTTTATGGTCATTATATACAAATGTTTTTTTTAAACAATGTTATGTGTCCATACTTACAGTATTAACTTTTAATAGATTTTCACACTTCTTTCAAATTTCAAAGAAGTTTTTTAAGGAAATTTAACAATTTAAACTCTGTACCAGACTTTTCCTAATTTGTTTTTGAATTTTAAACTTTTTACTTTAGTTATTATGCATTTATTCATTTGATCAATATGTGAAAATGTAACACAGTGTAACAAAAGATAAATGTTTAATTGCCATTATGACCCATAAAACATAACATTAAAATGTTTTGAATTTTTCTTAGATATTTTGTAGATCTAATTGTTTTTTGTCTTATGGCAGATTAGAGATCCCTAGCTGAAGCTAGTAGTTTTGTAAAAATGAAATAATTTACTATTTAATTAAATAGAAGCAAATTTAATTTATATGTAAATAATTTATAATTAATACTTAAAATGGATAATGTATGACTGGAAGAAAAAAGTGCTATAGAAAATGTGTTTGTAGTTTCACTATATGTATTCATGAATGAATTAATATTTTTAATCTGCAATTGTTACTGCCTCTTTTACTGTGACTGAAAAATCTTTATGTGTATAATAGATGATTTTGCTATAATTGCACAAAAGTACTTTTGTGGGATTTCTCATTTTGAGTATGTTCATCTAAACTTCTCACATTCTAAATAAGTAATTAAGGGAATTAATTTTTAACTTACTATTTGACAGTAATTAACTTATACTGCAAAAATTATTCTAAATCAGTGAGATTGTGTTGTTTGGAAGGTAATTTTTTTTGGAAAATGAATGACAGTTTTCATATAATAAATAAATATTTTATTGAATTATGTATTGGCCATTCTGGTCCAACACTTTTGCCAATTTTCAGCAATAGTATGTGGTTCCATGCTTATAAAATTTTTGATCTTTTCTGGCAAAAGCAGATTGAGATGATTTTTGACTTGTTCAGTTGAAGTAAGGTCTTACTGTCCAAGAAATTTTGCAATGACTGGAACAAATAATAATCCGAAAGCTCAAGATGTGAAGAATATGGTGGATGTGGAGTGTATTTCATTCAAGCTGTAAAAGCTTTTGGCTAGCAACCAAACTTATATGAGGCCTTGCATTATCTTAGTGGAACACTGTTGATTAATTCTGGTCTTTTCTAATGTGGCATCAAAAGTGCACATTACTGGGCTATTAGTAATGTGTGCTTATTACTATCTTAATATATACTTACTGTGCGCTATATACTTACTACTATTACAGACGACAATGTGACGACACAAATTTCTCTGTGAGAACATGGGGAACCAATATATTGAGCTTCAAAATTAAACCCAGGCCTTTCAAGTGGTCATAAATAGTTGAATTCTATAAATTTAACTTCTAACTGATCTCATTAGTTGTTATTTGCTGATTTGCATCAACTAATGCCTTTTTTGAATATTTATCAGCTTCAATTCCTTTATCGCCTTCTGTGGTGCATCTTCGACTTCAAAATTGCTGGATTGAAAATTTGCATATCAGTTCTGGTAGTGGGGTACTGTCAACACATCTTCTCTAAACACATCGATTAATCTCTTTCTGGCTTTAACAACATTTTTACTTTTTCTATGGTAAAAAAGTAAAATATGATGAAAATGCTTCTTATTGCTCTCCATATTTAAAAGGGTACCAACCAAAAACTACAGTGTAGAATAAATTAGACTTCTTTACATATAAGTCTTGCTATATTAGCTCTCAAAACTTATAATGATTATGCAGCTAAAATGTAAAGTTAGGTTTGATAAAATACAATTAAATTCTCTGTCAGGAAAAAACGAAATTACTTTCCAAACAACCCAATAAATCTCTGACAGAGACAAACCTTTGCTAATTCAATACAGTTTCCCTCATTAGACTCACATTCTTTAGGTAAGTTCTGGTGTCCCAATTCTGATGTACCCAGGAAACTATATTCTCTTTTAATTTTTCCTTTCTTTTTTCTTATTCTTTCCATCCCTGAACAGCAAGCAAGGGAGCTCTCTATGAGTAGTTATAGACACTTTGTTTACTTCGTGCTGAAATTTTCAAATGCTGTAATTATTCTGGTTCACACGCTGCCTGTTCTAAATCTTGTTCTATATAGATCTTAGAAAAAGAAGTAATTGCAGTAAAGATAAAACAGACCATAAAGATAAACTTTATTAAGGCAAGACAAAATTATAAAAAATAAAACACCCAAAGTTGGTGTCTCCTACTCTTCTACTTTACAAACAGAAGCTAACATAATCAACAATCCAGCAAAAAAGAGTAGTTTACCAATAACTGCTCCACTTTCAATTTTGATATCTAAATCCACTCACCTTCAACTTCTAATAGCATAAAGAAATCTACTTGAACTTCCAATAAATTTAAGACTGATGAGGCAAAAATTAAAAAACCAAAATTCCCGAAAAAAGCTTAAAAAAAATTAAATTTGAATTATTGAAGTCTGTTTTGCTAAAATTCCCAAAGGTGTTAATGTGAATTATGCTATTTCTATCCTTGGGGATTTACATGAAATTCCAAAGTCTGTGTTGTACATGTAGTCTTTTAGCATCTTTCTACCTCTACATACAGTGAAATTTAATGTACACAATGAACTTTAATGAAATAAAATTACTTCACACAATAAAATCTAAACTTTTTTAATACTTAACTAGGCTTTTTTTTTTAAAGAAAAAGAAGTTTATGCTAATTTAAAAAGGGAAAATTTCTTAAACATTTTTTTTGATAAGAGTCTAAAAATTTTAAAATGGAACTTATCTCTGCAATTGATTGTTAAAATGGAATTAATTCTATTAATTTATTGCTGATCATTGATCAAATAAGTTGATTTCATTAATCATATTTGTGTGTGGGCTTCATATATATTATTATTTTTATGAAATTTTTTTTGAAACTGAAAGTACACTAATTTTATGCAGTGTTTCAAATCATTATATTCAAAACTGTTGGATGTTTTGAATCTTGTGTTAATAATTTTAATTATATGATAGGTACTTTATTTTAATTTAGTATTTTTTATTGATAAAATATTAACTCTAAAATTTATAAAGTTTCATCTGTCTGACCTTTCCTTCTCTCACTTTTTATTTTCATCAAAAGGTATGCTTTAACGTTAATTGCTCAGGAAAAGCAAATAAATTCAAATGACAATGTTTATGCATGCAGATTTACATTGTCTGCTGTGTTAAAAAATCTGCAATGTATGTTACCTCTAAAATTGTTTCAAAAAGGCACATTTCAATTGAGTATTAATATTTTGTTTAAAGATGGTGTATAAATCAATCTGTTAAAAATATATTTGGCTGTGAGAATTTTGTGAACAAGAAGCAAGAATATCAGCTTTTAGCAAAAGAGAATTTCTACATGTCCCTAATGCACGTGAATGAAATATTAATTTTTTAAGTCTGTATTTATATTAAAGAATTAATTTTAGAATACCACTAATCTTAATAAAGAAGAAATAGTATGTATAAAGGAGAGCGAAATCATTTTTCTATCCTTTGTATATTCCAGCTGTCTAATAACTATTTTTTCTATTTTACTGTAAAAATTTATTTACTTGATCACAGTTTTTGTTTTATGAGAATTTATTTGAAATTAGAGAGGATTTTTATGTTGGCTTAATTGTTCTGAATGTATTTTTGTAATATATCTTGATATTCATGTTAAATTAACGAATAAAAATGCATTGAAAATTAAGTAAAAAATGTTATTTTTATAGTTATTAAAAACTCTTGCAGGGCTTAGAAATTAATGCGAAAGATGCTTGGTCTACTCATGCCTTAGCTCATGTTTTTGAAA
Source organism: Latrodectus hesperus (assembly GCA_037975125.1). Lineage (NCBI taxonomy): Eukaryota > Metazoa > Arthropoda > Arachnida > Araneae > Theridiidae > Latrodectus > Latrodectus hesperus. The sequence goes on from CM075854.1 coordinate 40,931,911, forward strand.
TGGAAGGTCGTGTGGAAGAAGGTGTGAATTTTCTTAGGAATACAGCTGATGATTGGAAGGTGATTTTTTATATAATCAAATTAAATGAGTAATGTTAAGTAGCTTATGTGTACTATTGTTATTTTATTCTACTGTTGTAAGAAAGAGTATGCTTTTATTTAGAGTATTTGCAGTATTTTGAAGTTTCAATGCCTACATATTTTATAGCAATTCCAAAGATTTTGTTTTAAATGAGAATATTTACAGCATTTTAATTATTTAAATTCAATGTTTTAATATTAATTTCTTTTGTGTATCTTATTCTCTTCAATTTTAGTATCATTCAAATCCTGCCAGATAAATAATTAACATTGTGTTCACCAGTAATATTTTCAAAGCATGAATCATAGATATTATAATGAAAGCAATTTTGTTTTCTATATTTTACAAATCTTCAAATTTCTTAGTCATTAATATCAAGAAACTATCAGACTTACCAGTACTCGAAATCAAGAAGAATAACATAGCTTTATTCTTATGTCTACATGTTAAACCTATGAAATAAAGGAATGAAATAAAAATATAAATAAAAGAACTGTCACTTTGAGTCTCATAAATTCATGATCAGAATTTAGCCTGTCCTCTAAACAGAACAGTGGAATAAAGGGGATAAACTCTGCTCTTACATGTTTTAGTGTTCTTTTCAATGATGAAAAGCGATTTCAGTGTACAAATTTTATTTTATTTGATTAATATTTTCTTATTTATACAATAGTTTCATTTTAAATTGAATTTCACTCAAATCCTGGTAAAAAGGTCCAAAGCAAGTCTGACAGTGTGTTTTATCACATTTGGCACAGTATATTTTTGGTTTTTTCTTGCAGTTCTCTCTTTGACGATGATGTTGCTAACCTTACTTCAGTTAAACAGCTCCAACACTATAAAGGTTATTTTATTTATTTTTTTTGCATCAAAATATAATTGAAGTTGAGGTTCAGGTTTACCTTTTAATCTTATCACAGATTATTTAGACAAACTATTGTTGCATTGGCGTGCTTCTTTGCACTTATCCCAGACAAACTGTTGTTGCAGCTAATCCAAAAACTTTCAATTTTAGGACTTAATTTTTGACGAAAGTTTTGTGAATTTTATAAACATTTACTATAGTCATATGCAGAATGATAATCCAGTAATGTTTTTTTCCATGAATTTTAAAAGTTAAAAGTACATCCATCCAGTCATGGTGATTGACATAACACATATGTTTGTTGTAAGAATTAATCAAATTCATCATCTTTGCATTAAATTTATCTTTGTGTTCTCATCTTTTCACATCAAAGAAATGATTCTTAATATTCTCTTATAATTTCATCACAACCTGAGTATCAAGGGGAATATCATTTATTGAATCAAATTCTTTAGTAGAATAGACAGAAAAATTATAACAATATCCCTTATTTCTACAGAGACTCTAAAGTTTTTATCCAAGAAGTATTGGTTTGCATCGGATAAATTGTTTCAGATTATTCTTACTGTAATACAGAATGAATATTTCATCAGTGCTTAGACTTTCAGAGAAACGCCCAAACTTAATTAAATTATTATTGAAAATGCCAAATAAAAATTTTACTTTTAAGTCTCATTGCTAGGCATGCTAACATAAAAGTACAGTTCCATTATACACAGAGTATAAATAAGATTTAAACTTTTGTAAACGATTTTGTGACATGGCTTTTTCAACTGGTTAATTCTAAGCATCTGACTACTAGTTACATTTACAGGTATTTAAATGATAACTAATTGTAAAAGCAAAATTCTTAGAAGAACATGTATTTCATTAGCAGTGATCAAGAAATTATATTAATTTTTTACATGTTTTGCAAATTACACAATTTTTTTTGTAATGATATTGTAGACTTCACTGGAATAAAATTGCTCAAAAAGCTTTCGTGGAGTTTTATGTTTCAATCCAATTTCTACCTGCTTAAGCTAGTCATTTGCAGCTTATTCAGCCTGTGTTTCTAATTTTTTATATTGCGGTAATTTATTCTGTATCCACAGTGACTGATGTCTTTTATCATATTTTAAGATCCTTGCATTGATAGTGGAAATGCTAGAGATTGTGGACAATTCAGGCTAGAAGCTATCTCCAGTTGTAATAGCCACAATTCCAGGAATATCATTTGCAGTAATCTCACTAATATTTTCTTCATTTACATCCTCTTCATCTTTGGCAGTTAATTCACTGGTTCATGTCAGTTAGTATCTGGTTGTAACACAGCCATTTCAGCGTTGCTCGAATCTGAATCTTAACTATTGAATAGTTCTAACTCTTCCTTTAACTTCAGAAACCTTTGCACTGACAAAACTCAGCAGGGGTGAAATACAATAAGAGAAATTATTTTTTTATGTTCTTAGTTATAAGGAGAGAAAAAATGTGTTGACTGCAAACTTATTGTTCCACTGTCCTATTTAGAGGATAGTTAGAAAATTATGTGCTAAAACTTATCTAATAACAATATAGCTCTGATTAACTGCCAGGTTGATTATAAAATAATATTTTCATATAAATGCCCAGACGATTGTTCAAAGTAAAATGAAATTGAAATCTAATGGCAAAAAGTTAATAGGAACTATGTCTACTAATGCAATGAATAAACTAAGTGCCCAGTGGAAAGAGGAGGGGACAAGATGCATAACTCATACTAACAGAAGATAATACATAACCCTACATGCTCCTACAACCCTACATTCCACATGCATTTTTTAGCATTCCATTAAATTGGATAGCGGGATAAAATGGGTTAACGTTATCTTTTTGTAGATTTGGCTAAAATATACTTTTCAAGTAGAGCATCTATGTCATAAATATAATTTTGACTCATATATAATAATGTTTCTTTTTCTTATTTGTGAATGGGAAAGTTTCTTATTATGTTATAGGTACGCCTTTATCAAAATTATTTAAATTTTTGTCAAACAGGATAAATTGTTCGTGATAGTTAATGCGAAATGATATTGTGAAAATATTGAACGATCTATGATTTTGATTTAATTTAGTTTTTTACATTTTTTATTAATTACAAAAGCTAAATATAAAAAAAAATGACATGTGTTAGAATTTGCAACTTAGAGTATAGTAAGAGGGAAAAACTTGTCTCTAAAACATTGTCTATTGAAAAACAATCAATGAGATAGAATCCATTAATTACTGTTATAGTTTTGTGCAGTCAGTCAACAATGTTGAATTAAATCCATAGCTAGTTCTTGAAATGAGACAATGGTAAGCAACAGAACTTCACTGTGAAACCTTTTAATTTGTGGCATTTCTGATTGAATCAACATTAAAAAAGAAAACATATTTAATTAATGTAAATGTTTATTCAATTCAATATGAAATTTACTCCTGCCTGTTTGGTCTTATTTATTTTCATTATTAATGAAATTTTTGATGAAATTAAATATAAGCTTGTAACATGGAATGTCCAATTCTTATGGTCTTCTTTTAAAACAAATGTAACTTTTTATAGAACAAATTTTATTTAGCGAAATTAAAACCGTTAGCTTGAACACTTCTGCTAACAGTAAACAAATTCTTTATGTTAGTATCAGCACTTCTGGAGATGACACTGTGAATGCCTTTAAAATCCATTTTAAACTATAGGTTCTGGTCTAATTAGTTCTTGTGTACAAAAGAGAGAAAGAAAAGAAAAATAAATGAATCGTGAGCGATAAAGAAACTAAACTCCTCCAGAGGTTTGAAAAAGCATTAATCTGTAAATAAGATATCTAGTGAATATGGTAGAAATTCTAGAGTTTTGTTGCCTAATGCATGTAACATTTTATGAATGATCATTAAGACGTGCTCTAAGCTTCTTATGAGGAAGTTTCGATTTTGAAATGTGCTGTGGAGCTTCCTTAGCATTCAGCTACTGGGTTGAATGTCAGCTATTATCTTTATCTATTATCTTATCTATTATCAGCTATTATCTATTATCTTAAAATTCGCTTTTCATCTCAAATCCCAATTCGATTTTAAAACGGATCGTTTTGATTGCGAAGAAGAAAATACATTTCAAAACATTTATTTTTTTCATTCTCATTCAGTTCACGAGGAACCTATTTATCCATTTTTTAATTTTGCCAGTCATTCTTATGTAATTTAGAATGATTGTAGGAATTATGTCTTGTTCTCCTGCATTGTCTAACCAGATTGCGAGGATTTTTCTCAACTGTTGCTCTTAAGACTTCATTTACTTTTGTCTCTGGCTTACTTTAGTTTTCATTCATAGGACATGTCACTAGATATGAACTTTGTATATCAACATCAAATCATACATTCGCTTACTGAGTTATCTCCAAATGCAGTATTGATGTTTAAGGCAGCTGCTACAGAATTATGATCAATCTTCTACTCAAATAAAATATTTTTTTTAAATTTTGATAATTCAACCTATGATTTAACATAAAATTGTAGATAAATTACAATATTTTTTTATTTAAATATTAAATGAGATTGAGCAAGGTTTTAGCTTTAAAATGAAAAATAAAATATGAATATATCATAAAAGTCTTATTAGGAATTAATTCACAAAATCACACTGGTGGAAATTGGATGTTACATGGTGCAATTTGATACAATATTTTTTAAAAGTGGATATTGTCTATATCTTCAGGAATAATTCCCTTATACTGCTATTTTTGCTGGTTTTATTTAAATTATTACTTTTAGAAGCATTTTATTAAATATTTCCCTTAATATCTATGCTCCTTAAATGCTTGTTTCCATTTATGTACTACCCCTTAGATGCTTGTTCATCTTAATATATTAAATTAAATCTTATAATAGAGTACACTTCTTAAAATATGTAACATTCAGGACTTTTTTTATATCTAATAAATTTATTAAAGGCTTTATGTACAGTTTTATAGTTGATTTAGTAAAGAAATGAAGTTTGTAATTATTTTTAAAATTATTAAGAAATCAAGTACCTCATGTTTCAAACCTACAAGATTTAGTACACATATATGAAGTTTAATTATAAGTTAAAATATTTTATTACTGTATATAGAAATTCATTAATATTGAGTTGATTCCAATCAAATGAATTACCAACTTAAAGTTTTGTCTCTCACTGTCTCAAAAGCTAATTTTTGAGTCTTAGTTTTCAGCATAAGTCAGTTTGTAATTCCTGAATAAAAAAAAATTAAAGCCAAATCCTTCATAAGAAACACAAAACACATATCTGATAAGAATCTTATTAAGCTAAACAGAGTAACAAATATTTCATTGAAAACACAGCAATTGTCAAAAATATTCAAAGATGGATGAAATGCTGATTAAATTCTTTAAAGTATTTTTATTTAAAATAAATATAAAGAAATAACATTCATTTAAGTAAGAATAGTGTAAATGATATTTCATACTATAAATGTTTCTAAGACAAACTCTAATTTATTAAAAATAAAAACTAATTAATCTAATTAACTAAACTTTACTCAACTGGTACCCTCTTGTCTCTTGAAATTATTAGGTCTAATAGAAGGTTCTGTCTGTTGATCGATGACAATGTTGTTAAAACCATATTAGAACAAAATCTTTTTCTGACTACGTCAGAGATTGCATTCAGCTTAATTCACCTGAGGAAACTATTTTGGACAGTATTCAAAAGATAGGATTGTTGTAGACATTTTCAAAATGGGTGCCGCATAAATTAAGTCTGCAGAATTTTAATGTTCTAGTCATCATATGCACATCTCTATTTATTCAGAAAAAAATCGAGTCCTTCTTGAACAAAATGATAACTGGGTATAAAAAGTAGATTACCAACACATACATTATAAGGAAAAGGGAATATTGTGTGGAAAACCTAGCCCTTAAAACTCTAAATCAAATTTGACTATAAATAAAAGACTTGTGTATGTGGTGGCACCTTTGACTACCAATACATTATGAGTATTAAAAATTAAATGAAAAACTCAATTCAGAAAAATATTGTCAGCAACTGGATAATGTAAACGGAGCAGTTTACAAAAAGAGGCTTGCAATGTTCCAAGAAAAAAGCCAAAATAAGAGTTCTTCAAAAAATTGCAGAACTAGGCTGAAAAATTCTGTTCCATACACCATATTCGTTGGACTTATCATACTCCTACTATCACTTGTTTTTGTCTTTACAGAATTTTTTGAAGAACAAAAAATTCAAAAATGAAGTAGATATCGAGCATTGTTTCTATTTTTCACATGAGAAAATGAAACTTTTTCAAAAATAAGATTTACAAATTGCCCTTTCGCAAGGAGTCATTAATAATAATGACAATTATATTATTTAAAAAAGTTTATTGACATTACAAAAAATTTGTATTTTGTTTTATTCCAAAAATGGACAGAACTTTATGGTAGACCTAATATAAGAAACTTCTTTATTGTCATTTTTTGATATTGCAAAGGTTTGCTATGGGTAGTTATTATTTTAATGTTTTACTGTTCATTTTATTAAGTTTATAATTATATATTGGAGTTGATGTGATTGCCAGAATTCAAAAATACATGTTCTATTGAATACTGAATCTGTCAATGTTAATTTAAATTACTGTGAGTATTAAATATAAATAATGTTAATTTGATTTATTTAAATGTTAGTGTAAATAAATATATTTAATGAAATAGCATAAATTAATAATTGTTGAAAAATAATTTAGTAGTAATTAAAGTTGATATTTCAAAATGATAAATATAACCAAACACCTCAAATTAATTATAAATTCAATATGTAAACTAAATGTCACTGTAAGAAAGTATTCTGATATTATTTAAATAATAAGCAGTAATATATTATTTCCAGAATATAAAAAACTAGGTGTTTTAAAATATTTTTGTTATTAATGTTTAGAGAAAATTCCAAATTCTAGTTGTGTATACCTTTACTCAGTTCTTTGTGTATGGATGACTCGTGGAAATCTGAAGTTAGGCGAACACTTAACCATTTGAAGTCAAACATGTAACCAGGCTATATTAAGCCACTTGAAGTCTGAAATTTTCTGGAATACATCAATGATTGTATGGTGACTAATTTTTTATGTTTATAAAATGTAGACTTAGTTTAGTAGTCAGTGTACTTCTACTGTTTTGATCAAAACTGAGTGGCTCGCCTTATCATACTTTTACTAATATTTCAACTCAACACTATTTCTTACAGCATTTCTTTTACTGGATTAAATTGGGTTACCTACAATATTGTTCTCAAAAATTAATCATAAATGTTTGAGTATTTGCATTTAAGATACAAAGCTAATTTTTTAAAATATTTTTATAAAAAATGAAAAGTAACTGTTTAAGCAATTTATTTCTTCAGAAATACATTAAATGCTTCTTAAAAACATGATCACTTTACCTGTTACTTAATCAATTTACCTATTTTTGATATCTGAAAAAGCGTTTAGTTGAGTTTTCCCGTGAAAATTTAATTTTTTTGGTTACTTGTATTCTTATTTCTCTTGAATTGTTTAGCATTTTCTAAACTCCTTACTTTTATCCTTATATAGAAAACTTTAAACTATAATTACAAGCAATGCTTCTATAATAAAGTTACAAAAAATTATGTCAACTTTGTACTATTCTGAAAGCAATTCCCCATTCTGGTTTGTGTAGCATTACAAATTGTATTCGTATAAAATATAAAGAATAAAATGAAATTACAGAATTGTGAAGATTTAATCCAGAGATATTGAAATAAATTATTAATCAGTACTTTGTTAAAATTGCTAAAATTTTTATAACCTTATAACAGGTATAAGGTCTTAAAAAATAATTTTTAACAAAATTATACTGTATTTGGAATATAAAATTACTTCATACTTATTGCAATTTTGAAATATGCAATATTTATTTTTAAAAATTGTTTGCTGCTGTAAAAAGAACATTAAATTATGTTTGACAATTTATATTGATATACACGTTTAAAATATTTTTTTAAAATGAACGCTTTTTAATCGGGTATTATTTCAATTGTACTTTTCGAAGTGTTGCTATAATTTTGAAAATATTAGTTTTATTAATATTTTTTTATTACTTAAACCTTAACAAAAGAATGATTAATATATATGTTTTTCTATAAAACATGTTTTAAACTAATATATATTAAAATAAGTAGTTCTAAACAGTATTGGTATTATAAATTATACCCACCACTGTGATCTTATCAACCTGAAACTTGGACAATGGTCTTATGAATTTTTGAGGAAAGTTGTTAATTTTTAGGGAAGATCACAAGGTATTTATTTTTTTTATGAAATGCTATATGGATTTACCACTAAGTCAAAGTTTGATAATGCCAAATACATTAAGTTGAATATTATTTGAGTTAAAAATATGGTTAATTTATTCAATTTTGTTTTCATAAATATAGCTTGAGAGTAAATATACCAATCATCGTGACTTTTGGTTCAGTAGTTTATGAGTTGTTCTTGCCTTGTTTACAAAAAGTATTTGCAAAAACCAGATTAATGCAGCATTTTTTCTTGACTTTTCAAGTGTTTATAATTCTGATTTTTTTTAGATTCTGAATTTTGAATTGATTTTATTGCTCCAAAAATTTTATAATTGAAAATTCTTTACAGCATAATAAAAGTTATTCATTTAAAACTAAAATAATCATTTTTTAAAATTAATTACAAAATAGAATTATATAAATATTTTTTGTGTTTTAGATTATTTATTATATAAATATTGATAGTTTCAGGAAAATTTATAGCTTTTACTTTTCTTATTTAATGTTTTATATTTGTGTTTTGAATTTATAAATTCTCTATAGCATTTATGCTCTTGTTGATGTTTAGCTTTTTTAAATTAATATATTACACAGTTATAATGAAATGGGGATTTGAAGTGAAAAATAAGCTGAAATTTCTGTGTATTAATCATTTGACGAAAGAAAAACTTTAATAAATAATTATCTTTGTATATCAAAAAGTATTGATATCATATATCTGATCAAAGTATTCCTTAATGAAATGATTTTATTGAAAACTTCAGTATTTCAATTCAGTATCAAATGCCTGCAAATTTTAAAAATAATGAAAATTTAATGAATATTTTAACTCTAAATGTGAGACATTTAAAATGCACAAAAAAGGTAAACTATTTCAATTTTTTATGTGTATTGCCACATAGAACTGCCATGTTAAATCTTGTTTCATATTGTCACATGTTGCAGCTAAAAGTAAATTCTCGGTTAATAAGTGTGTTTGTGAGTGAAAGGAAGTTTAGTCTCTTCTCAGAGAAAACTATAATTTAATCACACAAATATTATGATCCTTATAGAAGCTATCTCCCCCATATCCAAAATTCTTAATATGCATGAACATTTTTTCATTCCCTTTAAATGAGCTTGCTTGGAAATGTTACATGAAGCTGGAGTTAAGTAAACAAAAAGAAAATATTAGGAATGTCCAGAAATATGTGACAAAAAGGAGAATTTATAACTTATAAGCTGCAAACTAAAGATGTTAAAATTTGTTAAAAAGATGTATCTAGTAAGTATATAAAAGTTATTAATGCTTATTTTTTTGTGTATGCACAGAATTACTTTAAGAAACAATTTTTTATTTTTTAAATTTGAATGCAAAAAAAACTTGTTGAAAGGATGTAAATATTGGTGTAAATCTGAATGTATTAATGTATTCTATTTAAATATTGTTTGTATCCATTTTTTAGAATTTATTTAGTTGAAGAATTTTATCCTTCTGAAACTGGGAAATTTCCGTCTTTTTTTTAAAGCTTGAATCTTTTATGTGTGTTGAAAAGGCAATATATATATATATATATATATATATATATATATATATATATATATATATATATATATATATATATATATATATATATATATACTTTGAATTACAGAAATGTTTTTTTGTCCTTGTTTTACTTTATTTGCTTGTAACATGAATGTTTCATATTGTTTTAGGTTTGTGGAATGCTAGCCTGTCATAATTTTTGGCATTGGGCATTGTATCATATAGAAAAGGTAATTTTTTAATGCTTACAATTTTAAGTTATTAAAATGTTATAAATGAAATACAATTAAAATTACCTGTTTGAATAAAAGGATAATTCTTATTCATATCAATATTAAATCACTAAATGTATTTTATTTATAACACACAATGTCCTACAAATTTTAAATAATTATTTGGGAAGTTTGATTGCTTGCATCTGCACGTTTGTTACTGTTATTGTTGTTGTTACTAATGATACTTAGACAAGCCAAGCTGGCTGTGCGAATATAAGTCAATTGGGAGTATCTTTCGTTTTAGTCAGAGCACCATGAAGGTGAAAGTACTACTTTGCTCTACACACATACCATAGGCACCCGTTTATAGGGTAGGCGACCATTCACACCTCATTCATACAAGGAAAAGACAAAGACAGGATAGATATAGAGAGAAAGTACATCCATGCCCGAACCGGGATTCGAACCCAGGACCTCCTTATCCGCAGTCAGGCATGCTGACCACTAGACAAGTTGGGCGGTGCATGTTTTAATTATGACAACATTTGTTTTAACAAATTGTTTTAATGTATGTAATTGAATTTTAACTGTGTATAAAAATCAAAATTTTAGTGCTAAGGCTCTGAGTATTTTTTGCATTTTCTCAGTTATTACTGTTTGAGGACAAATAGCAAACTTTAAGGATATTGAAAATCCTGTTGCCACTGCACTTCTTGTTTTAATTTATTTTTCAATAGTTTTGAACCATTGTTTTATTTAAATTAAAAAATTTTAAAATGTGAGACTTGATATCTTTTAAAAGACATTCTAAGATTTATATCTATACTTGTAAATGAATGAATTTCTTAAATATTAATGTTAATAAATTTCTGAAGTGTTACTATTAATACATTTCTTTATTGGAAATAATTTTCTAAGTGTCTCGAACTGAAACTTGATTTTCCAAAAATAAATATTGATGACAAAAATGTCACTGCACATATTGTATCTCGTCACAGTTTCTGACAATTTTCCCAATTGTTTGAATGCTTGGGGCCATGATTGTCCTATTCTGTTGATGCTGTATGAGGTTACACATATGCTCACCTAAGTTTCATGTCTCTGCAGATGGCATGTAACTGTAATATGAAGTTCTCCTGTATAGCATTGGAATGTAACTATAAATGAGTAAATTCAAATTTTATAATTGTCCTCTTATTGTAAAGTAATTTAGTTACTTTATATAATGAGTAAAACTGTTGTGCAATGTAGAAATTCAGTATTGTACCAAAGTTTTCACAAGTTTCTTATATTGTTCATGTGAATGTAATCTGAGGGTTCCTACAGTTGATTCCATTATGTTTTTGTGAAACTGATACAAAATGAAATGTTGTTAGAGGACAAATTGTAATTGACTTTCAACAAGTTTTCCTATATTTTACTATTACTATTAAGTAGTCTGTTTTTCCATTTAATACTTATTTTACTAGACGTTTTAATATTTTGTTCCACCTATTCATCTTGTGCTTCATTAGTGTACGTCAAACTTAATTTTCGTTTCTCTTTACAATATTTTAATAATTGAATAATGTGTTTTTAGGGTGAAAGTGAAGCTGCCTTAGATATATTTGATACTGAAGTTAGTGAACGAATGAAATCTGGTGCTATGCTTGACATTGTTGATTCAACATCATTACTTTATCGACTTGAATTAGCAGGTAATATATAAAAATATTTTGTGATATAAGTATTCTCATTTAGGATAGTTTTTTGAATTCTTTTTTGTAAATTTTATTTTCTATACTGTAAGTGGTTTATTAGAGTTCTCTGTCAGTTTTGTTACAATTTTAGTTACCTTTGTGTGTATATCATGCTTTCGTTTTTTATAAAAGGGCCTATATTAAATTATTATGAGAGAAAGTATTGTGTATCAGAAGATGAATATACTTGTATGATCACTAAACTAATTATTTTTATCGATGAAAGTAATGATTTTTTCTTATTAATTGGAGCATGATAATTTTAGTGATTATGTTATGCAAATACAACACATTTTATGATTGTATTTCTTTCAGCTTTAAGATTTTTCATATTAATCTCAATTTTAAATTTTATTATTTGCCCTAGTATTCATGATTTTTTGAGCTTGAAAGCTAATAAATGTGTTTTACCTTAAAAAATTTCAAAATAATTAAAGTAGAACTTTCAAAAATTTATCCAGATATTTATATTTGAAATAAAACAAAGGAAAATTATTTTATGTCAGTTATATTGTGATATAAGACAGTTTATATAATATCTGAAATATATAAAAATTTGGGCTGAAAACATTTTATTTCATTTATTAAAGTAATTTGAAATCTGGTTTGTAAGATTACTCCTTTTGCATATGCTCCACCCCAGGGAAACATCTTTGATAAAGACATGCCTTCTAAAAAAGTTAAAGTTTAAATGTTATTATAGTTCAGCTTTGGGTGATTGTTAATGACAGAAGTTTGACTAGTGGTTATCAAAATATATTAAGAAATTCTGCAAGCATAAAAGTTAATTATGCTATTATCTTCCAAATATAATTACTCATTAAAAATTAGAAATTCTCTTTGTTTTGTATAAACATTAGTTTCAAAATTTATTAAAATAAATTTTTAATTGCCTTTCAGCTTTGTTATTTTGTAAAAATTTTTAAGCTGAAAAATTATTAATAAAAGTATCCATAAATGAGGTATTAAAACAATAACAGCCAAAATGTTACCAAGGAATTTTTTTTTATCATGATTTAATATTTTGAAGTTATAATAATATTTATTAAAAACAGATTTGGACTTAAAACTATGCAGAATCTGTCACTAGTATCCTTTGTACTTTTTTCATTAGACCAAAATTTATTTTTCCCCTCCTCATTAAGCCCTTTTTCTTGAGTCCATACCATTTCTTGAGTTCATACCATACTTTTTCTTGAGTTCATACATTCTTCAGTTCATACCATGGATTTTAAAAGTGTTAGGTTTAATATTTTTCATAAAACCGCCAAAATAATAGTAACTCTAAATTTTTTAAGCTTTGTTAAGTCATATTTGTTGAGATCAACTTGACGATAAATATTTATTTAAAATATTTATAACCATAATGCAAAATTTTTAAAATAAAGAAATAATGTTTTTCCTGGTATACTTATTTTTTATTTCTGTAGCTGAATTATATTTGATGTGTTCCACATTCATAAAAAATGGGTATGAGTTCCTTAAAAAGGAATCAAAATAATTTAATATTTCAAAAAATGATTACTCTTGTATAAGATTTGTGCTCAATTCAGATATTTTTTTTATCTTTTAAGTTAGATTTTAATGTGAATAATTTTGTAACTCTCTTAATTAACTAGACAATAATTCATTCCATTGAAATGTACTCTTTATGTAAATTTTATATTCAGGTATATTTCTTTGCTTCCATTTGAAATTTTTTGTATTTTTCTGTAATTGAACCTCTAAAAGATGATAATTTTCCAAACTATTTTTGTTTTACAACCATTTTAGTCATTCTAAATTGAATCACTTTTGTGATTATATATCGCTGTGCATTAGATGTAAATAATAACAAAAATTTAAAGTATTGCTTTTAATATTTCTATCAAGGTTTTTAACCATGTATTAATTTATTGCCTTTTTACGACTGAACTCTGGTTTTGAGCATTTTTTAAGTACCAGATAAAATGCTTATTATTACAGTAACATTAAACATTAATAAAAATTTTTCTTCATTTATAAAAATTTTCAGTTTTTAAGAAAAACTGTAATAAAGAAGAACTGTATATTGATGTAATTTTTGAATTTAATGAAATAAAAATTTAAGTTTGAGTTTTAGTTTATAAAACTTCACTGAAAATGGACCTAACTCATTACTATTAAAAACTAATTATTTTATTTGTTAGTTTTTACCATATTGAAATTAAGTAAGTGATGTGGATTTGTATTTAATGAAAACTAATGTTTTGTTTCTATTTTGATCTTTTCATTTTTATTTTCAAATTTTTTATTTGAAGAAATAATTATATTAATTTAATTAAATTTAGTGTTTATATTATGAAGTTTTTATAAAATTTCAAAGAATTTTTAAATTTATAATTTTAACTTTCAAGTAAACAATTTCTAAAATGTTTAATGTTTATTTCTAAAATGCTTAAATCAACTTTAATGAATTGAAATAATTATTTTAAGACTTACTAAGAAGTGTGTGAAATAATGAAACATTAATTGTACAAGGTACTTGTGATTTTAGTGTATACATTTCTATAACAATTTCCAATTTAAAATTTTTAAGATATTTTAAATTTTTATATTTGATGTCTATTTTAGGTGTAAATGTTGCTGATAGATGGAAGGATGTATTTGATATTTGTCGTCCACATTTTGATGATCATATTTTAGCATTTAATGATATCCATTTATTGTTATCTAGTGTTAGTACAAAAAATAAAGATGCAACAAATTATTTAATGTCATCTATCCAAGAATATATTAAGTAAGTGATCTGAATTAAAGTGTTTATTTATGTTTATTAGTGTATTACATTTTGTTAAAATTGTGATCTTCTGACTATTCAAAATGATGAACCGAAGAGGACAGGAGACAAATTTGGTTAAGTATAAAAGTGAAATGATATGATATGTGTCATATATAGACTAATGTTTGAAAGCTATTATAAGGGTTTTTCATCATTCAATGTACATTTGCATTTGACTTTTCATACTTAGCTGGTTAATGTGCATGTCAAGGCTCAGATATGTAAAACATCCATTTTTCGTTATTCATCTATCTAGAATCAAATCTGAAATCTAAAGAATTTAATCCTTCTTCTCATCCACAATAATTGGTGCAGCTTGTCCTTATCTCGACCTTGCGCCAGAAAACTCAACCAACCAATCATCCACAATATGAAAATATTATTGATTAAGATTGAATATTTGAATAAGTGAAAACTAGTATGAAATTAATTATGTTTTTTATTTGTTTTGCTTATTATATCTATTTCATATCTTAGTATTGCACATGTATTTATATTTATGTGCATACACACACTATTAATATTAATTTGATACAACCACAAACAGTTTGTGTTTATCTTCTGGATTGTATCTGTTTGAGATGTATAAAATCAAGATATAAAAATATGCACTCATTATACACACATCTATATGCATACATATATACTTCTGTATGCATACTATATGCATATATATACTACACATATATCTATGCAGTAATATAAAGTAACAGTGGCAATAAATTTAAAATTAATATTTTAAAAGTCTCTTTAGCAGTAGCAGGAAGCAGAGGGATAATGTTTTACTGAGTATAAAAATAAAATACGAATTTATATTTTTCCTTAGTGTTTAAGTACTTAAATGTTTCTCTACGTCTGCTTATGAAATTAAATGTTAATAAACTAATTATAACTACAAGATATTATAGTGTATATATTTTTTTAAATTTTAATTAAATAACTTTACTTTGACATCTTTAGCAAACAAGGTTCTTTATTTTTTCCATTCACAAAGTAAAATCAGATGAAGTAAAGTGTCATGTCAAGCTAAATATTGATTTCTTTAATTTTGATAAAAAGAATAATATATAGTCCATCATTATTTCATGTGATTTTAATTTTAAAAAGCAGTAAAGCATTTAATACACATTTCTTTAAATTTGTGATCAATAGTTGCTCACACACAGCAAATACAACTCATATCTTGGAATCATTATGTCAGTTTTATAGACTGGCATTCAGATTGATCTGTGTTATTTTTATTATAGTACATTTTTTATTAACCACAGATAGCAATTGAAACAATATACATGAGAAATATATCAAAATTGAATAAATGCAATGATCCCAAAGAACCATTAATAATGTTTAGTAGAACTTCGTTAATTTAAAATTAAATTTACTAAATTGCAAAAAAAATTTTGGCATTCAATATATTTTATTTAATGAAGCAATATTTTCAGAAATTACATTAGAGTTTTTATGAAAAAAAGTCTTGGAGAATATTTTTATTAAAATATCCAATCTTTGAACTTATTAGCAAAATATCATTTTAATATTTTCAAATATATTAATATGAGGTTTATTTAAGTTATATTATGTAATATTAATTTATTTAAAAAAATCAATATAGTATAAAATACTTGTTGGCATTTTAAATTAATCTTAATAAAAGATTAGGAATTATACATAAAATGAAATATTCATAATGTATGAAATATATCTTGTATAAGAAAACTTTAATTTTCTAAAACAGAACACTCATTTACATTAAATAGTAATAAATATGTACATGAATTGTTAATCATTGAGCAGTGTTAAAATGATTGTATTCATTAGTAAATAAGTTACAGCATCATTTCAGCAAACTTTTTTTTAATTCACGATTTTTACATGAAAATTGAAGAAACAAGCTTATTTGCAATCTATAGTGATAAATAATAATTTTACATGCAAAATGTAAAAAAAAAAAAAAAAATTGTGTGAATATTTATTATATAGGGATGATCTGTGTGTTATAAATTAGCATTATTTTTCATTTATAATTTGAATTCAAATGTTATACTTATGATTTTTCTTATTCATAAATGTAGTTCTCTTATTGTTAAAACGCTTATGGTAGGCATTCTTTTGTCATATTAAAAGTTTATTTCATTTCATAATTAAATTTGACAAAAAATGTCACTATTCAAAACTCACTGTTCAAAAATTATTAAAACAAATGTCACTATTCAAAAATTATTAAAACAATCTTTAAAGTGCTTGAAGCTGAATTTTAACTATTGCTACAGAAATTGTCATGACTTTTTCACTAATATTTTTCAAATTGATTTAATTATTTAGTAGATTTAATTTAATGCTTCAGAATCAGTTTGTCAATTGACCATATATGAATTTAATCATAATAAAGATGATATTTTCATTATGTATGTGCATATTAATCAGTGAAATTATTTTCTTGATTTTGAATATTGAACACTTAAAGCACCTTTTAAAATAAGTAAATCCTATTTAATTCTTATATGTGTAGAAATATGCATGGATTTTTTTAAAATTAAAAATAAATTTTAAAAGTAAAATTTAAAGCAACAATTTTTGATTTATCCTGTCTTCAAAATTTCAAATGATTAATGTGTGTACTGTCTTAAAATTTTTTAACTTTAAAATATGATTTATGCTTATTTTATGTTTGCGTATTTATTAGTGATACCACTTTATATGCAGAAAAATTACATTAAATTATCTATGGATTTTTTATAAAAGAAAGTAAATGCTTATTAAGAAACATTATAATAAAAATGAAGCAAAATTGCGATACATTAGAAGAAAAATGTAGCCTTCTTTAAATATTAAATAAAAAAGGACTTGAAAAACTCTAAATTTTGTTGAAAATTTTGTAGAATTTTTTACAACTAAGTTTCAATAGATTATGTAAAGTCATTGTAAAGATACATTTGATCAAATCACATTATTTTATAATTATTTTCTAATGCTGTATATATTATATATGTTTATAGCATAATAATGATTCAAGCATTTGTACAAAACCTTGAGTTTACAATTTGTTGCAAAATCTAAATGTTGTATAGTTTGATGATGATAAATTTTGTTGATAAAAAATGAGAAAATAAATGGCAAAAATTAATTATATTGCTGAATATATGTCATTATTAAGTATATATTCCCAAATAATTTCTCATTAACCAATAATTTGATTTCTGGTCTTACATGTGTTCAAGTAGAATGTTTCTCAAATGTGTAAATTGATTAAATATTCCTATAAATTTAATCAATAGAGGAGAAAAACTGAGCCATCATTGGAGATTGCATCGAATTTTAATTTTTCATTACAGAGGAGTTAAGAGTGTAAATCATTTACACTCTAGTTTTAAAAATGAAATATTTACTTTACAAGTGAACTTTTATTTTTTAAAAGGTTAAAAAAATGGGATTCAAAAATTAAATTTGTTGAATGTATAATATATTGTATTAATTTTTTTTAAAATTCGTTTAATCGAGGTTTTCTAGTTTCCAAATAATAATGAAGCTTACAAAATAACTGTCATTATTTTACTCCCCAATGGTCCATAAATTTTTTCCTTTTTAATAATTGTAGTATACTTGGCTTTTGTGTACCTATTTTGTATTTATTTGAAATTACACAAAAAAACTTGCAGAATTATTTTAACTCATTCATTTAAATTATGAATCTGAAATTTCTTGATACTTCAAATAGTAATTAAAAGTTTTCTCACTACTTCAAATATAGTTAAAATTTATTAATTATAAAAAATTGAAATTCAATATACATTTTGAATTTTTTTTTAGAAATGGTTCAGGAACAAATCATACAATTACTAGGGATGTAGGATATTCATTATGTGAAGCTATTGTTGCTTTTGATGAAGGTAGAGTTGAAGATTGTTGTGATATTTTGTATCCATTAAGATACAGCATTGTTCAAATTGGTGGAAGTAATGCTCAGGTATGATTATCAGTTATATTATTTTAAGTGTTTTTCTTCATATTGTATTAAATAATGGTTTTTAAACTTTAATTATTTTAATTTCTGGAAGTATTTTGTGAAATGGGCTTAAGCTAAAATAATTATATAGAAGTAAACTACAACTTTGTTCTTTGGCATAAAGTACCTGTTTTCAAAAGGCAAAACTGTGCTTTCCATATTATCTCTCCCCCCCCCCACAAAAACCTAAAAATCCCTTATAATTTTTTTAATGTTTTTAAAAGGTGATTAATTTACCTTTTCATTATTTTCCTTTCTTATTATTGAAAAGAATATTAATGTTGCTATATATATTTTAAAATTTTTTTTGCACAAATCTTTTTAAATAAGAAAAACTGCTTTGGAAGATTGAAAAATATTATTAAAAAAATACTGCTAAGGCTATTTTAAAAATTCATGAAATTCCAAGAACTAAACTTAATTAATGTTTAATCATCTAAAGAATAAGAATTATCTTTGTGAACTGAAAGTGAAACATATTTCAATATAATTACATCATCTGTAAAACTTCACAAAAAACTCAGAAGTCTTATCATAAAAATATATTAAATTTAATATATAATCTGAAAAATTCTTTAGTTAATAAAAAATTAATACTATTGAAATAATTAACACTATTGAATAACTAAAATTAACACCATCATTTTTGAAATTCATATTAATAAATTCGATATTATTGTTATTAAAGAGGAAAGATTCTGCTATGTTTTTCCAATAATAATAAATGTTTGCATAAATATTAGCATTTATATTGCTCTGCATTCTCTTTCAAAAATCTCCAACGCTCGTATCAAATATTTATGTGCCTCAGTTATGTTATTTATGTAACAACCACATTAGTCAAATATTTTAAAAATACAATTTGTTGAGACAAATTATGTTGTGATTTTTAAAAAATTTCATTTTAATGGAGCTTTTGATTTAAAATTAACATCAAGCTGTCTGCTGAATTGCTTTTGATTTCACCTTGGTTCAACAGCTTGTGGGCTTGGATTTCCACATTGAACATAAATGTTTACAGCATTTGTGAATCTGCTGTAAATTGTAGGTCAGCAAAAATAATCACTGCAAATTTTTGCTATCAATCTAAGCAAAAATAATCACTGAACTTCCACTAAATGAGTCTAAGTGAAATATGCTTAAGAGATTTTGGGAGAATTATTTGAAAAAAAGAAATTACTGTTTTAAAAATGAAGTATGTTTAATGTTTTGAAGATGTTGATAGAGGAAGTTAAAAAAATTCTGAAATTTTTGTTAATTATCAATAAGTAAGCAAGTTAACTGTACAAGGGAAAATTTATTCTGTTTTTGGTATCTTCATTTCTTTTTTTTTTTTTTTTAAATCATTGATTAATATTAAAAAATCATCAGGAAATTAATCTTTGATTCTCCTATTATATTTAATCATGCATTGTAATTTGTTTCTTTCTTTTCTTTCTTTTTTTTTATCCTACGGCCGACCTTGGTTTTTCAACCATCAGTCTCTGTCGGGCAGCCCTATACAATCTTGAGGTGAATGAAAAGTCATCTTCCGCAGAATTTCTAACTGCGACGTCCGAAAGTCCAGGGCAAGTGTAAAGGTGGTCACCAGTCATGTCCTCTAGTCCACAAAAAGGGCAGATTGGAGAGTCCTTCAAACCCAAACGTGAAGGTGTTTATGCAGATAATCATGCCCAGTTTTAAGGAGAAAATTTGCCACACCCACAGCTCTGTGGAGGTTACACGGAATAGGCTTTGTTAGTAAGGAAGCCCATGCTTTCCCTTTCATGCACATCTTGTAAACATTTCTACGACAGGAGGCTATATTTGACTTAATAAGCCTTTTAACAGTATGGTACTCCAAGACTGGAGAAGGTTGTTGTAGATCTGAGCCAGCCTTTGCCAATTTATCAGCTGCGTCATTTCCTGCGATACCACAGTGGCTGGGTATCCATGGCAGCACATTTTGATGTCCTTCTTCCAGTAGAGAACTAATTGCCATTTGACAGAGATAAACAGACCCAATACTGCTAGGAGCAATTGAAGAGAGAGACCTGAGAGTCTATAAAAAATACTATGTTGTTCTCATTACCCTTTCTGATCTCTTCAAGTGCTAATTGCCCAGCAGCCACTTCACCATTGTAGCTGTTATAGTATTTCCCATCAGCCTGGCAAAGCCTGAAACTATTAAAGTATACTCCTGCACCAGCATTTCTAATGGAGTTTAGTATTGTAATTTGTAAATTGCAGGATAAAAAGAATGTATTAATCATTTATTGAAAGTATATAATTGAGAGGGAATTATTTTTCCATTTTAAAGAAAGAAAACTTGCATAAAAATTATTATTAAAAAATTATCATTTTCCTGATCATATTTTCAGAAGCTCTAAAGTAATAGCAATTTGATGCAATCATAAATGCTGAATTTTCTTACTTTAAGTTCTCTTTTATATTCTTTTTTATTTATAAAACAATTTGCTTGGCAGTGCTATAATTATTGAAGAATGATATTTTGTACAATAACCTCTTAAGTGATTTCTTTAAGAAATATTGTTGAAAGAGATTTTCTATTTATGATTTCAGTTATTTTTTATCATTCATAATTATCAATTAAAATTTCTTATTCATAAGTAACCTGTCATTGATAGGTAAAATATCTCATATCATAACATATGATAGTTACCTTTAGAAAAATAGGGTGATTTGTTTAACACTTAGGTTTTATTTTATTAAAATTGTTTGGGAAAATTGTGGGTGGATTTTCCCAATTGTTTGGGGAAATTGTGGGGGAAACATTAAAAAATGTATAAAATATCTTACTACTAATAAATATTAAAATACTCGTTTTCTCAATATTTTATGTATCATAAGCTGTTAATGAAAAATTAAATATCTTTTTATAAATGCCAAGTGACTTTAACTTTGTAACTAAATTTTTTCTGTTTTAAAGCGATTAATAATATAGCTAAATATTTCTTTTTGCAAATTTTTTACAAAATAGTACTCTATATATACAAATAAAAACCTGTTGAATATACAATAAGAAATTTGAGTTCACAACTGATTTTAAATTTACTGAAAGTACTAATAGAGTTCAATAATGTTCATTAGAATGTAATAGAAGAATTATGTATTTAAGTATAATTCTAAAAATGTACTAGAAAATTTTAAGTAAAATTAATAGTTGAAAGAGTTAAACAATTTTATGGGAAACAATTATGTCACAAATAAAAGTAAATAACCAAGACAAAACAGGGCAGAAGGAATTTTCAATATAATTATATTAATTATAAGAATTCTTATTTGGTAAAAAGGATAAATGCATATATATATATATATATATATATATATATATATATATATATATATATATATATATATATATATATATATACACATATGTATGTATATATATATATACATACATATGTATATATGTATGTATCTTGAGTGAGACATTTTTTCAGAAATAAGAACTGCATATATAAGAATATCTGCTCAGAGCTCTTTTTATATCTGTACTGTAGTATTATTATTTATATCTAAATGTTTCGTGTTTGACGTGAATAATTTTGTACACAATAATTAAATTATAATTTGATAGAAATCCTTTCAACAAAATTCACTTCTTTTTAGGTAATAAAAGTGTGAGATCATAAAGAATTAACTCTACATTTTAGAAATAAATTTGTATATTAATTATTAGGAGACCTAAAATAAACTGTAGTTTCATATTGATATAAAATAAATTTACTCAGGCCTAGTAAGAATGAGATAAAAAAAATTAACATTTCAATTGCTGAATGTAAAATACCTAAGATTAATCAAACTTTCTGAAATAAACATCACAAATTATATGTATAAACACAAATATGCGCTTTTAAATATTGACAAGAGTCTGAATGCAACATCTGAAGGTCATTGTGAGGCTTAATATTTGTCATTTAAATTGCCTTTCAAAAGAATTTCATTGATTGTGGGCTGTATTGTATTCATGTATTGCAATGGAAGAAACCTGGAAAACTCCTTAGGAATTCTTAACACAAAAGAATAAGCAACTGAATTTTGATGTTGCTCTATTATGTTAATTCTGTGTAGTTTTGATAAACACATATACATAATAAATGGGTGTCAAATTTTCTGCGGCCTACTTTTCAAATTCTTCCATCTTTAAATTTTACTCACATTGTTAATAGTGCACAATATTAAATAACTACAAATTACTCATTTACATTAAGAAATTTTAGGTACAGGAAAAGTTATTACATAGAAAATTGTATCATTTAAAACTTTTGCCTATTACAGTGTATACAAATGCATGCACACATATTTTCACTACAGTGGACTCCATTTGGTGCTAATTACACATTTATTGTGTAAAAAAATTATAATATCAATATTTTTTATGGCTTTTTTAAGTTGTATCATAATGTTTATTTATTTATTTATTTTTTTGAACAGAAAATTCATTTTCTTATTTCAGGATGTTTTTTCTGTATTTAATATTTTTCAAAATGATTAAAATTGTGTCTTTAATTTCAGCGAGATATGTTTAACTTACTTTTAATAGCAGCTGCAATGAAATCAACTTGCAAACATCATCAAACTGTGTTAAGGTAAAAACGTGCTTTATTTTTGCAATATCAGTTTTCATGTCTCTATTTTATACTTATTAAAGAAATTTCAATACTTTCTCTTTATTAAGTAAATAAGTATAATATATTGTTCTGATAAGTTATTAAGTAAAATATATTGTTCTGATTTAATGCTTATGTATTTCATTTTGTTAATGATTTGTGTATCCTTCTTAGTTATTTATGAAAGAGAATTTATATTGATACGAGATATATCCAGAAAGTAAGTTCCGTTTCAATTTATCTCTGCTGCAGTGCTGTGAGTGCAGTTCCGTACATGCGTGGTAGACGCTGTGTATCAAGGATAAGAAACGTGTGCCATTTTGAGATTGCTGTCAGCCACGTATACTTTGTTGTGCTTGTTTACAGTGTTGGTGTTGATTGAAAAAACCACCGCTTGTGAAATCAGATCTGTGATTAGTTTTCTGAATGATAGGAAAGTGAATCCAATTGAAATTTATCGGCAAATTTGCGAAGTTTACAGACAAAATGCGCTGAGTGATTCTTAGGTAAGAAAATGGGTCCGACAGTTCAATGAAGGACGTAGTGAAGTGCACGATGAAGAACGAAGTGGGCGTCCATCTTTGGTTTCAGAAGAACTGGTTCACGCGATTGATGACAAGATCCAGGAAAACTGCAAGTTTACAATTAGTGCTCTCGCTGTGGAATTGACCATCCTTCGTACAGCCCTGACCTCGCTCCTAGCGACTTGCATCTGTTCTTACATCTCAAGTCTTTCTTTGGCGATCAACCCTGCAACTATGACAAAGAGCTGAAAGAAACTGTTTCCAACTCGTTGAAGACACAGGTGGCAAACTTCTATGAAGAAGGTATACAAAAACTTGTGCCACGCTATGACAAATGCCTGCAAAATTTCAGCAGTTATGTGGAAAAGTAGTTTAAGAGTTGTAGAATTTTGTGCAATAATTTTTCTGTATCTGTACACAATTTAATTTTATTAACAAACGAAACTTACTTTCTGGATGTACCTCGTATATCAAAATTAAGATAATCTTGAAATATCTGTTTGAAAAATAATAGTTTGAATCAGTGGTAACTTAAGATATTAAAGCATTTATCAATGACTAAAAATAAATGAAACATTAAATTTTCTTGAAAATATTGATTTATGGAACTAAGATAATTTAACTATTCATATAAAATCCCCTAATATTACAATGTATTTAGACATATAGATAGTAATTATTTCAAAGCATGTAAGCATTAAAAGCATTGAAATGACTTATTTATTGATTATGGTCTGATTAGTAAAAACTGAACAAAAATTTTGAACTTTCTTCAAGTAGTTCACATAGGTTAGTTTACAGTTAGTTTTTAGGATAGTTTACATAAATATATTGACAGAAAAATTGCAGTTCTGAAAAATTTGAAAATACTATATTAAAATATTGGAAATGTCTATTAAGGAAAACCTACTGTTCAGTATAAATCTTAATTTGAGGATGTCATTTTTCTTTTTTATAGCAGTTATTTGTTGATTTTAAAAATAATATTTTTGCTTTAAGGAATCTTAAAATACTTAATTTTATGTTCTTTCAGGCAAATGTTGAGCGAGCGAACAAGATTCAAAAGTATCAGCCAAGTGCCAGATTGATCTCCCTTGAAAGCTTTAAAGTTATCTTTCATAAAGCCATTGTGAAATATTTTAATTATTAATTTTGATATTTTTAAATATGCCTTTATTTTGACAATTTACATTTCACCAGTGTGACTTATTGCTGATTTTTTTTACAAATCTCAGTGTGGTTGTAGGAATAAAAATGTACTCATAAAGTTAATTTTTTCATCACATTAGAAAATGGAGATAATATTTTCTTTTTCCATAATTTTGAAGTACTTGATCCATATAATTTCTTGAGAATAAATAATGTTGCATATGCTAAAATAAAAAAAAATTTAAAAAATGTTTTCATCATTTCATATGCACAGGATTTGATGATTGGAAGAAGTATAAAATATGAGCTTTGTACATTAATATATGTATATATTATTATATATGCATATATATATACACACATACACATGTGCTGTTTTATTTTATTCAATATACTGTTTATTATTTGTTAGCAGATGCATCAGAGTTCTCCATATTTTAAAATGCTTATAAATTGTATTTGGCATTTTTATATAGATGCAATATTTAATCTTGGTCAACTGTTAAAAGTTTTTATGATTTTATTATAACCTAGAATGTGCAATTTTGACAAAAATATATGTAAATATTACTGTTTAAGAGATGGAATATTAATGTTAGGCATTTGAATCTGTTAAACCCATTGGCATTTGATTAAAAAATTTATTGTAATATGTCCATGTTGTGAATTTTTTCTTTATTTTTAACAAAATTTTCACTACATTATCTGTTGATTATTCTTTCATAAGCAGTATCTAAAGTTGTAATTTAAAAGTATATAAAGTGAATTTATCAAACTATGACTCCATGACTCCATATATTACAGAAACTGCTTATTCTTTTGAACTTACTTAACATAGTAAAATATTCTATAGTTTTTTAAATTACATTATTAATTGCTTAAGATAAGTGAAGTAAATCAAACTTTTATATAATATCAACTTATTTATACATTAATAACTGTAAATTTCATAATTGAAATTTTATTTTTAAGTGCTTATCAATTTTTAACATATTTTGTGTTGTTATTTGCAAGGATTTAGTTATGTATTCTATGTATGCAATCTGTTATAAAAGAAGAAAAAATAGCTATTATAATGAAATTATTTCATTCAATATTTACTTGTTTCATTTGTTTCAAATTCAATCTGAAAATGAACAGAAGACTTCTAATGGATAATGAAAAAATTTGCTTCAAAAGATTCAATATTTATTAAGTTTCAATCTGTGAATTAATACTATAGGAAATTTTAATGCAAGAGAAGGAAAGAAATTTGTGATGTCTAGATTTTTAAAATTTTATCTGGTTTTATAGTATTTGAATAATAAAGAAAAATCGTTATTTATGAGATATCTTTAAACTTAAATCAATGTATTAAATTGAAATATTTACATTTTTTAGCTACTAAAATATGGAACAGTTGTACAATTTAGTTTGAAGTGAATACTTTAAAATAATATTGCTAAATTTCTAATTCTGAAGAGTAACTTATGTTCTTTTGTTGTTTTAAACAGAAAAATCCTTCGAAAGTTTGACAGCATTTAAAGATACCGCATTAAACTCTTAATTTTGTACCTTTTGTTTTAACTAACTCCTTGTTATGTTATATATGTTCCAAAAAATCAACATTAAATTTATTAAAATTGTTTTTATGAGTATGAGACTAATGTGACACTATTCTCCTACATGGTAAATGTAATACATTATGACCAAATGAGTTCCCAAATAATTCTTATTTCAATTTAAAATATTTTTTTTGCAAAAAATTTTTTCATTGTAATATGTAACTCAAAATGTAATGGAAAAACAAGCGTTTTTGGATTGTAAACTCTTTTAGGTGGTTGCCAGACACATGTTTATACACTACCATATTTGGTAGTGAATTCCAATAAATTTGTTTTTAATATTTTAAGAAAACATGAATAAAATAGAAAATTTCCTGAATATTTTTCTGAGAAAGATTGCTTGGATGTATTACATTTATATAAATCTATCAAGAATGAAATCACTAAATGGTATTTTAACATATTCTAAAATCATAATTCACATATAATATTTTATTTTTATAAAAGATACATTTTTGCATTTTAGATATAACTAAATATGGTTAAATACATTTTTTATTATTTTATCGTTAGGATTTACTGCTTTTATATGTATGTTAAATAACAATTCAATAGCCTTGACAATTGCTTTACCAAAATGTGCTTACATATTCATCACTTTTACGTGAATATTTTTTATGTATTTATTAAAATCTTATAAATTTGCTATAAACATGGTACTCATTTGTCCGGAATTTATTTTCTGATTTACTTGTATAAGTTTATGTTTAATAAAAGTATTATGTGGTACAGTCTTTCTCTAGTCTTGTGTTGACAGTATGTGCACAAATTATTTTTGATGTGTTACACAATTTGCTCGCTTAATGGTTTTCATTTTATAATTTCTAATTTTACTGTTTTTATGATTCTTTTTTTAAATTTTGAGGGAAAATAAAATGCTTTCAAACCAACAAACATTTTCTATTAAATAAGTTAAATTATAATGGAAGTTATCAGTTGAAATTGAAAATAAACATAAGCCATTCAAGTATTTCATAGATGAAAACATTTACAAACCAAAACATATATTTGTTATACACATTTTTCAATTCTTTATACATTTCGACTTTAAGATGTCAAGGTTTATGTCATTAATATATATTAAAAATGAAATTTGCTATAAGCTGATATAAAATAAAGTAGTTCTCAGAAATTTAAAGCTGTTTTGTACCTTATTTATTGATTTTATAATGCAATCTTGAAAGCATAAAGTCATCCATAAGTATTTTACCACTATTTAGATTAATATATGTTCAGGAAACTATCCTATTAAATAAATGCTTATTTGAAGTAAAAATAGAATGAGTACATAAGAATTGAACGAAAGATAGAATAGAATGAGTACAGATTAGAATTATTGCCAATTATTTAAATTATAAATAGAATTAAGAACTGAATTATTTGTATTAAAAAAATACTGACATTGAACTCCAGACAAAAATAATCTCTTGTTAGTTGACTTAATTAAAAACTCAAATTCTAAAATTCGCAATGGAATATTTTCCAAATTTTTAAACACATGCAAGTAAAATTACTTGAGTCAAAATGAATAAGTTTGTTCTTTTGTTGTAAACTTGGATAAAGACATCTTAATTCACTGAATTTAAGAATTATGTTATCTGTTGTGGGGTATTATTCAAAATTTACAGAATTTGTTCATCAAATTTCTGAAAAGAACTAAGAAAAGTGTAAAATAACTTATGAAACATCCAAATTTTTTATTCCGAATACTCTAATGTTTTTGACAAAAAGTGTGTGGGCAGTGCCACATGAGAAACTTTATTAGCACCGATTTCAAAATTTGATTACATTCTCTCTGCATTTGCATCTGATTGAATTCCTTTATATTTTTATGCAGTAATTTTGTTATTTTTAAATTGCAATACTAAAATTGATTAACCATCAAAGTTTAGATCTTGAGAGAGAGAAGTGCAGGAGCAAATTATATATATACCGAAACAGCTGAGTGTGGTGTAAGAAGGCATGAGTTGCATGCACTGGGCGCCATTTCTGAAGGGACCAAAAAAGTAGTTTCGTTTTAATGCGCCTGTTTGTTACATGAAATGACACGTTAGATAATTTACGAGTTCTTCCATTTATTAGTTACAGCAAATTGGCCGTGAACGATATAATGTAATGATTCAACATTAATGTTTGGTGCCAGAAATGTTTTATAATATGGGATGACTAAGTATTGTATGTTTTTTTACAATCTAACTTTTCTCTTGCCCTTCTCCCGATAGGCAAACGGGGCTTCTTGTAAATGGAAAAAATAAAATTGTGAAATGAAATTAATCTTAAAATAAATAGTGTGCTCCACTAAATAGTGATATTTTACATACTTTTTTCTTGATACACTTTCGTAGTATAATAGGTCCGCTCTATCTAAGCTAAATACATCTTTGTATTGAACCTTAAATTAAACTTATTATTGACTTAGTTTAAAAATTATTTTCATGTATACTAATTTATTTAACTAAAAAATATTAAAAAATACAAATTGAAATTATTGTGTCTTCAACTGCTGATCTGTAATTTTAGGAACTCTTTGAAATTCACGAAGTAAAAATATTTCAAAGAAGTTTATGGATTTAAAGTAGTTCATTTTAGTTTCTTGTATTACTTGCTTGTATTTCTTGCTAGTTTCTTGCTTAAGATTTGTAATGCAGTGGCTGTATTTTGCTTAAATAATGAAAATGGATTTTTTTCTGGAAACATTTCTGTGATATTAGATTGATCTATTTAATTTTTGCATACATAATATAGTTTTCCTTGTTAATTTAAAGATCACCCAACTTTTTCAATTGAATAAAAATTACAGTAATTAATGGACCTAATAATTAAGCTGACTTCTTGGAGAATAGTATTTCTATTCTCTAATAAAGTGAGATATAATTTGTTTGAGATATGTAAAAATTTCCCTTGGTTCACAAACATGCGCCCTAATTCTTAGCTGATTGCCTAGATAAGTCATAAAAAAAGTAAAATTCATTGGGTGAAAAAAAATTGTTTTTCAAAATAAGAATTCAATCCCTGATTAATTCTAGTTGAAAAATCCAGCATTAGGGTTCTCCTAAATGTGATTATTAATTAAAAATATTCTTAATTTGTAAATAAAAAAATTGAGAGAATTTAATCTTTCGCTCTCGCTCGCGAAGCATTTTGCATATTGATTTCTTACTGAGAAATTATTTTATCTAACAAGAAATCCTTTTTTAATATTTCGTGTTTCCTTTAATACTTGTGAAATTTTCATAATAATGTAATAAAAATTTCGCTGTTTCAGTGAATAATTTTTGTCTAATTTCTCATTGGCATACAATAAATAAGGTTGAATGTGTGGCAGATTAAAATATTCGTTAAATAATTTGACTTAAAACTCTTCCTTTTGAGGACGTCCTGAATTGAATCCTTAAACTATCATAAAATACATATCTTAGAAAAAGTATTAAAATATGCAAATAGGCATAATCCAACATACATTCAATAGCTTAGACATCGTCCAGACTATAAAAACTGTTTTTATTTTGAATAAAAATCATTGATGTTGCTTAAAAATTTTTATTTACGTCGGCTTTAAATCTTTTCACCTTTTGATTAAAGATTCTGATGCTTTCCTTGAATAAATGCTAACAAGGAAAATAACCAATAAGAACATAAAGAAAGGAAAATATCTCAAAACTAATAAAATTATTTAAAATAATAATAAAGATTTTTTTCTTTGGTTATCAAATCTTCTTTTTTAAATTTAAGAAATTTTAAAAATAGCATGCACTTGAATATTCTAAAATCATATATTCATTTTTGTTATGAAGAAGTGCAATAAAAAATTAGTTGCTGTTGAATCCTAAGAAAGTTTCTGGGAAATTATTGTATATTGTCCATTATATAAAAGTGTTTTATCTTAAGATTTGTTTTAGCACTTTTGTCTAATGAGAAGATTCCTTGAGATGATTCTTATTGATAAGGTCTTTTGACCCGAATATTTGTGTCAAGCATCTTACTGATTCCCAACTGAAAAGGGATCATTTCTTCGCAAAATAGCACTGTAGTATCTAATGTAGAGTTCTCTTTCTGGAAACGAGAGAGATAATAAAACTGGACTTCGATAAGTAATTATCTTCAAATTCTTAGAAAATAGAAATGATTGTAGTTTGGTTTTACTTTTGTGTTTGTGTTTTGCATACTTTTAATTCTCACAAGTTTTCTTTTTAAGCAGACAGATTCTTATTTTGAACTTTAGAAAATGTAACAATATTAATTTCTTGCCTCTCATGTTTGCATTAAATTTTCTTTGAGCTCCTATTTTCTATGAATAAAAGTATTGAATATTAATGTGTATGCAGTTTTGAAATTTATGGTAAAGTAATTTAATGTTTATTCTTTTTCGAAAATATCGTTTTGATACTTTTCTGAAATATAAATAGGAAAAGGCATAATCTTTATACCTTTTCGAATAGATGTATTTAATTCACGATTTTTCTGTTGTCTATAAGTTAATGTGTGCTGAAAAGTTGCATTTTTTTTTCGAACCATGAAAATTCAAAATGTATTGAATGTTTTTGTGTGTGTCACTATTCACAGAAAGTTTCTTTAATATATTTTTTTTAACAAATTTCAGTTTATAAATAGAATCTTAGATTTTATTTTGTATGAATTTAAAGAAAAATCGGGCATAATAATTACTGTATGTTCTTGGTTTAAGAAATTTTAAAAACTGCGAAATATAATTGATTATTAAAAGTTTGTTTAACGAAAAAGACGTATATTCCATTTGTATAAAAAATACCTTTAAAATTCATAGTAAAAATGAGTTCTTTTTTAATGACAATAAAGAAATTTTTTAAAATCTTAAGAAAATAGTGTTATTAAATATATTAAAAATAAATTGAAATTTTTTTTGCTATTAAGTAATTAATAAAGAAAAGTAATAGAATTTAAATGTGTAAAACTTGAGATATGAATGGTGAAGTTTCTTTTTCGCCTATATATTCCTGTCATTCCTGATGTTTTTGTATTAAAGAGAATAGCTTGTATTCTGCTTTATAATACTGTTGCACAATGACGTAATTTAATTTTATAAACGAAAGTAAGTGAAGGTTTAGAAGTACTTTTAATTTTGAAACACTAACTGAAATAATGAAAATTGACTTTTTGGTACACATTAAAAAATAGTATATTTTCTTTACCACTATTTGATATAAATTTGTTTACAATACTAGTGATCTGTAGTTTATATTGCTGATTATAGATAACTCTCTAGCAGTTATTTCAGTTGGGAAAATTCACTTAATATTGAATATGGTTTAATTAGGCCTTTTTTCCCTGCATTTCTCTTGTGACATATAAAAAGTAGGTAGTTAAAATCTTTATTTTATCCGGTGATAAATATTTGCGGGTTAATAAAAGTAGCAAAATTAGGTTGAATTTGGTCTATGATCGCTTTTTTGTACATGAGGGTTAACTGCAGAATAATTAGATGATTCAATTGTAAACCATTAAAGCAATAGTTAAAAATTAATATTAGACAGGGAAAATTTTAAGGAAAGTGAAAAAGTTATGTTAGATTAAGTTAATGAAGAGAGTATTAGAAAAGTAAGGAGAATAGATAAAAACTAGAAAAAGAGGAATGGTTGAGAAAAGAGCATGAAGAAAGAACATTTTTGGTAGTGAAAGACCAGGAAATTTCATCTACTTTTAATAAAGCTGAGAAAGCTCAGTAAATCGTTAATGAAAAGCGCACCTAGATTTAATGAAATAAAGGATGAAAGGGGATTATATTTAAGAAGTTTAAAAATGTTGAAAAAATGGATAATATTCCGAAAACACAGAATTTTTAACATATTTTTTTTTAAGTGTCTTGGCTTCAGAAATATCCTCTCTTTGCAAAAGCATCTCCAAAAAAAATTATGTGAAGAATCTCATTCCTAATGATTTTAATTATGTAGGGTAAAGTTATAAGGTAGTTTTCCTTTATAAATACTGAAAAACTACAAAGAGATTTCGGAGAAGTTACTCCCAAAAATTAAATAGTTACATTACAGAATGTGTGTTTCTGAACTATCGAGATTTCTAAATAACTTAAATTAATTGTGACTGACCAATTGAAATATGAATAGATGAGGTGGAGAAAAAGTTTTAAAGGGAAAAATTTCAAGACTTCTGCGTTCATTATCGTGGCCGTGTCATAGGGGTGATGTTGGTTGGGTTTTGTAGTACAAGATCTATCGATAAGAGTGGATGCTGTTCTGAGTTCAGGATCCAAGATCCAATTCCATCCATTGTTTGTTTTTCTTAATTGATACTTCCGGAAAAGCTTAACACTGTTCCTGCACATGTTAAGTAAGGAATGTAGTTTCATCATGATGTGGTACATCTCGTCATATAAGATGCGTACGTGATCATTTCGATCGAACATTTGGAAACAATTAGATTGTATGTGATAGTACCGTCTCCTGGATATTTTCCGTTGATAATTTTCTCTGGGATATTAGAAAGAGAATTGTGTTTGGTTCACTCATAAATTCTGATGTAAACTTAGTACCACAGATCTCTATTGCTGCTAATACAATCAGCGAAACGCTAGCATCTTCGAAAATGTTCGTCACTCTACTACGTAGTTGTTGTGCGTAAATCAGTGGGACAATGCTGATAACCTCTTGTGATGTTAGTGATTCAATCATTATACTCCTTTGTTGTGTAATTAATCGTTTTACATTGCATCCTGTGTTGTTAATTTGTTGGGTCTGTATCTTTTTGCCATGAAGCCTAGTTGTCATCCTCATGTGATAAAGAGACAGTTACAACATGGCTTTTCATCACCGAGGCCTCTCCATATAATTAGAGTTCCTTACGATGTTCTGGATCACCCTTTCAAATTTGTACACAAAATGGTGGGATACTCAATATGTGAAGATGTACAACAGAAGAAATAAACGTAAGAAATTCTTTCTATATGTGAGCTTGTATATTTTTCCAGTATATAAAAAATCTAAGGAAATGATTCAAAAATAATATTAGCTAACTATTGGTCAATGATCTTCTAATCAAAATTTAACGTCCTATTGGAACAAAAAGAATTCATGTTTGTGTTTGAATGGTGAGGGACAAATTTAAAGCATAAAAAAATAGTTGTTGGTATAGCTAAAGCACAGGACCTTATTTCGATAATTCGTGGACTCTATGCCCACTTCTTTCTGTTTAACGTGTCCTTGTGTGCAAAAATTGACCAATGAGAGACAAAGTAAACTTCTTCGAGTTTCTATGTGATTCTAATGGTTCAAAATCTACTTAAAACTGTCATTCTCGGTAGAATTAACCATCATGTGCAAAAAATTGTCATAAATCAACAAGAAACTTAAGCAAAATTGTTCGAGTTTAAGCTCTGTGTAACAAACTATTTAGTTTTAAATTCAATCTTTGGGCATGATTTTAGTTTTAAAATCATATTTTCTGATAAGTGTTATGAATTAAGAATACGGTACTCTTCGTAACTGTACCCTAACAGATTCCTACTACACAATCTTATTCACATTGAGACTATCCTTTGACATTTTATAGTTTATAATTCATAATTGAGAAGCCAAACATTAACTCTTTTAACTTGAAAATATTTTTATGGCTTAACTAATGCAACGTTTTCTATGTTTAAAATAATCTTCAAATGTATTGAAGTAAATATTCATCAGAAATGCATTTTATTTAAAAAATAGTCATAATTATTTAAAAGTATAAAAATATTGCAATACATTTATCTATAACTATATCTATAGTCTAGTATCTCTAAGCGATACATATTTAATAAATTTTTCTTCTATTTTTCTCAGTACTTTAAAAAAAATTAGAATTTTATTACTTATTATGTTTTTATGGAGTGAAGAGGGCTGAATAACTTCAGCCCTCATCAGTTATTCAGCCAGAAGGCTGAATAACTGATTATTTGGCCTATTATTAGGCCAGAAGTTATTCATAAAAATAGGAGAAATTTCATTGACAATGAATCTGCCATTCATGGTTGGCTTTCATTAGTATTAATTTGTTGAAGTTAAGTTGTGTTAAAGCCAAATAAAATATTATCGATTAATAAAATATGTTTGTTTCATATACAGCATATTTTGCATCTTTACATCAGAATTTAACACTTTTTTTAGCATACAGTTTTTTTTAAACTTCTTGCTAAAGTTACTCTAGATTATTTGGTACAAACGTCACTATTTCAAATTGATCTTGATTAGCACATAGGTTGGAACTTGACCCATTATGTGTGAATATTTGTGTATAAATTGAGGGGGATGTGTGTTATATTGTATTATAGCGCACTTCTCGGTAAATTGTTTTTTGACATAAATCGTTCGAGAGTAACTTTTTGAACGTCCCTGGTACATCCGCAAGAGAAAGAAAAAACTACTTTTGTTTGCCATCTTGTTGTCTTTAGGTTCAACAGATTGTCTTTCAAACTTAAAACACCACCAGCAATATTATAGCGTCTCATGGATAATTTTCGAAGTGGACTAAAGGTTAGTATATTTACTTAA
The DNA here is from genome assembly GCA_037975125.1 of Latrodectus hesperus. Lineage (NCBI taxonomy): Eukaryota > Metazoa > Arthropoda > Arachnida > Araneae > Theridiidae > Latrodectus > Latrodectus hesperus. The sequence continues at coordinate 40,966,848 of CM075854.1, forward strand.
TTAGATGATGTTATAGTGATGTCTCCCAAATTTGAAAGTCACTTCCAAGACCTATGTTTAGTATTTGAAAGACTCCAGCAACTTTACTTATAAACTAATCACGAGAAATGTAATTTTTCTTGTACCAAAGTTAAATATCTTGGACATTATATTGTCAATTCTGGTATTGAGGTAGACCATTTAAAGTGGAAGCAATTATTAGCATTCCTCCACCAAAGAATGTGAAACATTTTCAATAATTTTACAAGCATTCAGCTAGATGCTGCGTTCCTCAATTTGCTGAAATTTCTTATCCTTTAAGCAATCTCACTAAATAGCGAATTATACTTGGAAATGGGATGAAAAGGAGCAAAGTGCTTTTGAATTTCTTAAGAAATGTTTGATTTCGCAATAGATGAAAGATAACTGGATGAATTAAAACCTTTTGTCATTAGATCCGATTCATCAAGTTATGCATTAGGAGCTGTTTGCCAATAAGGACAAGGTCTAGAAGAGCACCCGACAGAATATGCAAGTTGTTTACTGACCACGGTTGAACATAATTATTCCTCAACAGAAGGAGAGGCGCTTGCAGTGATCTGATCCCTTGAAAAGTTTAAAGGATATGTCGAAAGTTCAGAAGTTACTGTGGCCTTGAACCACCAACCTTTGAAATGGCTCTTAAGACTTAAATCTTCTACAGGTCACTTTGCAAGATGGGCATTGTAATTACAATCTTACATCCTCAAAGTAGAATACATACTGGTTAAGGTGAGCGTCATTGCATATATGCTTTCCCACCAAAATTGTGTACATGAAAAATCAAATTTCGAAATCTGCATAATCCTCATTGCTCTTCAAAACAGCATGCGATGTTCAGCCGAACAGATGAAGGATGGAACAAATGAAGAAAATAATAGAGTTTTGAAAGTAATTCAAAATTTGAAAATTTTGCAAATTGGACTCAAAGAGACTATGTTATAAACCAAGGTGTATTGTATCATTATTCCCAAGAATCTGACATAGAGGAAGTACAGTTAGTGGTTCCCAATGATGACCGTGAAAGGGTACTGAAAGATTATGATGCTCCAATAGCAGGCCGTTATGGGGCAGATAATACATACCAAAGAATTTCTGAAATATTTTATTTTCCAGGAATGAGAGAAAATATATTACAAACTCTGTTAAAAAATTACCTAGGCTCAAACCATCAAATCGGGAACCTGCAGGCTTATTGAGAACCCCGATTTTCACTCAATGTTTCGAAACTTTGGCCATCGACCTGTTTGGTCCTTCATCTGAGTCTACAGAAAGTTGGAATTATGCAAGAAACTGCAACAAAATGGGTAGAACTCATCATCTCAAATACGCCACTGCTTGAGAATGTGTACATTGTTAATGGAAGAAGCATTCCTGGCTTTCGGAATTCTTAGAAGACTCATGAGTGATAATGGGTCGCAGTTTGTCAGTGCATTACTTCAGCAGTTTTGTCATGTTCTTGACATAAAACAAATACTTACTCCAGTTTATTGCCCACAAGCTAATCCTGTGGAGCGGAAGAATAGAGATCTAAAACCTAGATTATGGCAATTTGGTTGGAGACAAGCACATTGAATGGGTGCAAAAACTTCCAATGATACGTTTTTCATTGAACACTGGTGTATGTAACTCGACAGGACACACGGCAGCATTTCTACAATTCGGAAGGGAACTTAGAACTCTTAATGATGTTCAACATGATTTGCGTACAGTTATAAGCAAGACAACTCTGTAGTGGAAATATTTTCATATTGGAGAAAATTTGCAAATATTTCAAGGAAGATCAAAGGTATTGTTGAATGAAAACAAAGATATTGTTGAATTTTGAAAGATTAATTATTATTTTTTTGATTTCAGAGAGGGTTCAACTTTTTGATTCCAAAAATGTTTACTAAGACGTTTCTTACATGAGATTCAAATATCTTTACTTCTTCACTTCGAGTTTGCTTACAATCATTGAATTTTATTTCCTAATGATAAATTTCTTGAATCCTGAAAATTCTGAGAATTTTTATGTTCGCAAGCATTTCTAGAAAAAAGAACAAAATATTTAGGTCAATGCCTTTCAATTTATTTTAATAATAATTAACTTTTCTTTATCAGTTCATGTTGTAATACTTACAATGTTTCTATATTTCTTATAAAAACATTAACATAAAAAAATATATATATAATTTATGCTTTTGAAATCTCTGAGTGAAAGCTTGGCAATTTTTAAATAAATAATTGTTTTTTATATCTTTTTTTTAGAAAAATATTGGGTAGAGTTTTTTTTAAATTAAACACATGGGGATACAAAACTGTAAATAGTATTTACAGTAATATGCTGAAAATACTACATAAAATAAAATGTGAGGGAAGATAGCAAGATAAAATGCAAAACATATTCTAATCGTAAAACATCTTTCCTCACTTATCTTATATAGAATTATTGATTTGTAACATAAGTTTATATATATAAACATTACAACACATATTTCACACTTAATTGCATTTTTTATAAAAATTTCCGAGCGGTACCATTTTCAATCGTAAAAAAATGATTATTGTATTAACCATATTGTCACGCGTTATTTATATTTTTTAAAAAAAATTGTGAAACAGAATTTATATATTTTAATTTAAAAACCTATACTACAGTTACTTAAGTTGTCTAATGAACTGTTTTTACAAGAATATAATTATAACACTACATAATAACTATTTACTTGTGTATCTTAAGAACTACAGGTACCATGCATGATAATTACTATATATTTCTTATTCTGTCTAATCAATTAAAAATTCTCCTCCACATGAAATTCGTCTCACGTAATTGTCGACTTAACACACAATTGTATGAATTCATACTTGGATTATTATTTTTTAATACTGAATGCGATTTATTCATATCAGACTGTCATATCTAATGTGTCTACTAAGTTCCTGCATTAGCGAGTTATAAATCGTAGGACTTTACTATGAAGGAGATAAATAATGCAATGATTGTTCCTCGTAAAATTTCTTAAGCAACTGATATTGGAAAAGCAAGTGCATGTTTTTATCTGAATAGATTCGTATCTCTTGTTTTCTCAGTGACATTGCAATACAAACTTTTGAATGCATATTGATCGATTATCTTTTCCTATTATCGGGAACTACTTCTGAACTTTGGAGCTTCTGAGTACTTCTTGACATTTGTGACAGAACTCTGCAAAAGTCTATAAGAAGCTGCTTCGCTCTCAATCTTTCTATAGTAAGTTGATATTATTCTTAATGTTCGAGAAAAATATTTTCCAAGACAGGTTAATATCTTATTTTAGAAACTAATGATAAAAATATGAAATTTAAATGGAAAATATCAAGTTTTGATTTTATTCAATCTCTTTTCAAAGTTTAAAATCATACATTTCTTAGTTAAATTATATAGTAGATTATTATGCGGAGAGAAAATATTTTCTACTTTATTTGAATACACATAATAGAATTTCGAAATGTTCAATTTTAGATGAATTTTACGCAATAATTTTCTCTAAATTAAAGAAACTTCATGAAATAGTAAAGTATTTACACTCCATTTTGTTTATTTTTAATATATTTGAAATACGATTGGTTCAGTTACTTTTGATGTCTTGTTTAGTTTGAAACCATGTGTATAGTGTTATATATATGTAATCATTAATAATCTTTGTACAAAATACATAAAATGAGTGCATGTCTCAGTTTTAAGGAAAATAATATTTTGATATAGATAATGCTTAATTTCTTGATCCAGATTAATAGTTTTATTTTTCATTCTTTTCTAACATTTATATTTTTAAAAAATGAATTTCGAAACTGTTTTTTATATTATTTAGAAAAACTAATAAAAAGAATGCAAAACATAAATTGCTACATCTAAAATATAAATATGATGCTTATGTACTCTAAAAAATATTTTATGCACTGTAAAAATATTTCATTTTTGATGGCTTGTATATATAATATATATATATATATATATATATATATATATATATATATATATATATATATATATATATATATATATATATATATATATATATATATATATATTGTTTACGTAATGAATATGCATATGTTATTTAGTAAATGTCCATATTTTTATCTTTGTACTGTAGAGATAAATTTGCTAAGAATAACTTATTTTATTAAGTTATTTATTTAACTTATTTATTTAAGTTTTATTTTATTAAATTAGCTAAATTTTTTGTTGAATTAAAGCTGTTATTTTGGCTGCATTGGAATAAATGTTAAAGTAAATTATTTAAAGATAAATATTCTCTTAAAATAACATTTTCTAAAAAAAATTGTTTTAATTCTAATGTTTTATTTTTACTTTTTATAAAAATACATTTTTCTTAAGTATATTTTATAAAATATATTTATACAACGAAAACTAATTTAAAAAAATTTCTTTTCTCGAATTAAAGTTTACATATAAACATTATCCACTATGTCTGTCTATGAAAATATTAGCTGATCCATTCTATTTTCTTCTACAAAATCAAATATCGTCACTGTACGTGAAACCGTGTTTTAGAATCAGCAAATTGAAAAAAATTGTCTCAGATTGATTGAAAATAATTGAATCAAAGTCTCTCAATATGTGGATAATTTTATAATCATATATAAAAATCTTCTTTTGTACATGAAGTAACTCAAAGAGTCAATGGCGATTAAAAATTGGTTATAAAAATTAGTTAAAAATTGGTAAAACTTGATTATGGCAATTAAGTCACTAAGAACGTAATTGCAATTTCTCTCCTTTTCTTTGCTAGGTAATTATTTTTCTGTCATAGTATAAAAGTTTTAATTGCAACCAGTTTATTTTGTTTCAAAATATTTTTAGAACGCATCTAAGTTTTATTAGCTCTATAATTTCAATAATTTATTGAAAAACTATTCTTGTTCTTGTAATTTCTTCTGAGAAAACAAGAAACAAATTTTACATTTTAATAAATATAGGAAGCATAGAATAACACTTTTTGGAAAATGCTCATCTACTCTGTCAATAGTTTCATACTTACCAACTCAAGAACACGTCTATAGCAGATTATAGTCGTAAAATTATTAGATTATAATGTGGTAAGCAGTCGATTGTATATCTTTCAGATTATGTCGCATGCCCGTAGCAGATTACAGTTTAGAAAGTACTAGATAATCATGTCACAGACTGCAGTTTTTATCTCTTAATAATACCAAATCTTAATGCCACTGAACATTTGTTATAATTCAAAAAATGGTAATGTTAGTGTTCTTCACTGTTACTCTTCGCGATAGAATATGAATGCGTTCGAACATTCAAATGATTGTTTGGAAGGTTCAGAACAGTAACTTTGTTACCGGAAATAAATAAAAAGCAATAGAAAATTTGAAAAGATTAAGTCTTAAAAAATTGTTTGATAAGCTGAACTCTCTTAAGCATCCAGTGTTTGTGTCCTTAATATCAAAATTTAGAATTCATAAATTATTTTGACTCTCAGTTTTAATGTTCATTATCTGAAATTCACTGTAACATTTTCAGTTGTGATTAAATGTAATTTCATTCAATCATAATTTTAGAATCTCAGTATCATTTGTTGCCTGCTTAATTCTTCCCGTTACACAGAACTTTTGTCTTAATCCAATCATTGAATAATTTCAGAAAATTATCGTTAAATTTTTATCAAAATTAAATCACATTACCTTGCAATATTATTTGTTAAAATTGATTCAGATGTTATAGTTATTATTACTTATTCACGTTATAAGAAGACTGAAAAAGAATGTTCCTTGAATAAAAATATTGATCCCAATAATAAATGTAATTTAAAAACCATACCAAATTTGTAGTAGAAATATTAAATTTGCATGCCAGTGGCAGAATAAACGCTGAAATCATATAAATTGTACCATTGTCCGAAGATTTTGACTGAATCAGTATTTAAAATTAAGAGAAAAATAAAAATGAAAGCATATTACAGAATATAGCGAATGACTAAGTATACAGTATTACCTCGCCACTTCGCGCTTCGTGTTTTGCGGCACCAGTGATTCACGGGTTTGTCAAAATATTCATCAAAAAATAAAAATGAAAAAATACAACCATGTCTGCAACTACATTGCGGAAAGAAGCGTTGTTTCATTCTGATGCGCGAGAAAGAAGGATCCCTGCATGCCAAAGAAATAGATGAGTTGACTCAGAATACATATCACGGGCTCCCATAAAGGCACGTGATTGGCTTCTGATGCTACATCGACCAATCAGAGTATGGTGAAGCTGACTAGCATCATAAGCAATGAAGGATTTGTCGACATGACAAAAGAAGACATCAGCACCCTTACTGATTGCTACTCGGACCCACAGACCAATGAAGAATCCCTTGAGATGACAAAGTCTGCAAATGAGGAAGAAAACGAAGAAGAAGACGATGAAGAACTGAAAAGCGTGTCCTTACCCTGGAGATCGGCAAGAATTGTGTAACATGGCAAGAGTGAAGCAACAATTTGCACTAGACTGATGATAATATGGTTCAAGCTGTCAAGTTTGGCAACCACGTTGACAGGGTTATGTACTTGTACAGAGGAATTTTGAAGAAAAAGAATAACAAAGACAACAACTACATATACCATGTTTTTCTCCAAGGCAAAGCTCCGGCTCTACCATCAGCGGCTCCACCAGAAGAGTCTCTAAGTGAACCTAAAGATTCTACGGGTCAAGTGAGAGTTTCTTCTCCGCCACCAACACAAGACTCTTCACCTATCTCAGAAAGCAATGTTGATTAATGTTTATTACTGTATACGGTTTTGTAATTAACCTTATTAATTAGCATTGAGAGACACGTATAGATAAGTATCCTGTTGTGATTTTTGTCTTAAATGAGTAAAATATAAATACTGTTTACATATTTAAAATATTCGTGTACTCGCATTTACGAATATTCCTAGGGGCAAATTCTACTTCGCGGTTTTTCAGCTTACGCGGAAGGTTCTGGCCCCCATTATATATATATATATATATATATATATATATATATATATATATATATATATATATATATATATATATATATATATATATATATATATATATATATATATATATATATATATATATATATATATATATATATATATATATATATATATATATATATATATATATATATATATATATATATATAAATTATCAATATAGCTGTTCTGTTGCTGTTATAGTATTTGGCGCGCGTGTCAAATACTATAACAGCAACAGAACAGCTATAATGATAATTTCAACATATTCAAAATTTGTAATATGCTATTAGCTGTCGATTTTTTGATTAAAATTATATTTGGGGCTTATCAACCAAAAAGTTCTTCTCTTTGAAGTAGATACTGGGGATGATGAGGATGAAGTGAATAATTTTTCTGTCATAACGGAAAGATTTATTCAAAAATTAGTGGATAATCTAAAAGAAAGACTTTGTATGAAAATATTTTAATCTAAAAATAAACTTATTTCTAAAAAAATATGAGCTTTTTTAAAGTAAAATTTTAACCTGAAATTCTAAGTATGTGTCATTACCCCTTTTTTATAAGTTTGTTAATAATTCTGCTTATAAATTAATCAATTTTAATTTCATACAATTATCAGACAATTTATCGTTTATAAAAAGTCAAACTTCTTTATGATAATATACTTAGAACGTGAATAGGGCTTATTTTAAATTTGCCTCTAAGAAAACTGCCGTGTTTCTTTATTTAAAAAGATAAATATATCTGTCGTCAGTTATAAAATTTTGTATTGTGTATCCTGAATCAGAAGCGTATACATTATTATTAAAGTATTTAATACGATGATTAATTTAAATTATTTAATTAAAATCATTTACAACAAATGTTACAAATAATTTTAAAATTAGAATAATTTGTAAAATTATAAAGCAAGTTCATATATGGTTAAAAAACTAGGTTAAGTAATTTTTATATATTTTTGAATTTTTTAAGACTAAAAATACCGTCAAGTTTATTTTCCCAATTTCTTTTCTGAAGCCACATAATATTATAATGTGTGAAATAAATGATAAATTACTGTTTTCATAAAAAAATGTGTTCTCATTAGCAGTTTTTAATTATATCAAGCGTGATTCAATTATGCCTCATAAGGACGTATAAATGCGTATAAAAGTTAACAATACGCATAAAAATCAATAAATACTTTAAAATATTTTATTTTTAAACATAAAATTTGCCTTAATTGTATTGTTATTTTAATTAAAAAATGTCTATAATTGAAGATAACGCTTAAGTTGGAAGTCAATATGAAAGTCCGCAAAGAGAGCCTTATATTTAATGGAGCAAAATTACTAATAAAAATTATTAATGACTCCATATAATAAAATGATTAACATAAAAAACATTTAAATGCTCAAATAGTTGAAATAGTTTTAAATTTATTTCTGACATTATTTGCAATTTTGACATAAAATGAGAAATAAAACCAAATGACAAAAAGAACATGTTTCGAATAGATGATTCAATTTAAAATTATAGAATTCAGTTAAAAAGGCTCAAATCACTTTGAATATTAACATTATTTATTTTTGACATCATTTATAGTTTTGATATAAAATGAGAAATTAAACCAAATGTCTAAAGGAGTACTTGGGAATAAATTTTGAAAAGATTATTCAATTTAACATCTTAGAATTCGGTAAAAAAAATTTTTGTTATACATATAAGAAAAATGGAAGTATTAATATTTGTACAGATATACAATTTGTACTGAATAATTGTACATTTTGTACTGATGAATGGTACAATTTGTACAGTTTGTACAAGTAAATGATGGTAATAGTTTTCTGGAACTTAACTACAAGAACTTTTATCAATCTTTAAAATAACACTGATCACCGTCTTATTATTCTTTCAAGTTTTATGAAGGAATATTTACGATAAGATACAAAAGGTTAGTAATAAAACTAATCTGATAAAAAAAATCAATGGTATAGATTATTATTCATAGCAATAAATAATTATTCGTTTAATAATTGTGAAGAAGCAATTTTCCTTATTTTCTGTTAAAGTGAAAAGTTATTTTGCAATTGTTTTAAAAAGAGAAAGATTGAACAAACATTTTAATTCGGTAGAGTACACAACTTTAATTTTAAAATAATACAAGCAATTGTTTTAATAAAATTATTTAATATTACCTAAAGCATTAAACTCCAAAAACCCATTTAAAGCAAAAATAAAATAATTTCTAACATGTCTTACATTTAAAACAACATATTGTCTTTAAAGTTTAACTCGATACAAGTTTTGGTAACAAAAAAAAAAGTATTTTATATCAAAGTTTATAAAAGCCTCGAATCTTCAAAAAATTCTTTATTGATTACGCAAATTTCCTATATAAATTTTAATTTTTACAATAATTTATAAAGTAATAGTGTTATATTATGAGAATTCTTTCAACTTTCCTTCAATCAGTAGAAACAATTCCTTTCAATACAATATATTTCAATAATAACAAAGATTTTAAAAACAAGCGCATACATTATTTACATGTAAGTTTGAACACTTATACTACGCACATGAAACTTACGATCATTTATATTTTTTATCACGCCAAATTCATTTATTCCTTAGAGAAATATATTCTACGATTTTTACAAATGATATCTCAAGAAGGAAACAGTGATCACTCTTTTTCCGCGGTTAATGGGGGCCAGAACCTTCCGCGTAAGCTGAAATACCGCGAAGTAGGATTTCGTAACTATCAAATGATATAGAAGGAACTTAACATTGGATCCGCAGCCATACACAAAATCATTGATGAAGAATTACATATGAAAAAAGTAGTTTGACGTTGGGTTCCCCATAATCTAACTGAGCATCAAAAAGAGGAGCGTGTCAGAATCAGTAAAGAAACTCTGAAAATATGCTGTATGATGGTGGCCACCGCATCATTTCTAAAATTGTAACAGGTAATAAAACGTACACACCGTTTTTTGACGTTCCAACACGTCAAGAAAACAAAGTATGGGTCTTTGAAGATGATCCCACGCCGACAATGGTGAAAAAACGCGCACTGAAAAAGTATGTATGCCGTTTTCTTCAGAAGTACGGGATTGGTCAAAGCCATCAAGTTGGAAAGACAGAAGACAGTAACAGCAAACTGGTATACCACTAAATGTCTTCCAGAAATTCTACAAGAACTGAATGTTAGGGGATTCACATACAGCCTTTTTCATCTTCACATACAGCCGGATTAACAGTTGAGTTTCTTAAACAAAAACAAATTAAAGTGATCGAACATCCGCCGTATTCACCTGATCTAGCTATGTGCGACTTTTTGTTATTCTTTAATCTAAAAAAAAACTTACGTGGACGTCGTTTTCATTCAGAAGAAGAGATTGATGTGGCTATAAATTCATTTTTTCATCTATTCGAAGAAATGAATGGCTTGAGGCATTTAATCTGTAGAAAATTCGTTTACAAAAGTGCATTGATGCTGGAGGAGACTACTTTGAACACACTTAAAATTTTGTAAGTGTAACTTTAAAAACCTAGTTGTATCTCAAAAATTTCAGAGTGACCCTTATATATATATATATATATATATATATATATATATATATATATATATATATATATATATATATATATATATATATATATATATATATATATATATATATATATATATATATATATATATATATATATATATAAATATATATATATATATATATATATATATATATATATATATATATATATATATATATATATATATATATATATATATATAAATATATATATATATATATATATATATATATATATATATATATATATATATATATATATATATATATATATATATATATATATATATATATATATATATATATATATATATACTTATGAATATGATAATTGCTGTAAATTCAACTTACTGAGTAAATCCTATAAATACGAGAAAAGCCTCTCTCAACTTATAATTCTCCCTTTATTCAATTGCGTCCAGGGGCTCTTCAGGGAATTTTTTTTCTTATTTCTTTTTTCTTTAAAATTCTTATTCCTTTATTCTTTAATTTTCTCTTAGTATTAAAAATATTAGAAAGTATTATTAAAGTAAAAAAATGGTGTGTAGTTATGCCTTTGTTATTTTCCATTACTTTATCTTAAGAAATAAATTTGTTTTACATAAGATAACATTTTGAATGCCCATTTCGGAGTCACCAATTTAATTCCACTAATGTAATTATGCAAATAATCGGAATTATAAGAACTCCTACTATACCTTCATTTTAGAAAATAAGAACCAACATATATATAACTCAATAGCTTCTTTTCTGCCCAGTATTGTTTTATCGTTCTGAGCGATGATTAGTTTACCCTCGCTTTTATGATGCTCAGAAAGAGATTGATTTTAAAATACAATTCTTTATTTATTTTACATTCTAAGGAACAAATAGGGGGTCCTGAATCAATGGCTAGATCATCGAGTTTGTGAGCCGTGTGTGTGTTTCAGTAAAAGAATTACAAATATAATAAATTTAACTTGAAACTAAATCGGCCTTTGTTTTTCCAAAGAATTAATGAAGGAATCTTTATTTTTCTCAAAACTCTTTCTAAGAAATAAAATATTTGTTACGTGGTAGCTTATAATCTGATAAATTTAACTGAATTAAATGATTTTATTTGTTTAGAATTTATTTCATCTATATTTTGTAATGAATTGAATAAATTTTTGTTTAAATACAGAAGATACTTTTGGGTTAGATAAAAATTTAAAATTAGGAAAACAATTGAATGGATCTACTAGATGATGCAGTTTTATCTAACCTGAAAATTTCCAAAATATTTAGAAAATCACAATATGCCTATTATTAAAAGTTAGATAATTAAAACTTACTCTGGTTTCCTTTCTTTAAGAGAATGAATTTCACTACAATTTAGTTTAAAAGAAACATGTTTTGGTCACATGCAACGACTGAAAACATTTTATTCAAATAATGTCATTCTGGAACTGTAAAAAGAAACTACTTTGATATTCTCTTTAAGATGAAAAAGTATTCGTTTCTGAACTTAATGCATAATATATTGGATCAACAAAATTTTTAAATAATTTATAATTTTATATTTTTTATAGTAATAAAACAACTTATATTATTACATTTTACTTTAAATTCTCATCAAATCATTTAAACCTTGATTTCAAACACTGTTTTCTATAGAAATTTTGAAATCACACAGTAATCTTTTTATTGTGAAAATAGTGTCTGAAGTTTTTACCATATTTCGTTTTCATTCATTATCAATCCGAGATAGTAAAATTAAAAGAAATGCATTTTTTCAAAATAAAAATCATTTTAGTGGAATTAATAATAGAAGTCCAATAGTTAATTTTAACACCAAATTTTCAGATAATATTTCAAACATCAAGTTAAGTTGCTCACATAATTTTTATAGCTCAAATTTTAAGAACACATTATTATGCATATGAATATTTATTGAGGCGCTTTACATTGTTACTCAATAAAATATTTTCATTGAACCCATACTTTGAAAAATTTAGACATGCCAGTTTTGCTCAAGAAATTTCTTCTTCATATTTAATTTTTTCGTTATTTTGAATTAAAATGAAGGTGTAATGCCTGTATTATGTTTTTTTTATCTGATTGTACCAAGCCTAAAGATTTTAGAATCTGTAAAAATCAACTAAATATTTTAGAGTCTTTGTATCTGGATATATATTTTCAATCTCCTGAAACTCTCAAGCTTTTGAAGACGTAAAAGTGTGCATTTTCAAAAGCCTTCGTTCTTTTTAGAAAAAAAGAAGTAATTTTTTAGGTAATAAAATAAACCACATTTTTTTATAGTTTATTTTTTCTCCATGTAATGTTTTTCATTATTTTCTCAATTACTCATTTATTTATGAGTGAATAGCAGATTTAATCTAATTATGTGGGATTTGTTAACTTTTTATTTATAACAGATCCAAAATCACATGATGTCATTCCACTTAATCAATTTTTTCATGGTTTGGTTGAATACGCTTTTAATTACTTGGAAAGTCTTTTAGCAATAAATTCTACATTCAGAGATTTCATATTGATATGTTCATATTTCGTTTTTATATCCGTTTCTGATGCATCCATTTCAGTTTATTCTGAGTCTTTCTACAGATCTGATTCTATCAGGTTCACTTCTCAGTCAAATATTCTCGTGTTAATAATTTTTGTTTGAACCCTGAATTTCTTAAGTAATGTTTATACATACTTCTCATACTATAATGACACATATGCCATTATGCAATGTCATCCCTCTCTCAGTTCAGTAATAAAAATTTCCGAAAATCATTGAAAATATAAAATTTCAATTTTTTAATTCTGTAGCTGAAGATTAGCTTGAAGAAACTCCTATTTACGTAACGGGAATTTTAATTTTCTATAGTTAATTTATGTCATATTTTTATTATATATATTATATGTTATTATATTATTTATTTTTATATCATATTTTATCACATTTTTTCTTATGTATCATGATATTTAATAAATAGGATTTAGAAATATTCTAGTTTCTTATATTTTATGCAAATTGATTACTAACAACAAAAATAATAAGCAGAAAAATTGTGCTACTTAATTTAGCTGGCCTTCTACTTACAGTGTAATTATATAGACAAGATATTCCCATTATTTTCTTTACGTAGACCCCATAAAATGATAATTTTTATCGATGAACTTAAATTTTTCTCTGTAACATTCAGTCAACAATATAATTATAATACTAATATCTGCTTATGAAATTTTTACAGCTAGAAATTTGACTAAGAAGGTGTTAAAAGAATAGAAAAAAGGGTTTTTTAGCTTTATGTTTATTAATTTTGTATTATTTTTATCTTTAACTCCATAACTATAAACAAGATTTCAAAAACTCAATTTCTGATTATACACAAAAGTTCGACACTTCAGTTAATGTGATGGTAATACTTGATGCATTGAGGGAATTTTTTTGATGTTTGCTATGGAGCTGCTTATCTTTGGTTAGTCACAATAAATAACAAAATGAATTTAAATTATGTATTTCGCTAACCAATTTTACTGACTTATTCGGAGCAAAATTTAATTTTTTAAAAAATTTATAGAAATAGTTGTAATGGATAATTTTTCCTAGTATTTTTTATGTTGGATTCGAAATTAGTTAACAATAATCATAAATTACTGCATCTGTAGTATTAAATAAATTTTTGATTTTACTTGCTAATCTGGTGCCTCAACCAATTAAGAGCTATTAAAACTTAAAATAATGGCTATGTGATTTGAGTTAATTTTACGTATGTATTTGAGAATATTTTGACAAATAAAATATTTGATACAAAGATTTGCTTAGAAATTAATTTTATTTTCCAAAAAAGTATAGATAGTTTTGACACACTCACGAAAATGTCATGATGTTCAACTTTGGTTGCATGGATGATTCCATTTTTTTCAGTCAGTAGTTATACACACTAAAACAGATAATATTATAAAATAATTGTTTAAAAACGTAAATTAAAAAAATATTATTGGCTCCATGAGACTTATGAAATTCTATAGACTCGTAGATCTCGTTATGAATTCGTGCCATTGACTAATGACCAATGTAGGACAATTTTGCTTCAGTTTTCGAATAGGTGGAATTATAAGTATTTTCGTTGTTTTCTTTGCATTATAAATACACATTATCATAAATATTCAGTAGCATAAACAAAGAGAGAAATAATTATTTGGCGTTCAATCCATTCTTTTATAGTTCAAGAAAAAGAATTAGTGACAAGAATTAATGAAAATCTCGATTGATAATATTTAACATTGTTGGGATTCATTCTTATTAAGTTGATTTAGCTGTTTATTGAAATGTAAATGCACAATAATTAGGTAATAAGTCAAAAATAAAGTGAAAACCAACTGAAATTTTATTTGAAATAAATGGGTTGTCTAATTATTCTGACGACAACAGCTTAGCAATTAAATTTTAATCAATATTTTATGAGTAATTTAAAATAACATATATGGCATTAAACATGTAAGATATTTAAATATAAATTTTTGTGAGGCATTTAAAAATAACAAGAGGGTAATTAATAACAAAAATTATAAAACACAATTAAATTATGGTAAAATGCAGTAGCTTACTACATAATGAAAGGCTACATTACTTCATCAAAGTTATTTTTTAAATATATAGTATAGTTTGAAATATTAATAATTCAATATTAATTTAAAAAAAATATTACAATTTGACATTTTGATATACATAAAAATAATTCATTTCATTTTTTTTGTCTTACAAAACATTTGACAATAAACACATGAAAAGAACACATCAATGACGAAACAATTATTTATCTTTTAAAATTTCAATCTTCAGTTATTAGTTTTGAATTTTATTTGGTAATATTTATGAGTAATATCATGCAGGTATTTATTATGTCTTTACCACAGTTTTGTTGTTCGAAAATAAAGAGAAAGTATTTTTAAAGATGAATAATTGTCTAAGCATCAAATATATTTACTGGATCATAAATTGGAAAAAAATGCTTAGTAAAGTAATTTGTTTTCATAGAAAACTTACAGCAAAAGAAAAAATTTATTTTTAAAGTAAAAAAAAAATTTAGTCGGGAAAGCAATTTCTTTCCACTGAAAATAAGCATTTGGCTTGCTATTTAGAAGCTGCTAATTGTGTGTGTGGAACAATTTAATAGCAAACTAAAATATTTCCATTGATTGGAAATGTAGAAAATTGTGAATAAAGCTTATTATATTATATCAACCACACTTAATATATTAATTGTTCTGTATAGTGAATTTATCATCAAAAACTCACAACCGACATTAAGAATATTCCTCCTCTTTCTTTATTTCCTTATGAATAGGGGGAAATTAACTCTATATCAAATATTATTTATAATTCTTACCTTATAAGAAAAAATATTTAAGAATGTGCCTGAGCATAGAATGAAGCCCATTTCTTTTTCTCAGAGATTATCTGTACATGATATTTTTTGCAGGTTCTTATTCGGATGTAAAACATTTTTATAATTTTTTTGAATTTAATAAACTGGAGTAAATTTGAAAAAATATAACAAGAAATTTCATTTGATCAATACATATGACACACAACAGCATTTTTAGAGTAATTTACTGTTTTAATTAGAGAATATTAACAAGTACTCTTTTGCAAAATATCAGTTGACATGGGTAATTTTAATAATTAGTTAATGGAATCGCAGTCATGTGTTTAGAAGAAAAACCTAACACGAAATTTAAACTAATTACTTAAAACAGAGGCAAGACAGCTGAATATCAGAATTTATGAATCAAATATTCATCAATGATGATACCGGAAATGTTTGCAAAGTAATTTTACAATTATTAATTAATAATTGTCTACAAATAATTGACAATAAACAAATTAAAGGAAAAATGTATCAATTATCGAATTTTTTTCTATTCTCAAAAGCTTTAATTTATCTTATTGTATTTAATACATTTTTCATTAAACTTAATAAGAAAATACATGAGTAACATTCTTATTCACTAAATGTCATCAAAAACTAAAGAAATCAGTATGATTTTTAGTTTAGAGTTTCAAAGATATTTAGAAACATAAGGTAAATGGAAAGAGGTTTAGTTGAAAGTTTAATCTTTCACAAACTTAGAGAACAATGAAAAAAAAAACCACTTTGTCTTACTTATCAAATCTACTCGCTTATGTTTTTTCATTTATTAGCGATTCCTTAAATAGAAACAACTACAACAAATCTTATACATTAAAAATAATATAAAACTGCTCTAATATCATTTCTTCGATTAAATGGAATAAATAAGGCATAGTGATTCCATTTCTTTTCGAATTTCGAGTTTAGAACTACAACAGAGTAACATTATCCAGTAATGTGCCTTGTTTGTGTGTGGAACCACTTTAATACACCGAATTCTTTATTTCACACCTATGCTAAGTAATAAACTGTCATTGTTTGACTCAAGTTTATTGTAAGGTTTTATATATTTACACTAAAGATTCTTTGGTTTTCATTACTAATAATCATTGGAATATTAACATTGAGCTACAAAATAATGACTCCATTGACTCGACAATCGGTGTCGATTCTCTCTTACAAGTTCCAAATGGACATCTTCAAGATACGTAATTATGGAGTTGAATTCAAATTCAAGCACTTGAGTTTAAATTTCTAATATTTAATGCAAAATGGTTTTAATTAATTTATATTAAAGTTTAACTTATACATTTATTTCATTATTTTCTGTCACTTAGAATAAGGATCTTCTATCATTCCCATTTTCGCATTGTGACCAAAAAAAAAAAAAAATTACAACACCATTATTTTTGATTATGTTTGCAAATGTGAACAGATATACTCTCAGAATTTCACCAGACAGACCTTTTTGTACAGCATTAGTGCGAGGTCAAAATTTTTTTAGTAATAAAAAAAGCCTACTGCAATAAAATAATTTATTCTAATTGAGGTTTTGCATGCTACTGATTTTTGCTTATAATCCTTAAATTAGAATATCAATTAAAATGAACAAGATAATTTTGTTTATTTAAAATCAACTACAAATCATATGAGAAGAAAGCTACAAACAGAAACCCTTAAATTAAAATGTATTTAAAACAATATATTTAAATTGAGGGTACGAGTATACATTTGTTCAAAAGAGAAATAAAAAGATATGAGGAAAGTATGTACTAGGTATAAAACTAATTTTACAGTTTTTATCTAGATTCCGATAATGCCTTTAGACGGATGGAAAGCGAAGTTTTCAGTTTACTGTATAAAGTTGCTTGTGCTCATTCATGATATCATAACATTTCCATATTATTTGGTTGTTGACAAGCCATGGAAAAGATGGAAGCTGGACAGAATTATCTGGGTAAGTTTTATTTTGGAATCTATGTAAAAATAATTAGGAAATAACGTGGATTTTAGTAAATATGTTAAAATGTTTTTATTTAAATTATTAAATAAGAAACATATTTTCCCATCCTTTAAAATCTAGAATTTATATTTATAAAAATTGAAATGTATGGTAGTTTTCCAGGAAAATTCCTCATTATATAATTGGTTAGGTTGAGTGGCAGACTTCAATCATTTCGTCAACAACATGCCTAACGAATATTGACTCCTCTTTTATAAAACTTTTCGTAATACTAAACATTAAACTTTAAATATTATGTGCTTTGACATTATTTATTTCCATATCTTAATTGAAAGGCCATTTTGCTTATAACTTTTACAGTATTTTTTTAAAATGTCACATTTTGTATGAAATCTATAGCTCGATTAGCTGTTTTTTTCAGAAGCATTCCTTTTTTTATGTTTTATTTAATGTTTTTTTAAAATTTTCGTAGAAGTGCTTTTTTTAAAGATGAACACATACTTCTCACATTATGACTTACAACCAGTTAGTAAAAGTAAATGTGACCTAATTTACTGTTTCGAATTATTTTTTCAAATTCTTGCAAACATTTTAGAGTAAATTGCTCATTCATTTCATTTTATCAGGGATAAATTTATCATTAAATCTTATGTCTAACACTTTTTAAGAAAATCCTCTTCTCTTATCAAGAAAGAATAATTCTTAATTTTTGAAAAAATAATCCTTTATTATTATAAATTCTTTACTCTCATACTTTGAAGCTTTGATAATGATATCATACTGGATTAATATCCCTAACAATTTTTTAAATATGTATGTTATCGGAAGAATTTGAATTTGTTTCTTAGTGAAGCTGTATATTTTTTACTGCATTTTTTCCCAATCCAAAGCAAATTACTTTTTTCATAGAATGCGTTAAAATATTGAAAAACGAAAACACTAAATTAATGCAACTAACAATATTTTGAAGAAAATGTATTTCTTATTATATAATGTTAAAATAATGTTTTAGAGCAGATATTATATTAATTTAGTTCATTAATGGAATCCATAAGAATTAAATTCATTTTCAATAAATTTCTTAAAAGAATAATGCAAAATGTTCTAAATCAGTGTAAATTAAGTCATAGAACATTTTATCCAATATTAGTAATTTGATATTTATGATTGAAATTTCTGAATACGTTTGAATCAGAAATTTTATTTGGCTTCAGAAAAAAAAAATCTAAAACACAACCTTGTATCATAATAGCCATTTTTGAGCTAAGAATGTTGATTGTTTCTAAAACCATTCTTTTAACATTCGATTCTTTACTGTCATGATTTTGAGGGTCACGATGAGAATGATCATTGTATTAAAATATAATGCAATATACCCCTTTTACATCAGCAATTTAAATTAAAATAATTCGAAAATTTAGTTATTTAGATTTATTTTTCTTTTGAAATTCTAAATTATATTAATTTTCAACGTTTCAACTTTATTAAAAATTTATTGAAAATTTAAAACAATTGTTTTTAATTAATATTATTGAAAAGGAATATTATTAAAACAAATTTTAAATTCAAAATTCACTTTAGTAACGGAAATCAATAAATAAGTCTCACTTAAAGATGTTTTTCATATTAATGGTAAGGAATTTTATTTTAAAGTACATGAAGAAAAAAATTGTTTTTATTGAGTGTTAGAAAAGGATTTTTAGAATGTCTGTAAGTCTTAAGCAATTAGTAATCTTATTTCTTAATTTTTTCTTACTTTTAATATTTAAATGTAGTTTATATAAACATAAGCACTGCTTGTGGAGACAAACTAAGAATGGATGACAAGAATTTGGTTTGAAATGAATATTAAATACCATAAATACACATCCGGTATTTAAGTACATTGCGTCTAATCAATTACACAAAATATCCATTTAAAAATAAGGTTTTACAGAAAATGTATAAAAAGGATTCATAAAATAAATTTACTCATTTTCAAAATTTACAAAGTACAACAGGAATTTGAAGTAATGATTATTAAGTTTACTTTTTCTATTGACAGTAGTTATTTACGATTAGGAAATATAATTCAATATTTAATTATAAAAATCTTGAACAAATAAGAACAAAGATATTAGAGAACGGCACACAACATTGAAAGTTTTCTCTTATAAATAATCTGGAAAATTGAAATATAGAAAAATGTATTAATGTGACAAAAAAGGAAAATTCATTTATCAGTTGTTTCAAAGATACTTGAATGAAAGATAAAAATATTTTAAAATAAAATTTAATTTACTTACTGCTCGGAATAAGATGAAAGTTTCACACTGAATCAAAAGTGACATGCCATATTATGCTATATTAATCGAAACCGAATCACTTTCTGTTTCTTCTCTTGGAACATCAACTGATTAACTACACAATTTTCTCTCATATCTATATTAACAGAGAAGCAGTGTACACTCAAGGTACTTGCTATTTACCCCATGATTAAAAATCCAGTAATTTCTGTAGTATTAACACTTCCCAGAAGCTTTGTGCGAAAAGTTTTTTCTTTTGCACTTTTTTCCAAATTAGTACCAGATCATTACATTTCAATTATGATTGTGAAGTAATTATATTTTCTTAATAAAATAATCAAGTATTCATTCTATAGAAAGTAGAAATGTTTAGCATTATCATAAGGGGATGATCTTTCATCTGTAATCGAATTTAGAGATTACATATCAATAAAAGGAGATTTCCGATATATATCAGCATTGTTGCATATGTATTTCAAAGATGTCAATCACATCTTTATTTGTAACATCAAAATTCGACTCATTTGCCTCACCAGCTTTCATTTTTGGATATCTTTAAATTAAATAATTAAACATGCTTAAATATAATAAATTTAATAAAATTTAAATGAATATTAATTCATAAATTATATGCAATGCTCGTGAAAATTAGGAAATAATTTGAAATTAAATGCTAATATTTATCTAAAGATAATGACATTAGATGAAAATTTTATTTTTGCACTTATTAGAATTTAACGTACTTTTCCTTTACTTTTGAAAGATGTATCAATCCTATTATGAATTAATTAAAATACAATCTCTTTGAAAATATATGCCTATTTGCTTGTGTCACAACCTTTGAAAGTAATTTCTAACGTATCCTTTTTATTCATTTAGTAAATACATTTATAAACAATATAAAATTACTATAATTATTCAGAATTACAAAATATTTTCATCAATAATTTACATAACTTTTTGAAATAAATATACAAGGCATATCCTACAAGTTCAAAACTACCCAAATATTCAAAATGTAATCTTAAATATATTAGGGAAAACTAATAACAGGTAAGCTCAAGTTTGTAATATTTTATAATCTTATGCACTTAAGGAAACTGGAATTTTAAATTACATAAATAACTGAAAATCTGACAGTTTATGGTGAAAATCAAACCAGCTGTCATTCATTAGCTCAAAATGCATTGTTTTCAAGTTTCAATATTTATTTAAATTTATGTATAATTTCCGAAGTTAAGTCATTTGTGACATGATTTATTTGTCAAATTAAACTCTTTCTTATAACTCTATCATCATTTTTTAAATATATTACTAGGTAAAAAAGTAATTTCTTTCATTAAATTGTTTCTGTTTTTATAAGAAAATGCATGTGATGTATTAACTGCATTGCAAACTTTGAGAAAGTAATTTTTCTTTTTAACATTATTCAAAAATTAACCTTCTTATTATGAATTTTTTTTTAAATATCAAGAATTTTTGTAAATGTGATTTCTTAGGAATATTAAATTTATTTGTTTCATATTGTCACGCTACTATTTTGAGCTTGTTTTAAGTAAAAATATAAACAAGGAATATAAAAGTATTTAATCAAATTTATTAATAGGATCTCTAGAACTTCGTGAAATGCTCACATATAATTATGTAAGTAATAACATTGGTTATTTTTTAAAAAAATTATAATTGTAGATTATTTAGTGTAGGTTGAAATATAAATTGTGTGTAAAAATAATTAATATTTAAAAATCATCAAAAATGAAACAAAAAATAAGGGCAAAATTACAAATATTTTACTATTACAAATATATTAAAGAGCTCACTTTATACTCAATGTCTTTAAATATTGTCTCCTTTAATTTTTTGTTTTGTTTTAAAAGTAGCTTAATAGCTCTTTGATTCCGATATTGACATTGACTTTTTCTTTCATGCCATCGACGTTCTCTCCTTTTTTCTTTCAACAGATAAATATAATTGATGTTTCCTTTTGACATTGACATTGATGTTTCTTTTTGGCATTGACATTCATGTTTCTTTTTGGCATTGACATTGATGTTTTGTTCCATATCTTCAAACTTTTTTTTGTTTTAAGAGATAAATGTATCGGATGTACTTTGACGTTATTCCTTTTGCAGCAGTTGCTCATTTTGAACACTGCTTAGTAAAATATTGGTATACATTATCTGGATAAGTTAATATTTTTAATTAATGGATTTCTAGCAAAGATGATTAAAATTTAATTATTGAATATTTTATACTTTTAATATATTATTGTTTTTTGATAAATAAGAAAATTAATTTTTGATATTTTTCTTATACTGCCTTTTTAATTCATTAATATTTGACTTATAAAATATAAACAACGGTAAAATGACTGTAAAATATAAGGAATTTTGAGAGATATAAAAAATATATATTTTTCTGTAACATTTTGAATAAAATATCTTATAACTCAATATTACTACATTCAAGATATATCAATTGACTTCAGTAACTTAATTTTAATAAATAACTGATTTTTATGTAATTTTTCCTTTATAAAAAATAATTCTATTAAAATGTCTTAAAGTTCATATATGAAAATTAAATGGAAAAATATTCAAGATAAAATTTTAATTGTTTTGTTTATAATAATATAAATACTGGAAGTGTGTAATTAAGTAAAATATTATAATTTAATTAAATAAAATTATAAATTTTAATAATTTAAGACAATTTTATTAAAAAAGATTTGGACATTTAAAACATTGTTTATCGATTAAAAATGTTGGGACACTGGAAAGTACTAATATGGTACAAAAATTGTAAAAGTAAATTAAATGCTATTAGTATTAAGAGAAATTCCTGAATGTTTATAACAGTGGGTACAAAAATATTAAATATTTACAGACTTAGATTTTAAAATAATTGTAAGCTAATTTTTCTTCTGTTTAGGATATGAAATATTGATAATTTATATTGAATATTATGTTCATAAAAATTTTATTGCGTGTTCATAAATTCTATTTTTGCAAGAAGTATGGAGAACACCCTATTTTGATTGAAAAAATCCTCTCAAGAATTAAAATCAAACTATTTAATATTTATATAGTCTTTAGATAAATACATGATAATCAATATTTATTAATAATATATAAATCAATATTTTTCGGATTATATCAAAATCATGGTGATAAATAAATAAGAAGTGAAAAAAATAAATAAAATAAAAAAAATTAAAAAAACACAGACATTAAAATTCTTAATATTCTATTTCCCTTACTTATTGTATTTTATTGTTTACTTTTATAAACACTATAAGGTATTTAAACATATTCGTGAAGGCACTTAAAATACCTAAAATTCATTTCCTTTTATCTAATTTATAAGAAAAGATTTTGAAAAAAGAAAACACGATCCTGTTCGTAAAGCAACTAACTAACCATTCGTTAATAATAATTGTTATAAAAAACAATTTATGCTTAAAGTTTTATTAAATGAAAAAATGTTTAAAGAATATATTGTATGAATTTTTCTCAATAGTTAAACCTCCTATATTCTGTAAAGATTCAAATAATTATTCTAATTAATCGAATAAAAACAAAATCAGATCACTTGTGTGTATTAAAATGTTCAGTCTTTATTTTTAGCACCAGTTTTCCTCGTTGCTAAGGCTAGTACTTAGATGTACTCAAACGACTTTTTTACTGTAATGAATAATTAGAACGAATCATTATAGATGACTGAATAGTTTGGCGTAACACATTTTTAAATGCAGAATAGTGAAGCGTTTTCAAAATTTTATATAAGTGTAAATAATAATGCATTCATCACGCCTAAGTAAAGCTCTAAATAGCTCAGGAATTACGTGTACGACAGTAGGTAATCAAAGAAAATTTCCTTAACTGAAATGAGATTTTTCCCGAACAGATTCGTATTTGCTAAACTGGTCATTGCTCCTTGGCTTTTATTTCAATAGTTCGCAGATTCTTACATGAATGTTTAAAGTGATTCGTTATCTACTATAATTGTAGGTCCTAATCAAATTAAATTTAAAGAGCAAAAGGCAATTTCAGCGATAACCAAACAAAAGTATGACTTGTGAGCATTCTAAAAAAGACAAATAAATAAGCATTTATTCTTCTTGAGGTTCTCAGAATCATAGTCTCATTAATTTTTAAGAAAAACATGATACAAGTAGTTTAAATAAAAAAAATAATGTTTAAAATATTTAAATCTGAAAATTTTAATTAAATATGAAGTTAATATAAAAGATTTCTGTACGAAATTGATTAACTTTCATATACAACTTTAACAATACAAGTTATAGAAAAGGTGGTTTAATGTCATCACAAATAAATTAAAAAAATATTAAATATGGAAATTTCTTTTATTTTTGATTTTAATTTTTTGCTTTTTCGGATTAATTTTTCGGATGTTGGTAAACATACATGAAACCTTTTATTTTATATTTAAAAATTTCTCAAACGGCTAATAATGATTACATTCACTTAGTTAACAAATTTGCGATTTTAAGTTTTGCCCAGAAAAAATGTTATAAGGCTCCACATTTAAAATGAACATAGCAATGGTATTAATCAAATTACGAAGCTATTCTGGAAAATATGAAAATAAAGATTTTAAATATTACCGTCTGCTGCAACAAATCTAATATGTGATTTCATTTAAGACAACCATGAACAGAATACCATTATATCATTCGATGCATGAACATTGAGAGTTCACATGATATTAGTTTACAAAAAAATCGATGATTAAGTTCTCTAAACATTAATTATATAGACAATATGCTTGGAGATTCATTTGAGATAAAACATTTTCATGACAAAAATCATTATTGCAGATTATCTTGTAAAGGAATTTATTATTAGATGCTCTGGTTTGGCCATGATGTCGTAGATGAAGTAGATACTCTGACATTACTCATTGAGCAATCTTACAGCTGATAACAGTTTTAAGTTATTTTAAGATCAACCGTGTATAAGCTTCTGTAAATATTTTTCATGCATAACAATCCATATTCATTTGTTCCAATAAAGGAAATATCAAGTATACATTTTGATAGATGTGTATGGGGAAAGCAGAAGCACAATATTCATTTACCGCTTGATTTATGATTTAATGACTGAAATCAATCTCATGATTTTTCACTTCAAAGAGCATGATCGTATTATTAGTACTGAGCCAGGTGAGCCCGAGATGAAGATATTTATGACATTAATTTATTAAAGCAACCAATAATTTGAACATTATAGAGGCAAAAAAATGAATTTTAACATGCTGCTGGTTGTCCTCTGATTTTTTGTGCAGTGCTATAAGTAATATAAATATTTTCAATGTAGAATAAACACTTATCAAATCAATATTTAAAGTGGTATTAATTTGTTTATTGAAAAATTAATTAAACAAATTTATCATCAAAAAAGAGTGAATAATATTATTTTGCAAATCTGGTTTGACTATATTTAGCATACAAATCTGTGACAAAGTAATGTGTATGGGATAAAATTTGAATTTCCCATTTGAAGACAAAATTTTCTTTTCTAAAAGTTATTATATGTTGTATGTTTTCCAATATTAAAATCTTCTATAAACTCAGTTATAATAATAATATACATATTGTAATTCTCCTGACGCTGTAACAATCTAGAATTTTTGGGATTTTTTACACTTTTAATTGATATTATCACAAACTTCTCATCTTCATTCTACTGATATTATCAAGATTCGATCCATTCCATCAGTAAGGTAAATATTTTTCTTTCATGTGTTTGAAATTATTTATGATAACGCTAATTTAAAAATATTTATATTTGAAATTCTAAAACAATCAATGACGATATGTTTTCCAGCTATTAATTATATACTTAATATCAAGTGCAAAACGCAATTATACTTTATTACAAAAGGAAAAATGTAGTTTTCCTTTAAAAAGAAAGTCATGTCTATCCCAAAGGCGATAGTAAGGGATATTTAATTGTTGATTATCCATGACATTTTGCGTCGTAGCTTCTATTCCTTTTCAATCAACAGTTAAGAGAAAAATATAACGAGTTTTTATTTATTTTAATTATTTAACAATTAAATTAACATTTTCAAAAATAGCCTCAATAGAAAAATAATTTCTATTGTATATGGTTGCTATACAATGCGTGCGAAATCCTCATATAGCATAAGCGATTTCTATAAAAACATTTCCGTCAAAGACAACTTTACAAACATATAAAATGCAATTTACTAGCAACAATTAATTTAACAATCAAGAAAATTGTGCACATCTACATTTAGTACTAAAGACATTAAAAAATGACAAATCAAATTGCAAGAGAGTTTAATATACACTGATTTGCAAATGAGGAAAACATTGGTCAAAATATGGTACACAGCAAGATTTTATCAGTTACATTGAAGATATTGTAACCACCTAGTTAATCTGTACAAACAACACAATGAAACCTAATAGTATTAATAAGTCTGTTGTTGACACAACAGGAATTATATTTCTATTTTTACTTTTCTAGAAGTGTCTACTAAAATCCTGACGTGGTTTGGATGAGAAATGCAACGTGCAGTTGTTCTTCATATAGTATTATACACAAGATCGATAAGACTAATGATAATTTAACGGTGAATTTCTTATTTACTCAGATAAACAGGAATAATTACAGTTTTTTGGGGTGAGCCGTTACCTTCTACCAAAAACAAACGTTCTTCCCGAAAAAAATCACGCTTAGGGTTCAAGGTTTTTATTTCTAGATCATTCAGTACACCGTAAGGAAAGACTTTAAAAATGTACTTTCATCTCTCATGCAGCTTGACGCTTTTTTATACAGTGAGGAATTTTATGATAACAAAATGACTATTCGATATGTACGCACGCATACGCACATTATGTGTTAAAACTAACGATTTTCTGGCTTTGCAATCTATCACACATATCAGCTTATGTAAGCTGCCCTTACATTGCTCTAGTACTTAAAATGCATTAAATTGATTGATTTTATAATTACTCATGTTTCTAAATTATTAATGAGATTTCAATAAATTTTCTGTCCGTACTCATTTCTTTTTATTCAATTTTCTGTATATTCTCATATGAGGCTATATTTTCTTAAAGTGTTGCAGTGAGACAACAGAAAGTGAGCAGGCAATTTTCTTCTCATTCTGAATCTCAGAATGAGAATGTCTTTCATGATGTAGAAACCGTCACATAGCATATAAAGTATTATTAAATGACTAAATTATCCCTTCTGAGCATTTTCAAAATTAAAATTTTAGGTTTTAAATATTTTTAAGAATTGTAACATCAATTGCACATCATTATTTAAAAGATATTTGATTTAGGTATTTAAACAGAATTACCATTTTAGAAACAAGCATTAAAAAATAAAAATCAATTTTTCAAGCAAAACCTTTGATTTATAGATAATTGAAAACTTAAAAATTAAAATAATTTCAAATCTTATGTAGAAAATAATAAGCTTTTTATTATATGTTTGTAATATCCTTTTGATTTTTAAATAAATGTAATAAAATTTGACATAATTTGCAGAAAATTTTTTTCATAGAATTATCCGCTTAAGAAAGGATTTGTTTTCTCCTATAATTATCCTTTTAAAATATGTAAGCTTTCCTGTATTTTTTCTATAATCGTATCTTAACTTTTATTCGCCACAAAATATACTGATAAGTCATATCGCTGCTGCTTATTCTGGAACTTATTCTGGAAATATTATCTGCGCGTTTAAATAAAAATCAAATTAGTAAGTCATTGAAATGTGAAGATGTAGCCAAAAATACTTTAAGATTAGATAAAGTAGAATAACGCATTTATAAATTTCTGAGTTGTTTGTCTTGAAGTAAAATTTGATCAAACTTAAAGGAAAATAAAAAATAATATAAAGTATGTTAAAACGGTATCAAATTTTAGAACTTCAAGTAGCTTACATGTGTGTGTCTAATTTTCCTTTTAATATATTTACTTGGGATTATTTATGTTTCATTTGTTTTTAAAATATGGCTTAAATTAATGTAATTCTTCAGTTTTATTTATTAATTGACTTTGAAATTTTAGATTTGATTAATGAATATCAAATTTTGCAAATACCTTTTGGAAAAGAAGTTTTGCGTAATATAAAATAGCAGTATTCTGTATTTTAATACAAATATTTGTATTTTAGGCAAAGTTAGAAGATGAGCGAGATCCCTATGGCTGTTATATTAGGCAAGTGCACAACTTACCTCCTGAGGCACAGTTACCTGCTACTATGGATGAACTGTTCTCAAATGCAGTACAGAAATATGCTGAAAAGAAATGTTACGGGACTCGACAAGTGTTAGCGGAAGAGGAGGAGCAGTTGAAATCTGGAAAAATTCTGAAAAAGGTGCAAAGTTTTAAATAAGATTGAATATTTTTAGAAAAGGTTGACAAAACAAAGTTAAATTTTGTATAAGTCTGTGAAAATCAGCTGTTGAATATTTAATGCTTTTTGGTTCTTAAAAACTTATTCTATTGTTTATGTACAATGCCCAAAATGGTCGAAAGATTAACACT
Source organism: Latrodectus hesperus (assembly GCA_037975125.1). Lineage (NCBI taxonomy): Eukaryota > Metazoa > Arthropoda > Arachnida > Araneae > Theridiidae > Latrodectus > Latrodectus hesperus. Next base: position 40,995,626 of record CM075854.1, read on the forward strand.
GAATAACCCTTCGGTTATTCAGTGTTAACTTTTCGACCATTGTGGGAAAGACTTCTCTGGAAGTGTGTTGAGCAATATTTATGATTCTGGTTGCATTTCCTTAACGTAGAGCTATTTATACATATTAAGAGATGAACGTTTTATCTTTATATTCATTTTGGGGAGGAAAATGTTAAAAAGATAGGAGAATTGACTAGTTTCGAATTACACGTGGAAGGATTCGTAATTTATTTTCAGCTTTTGTACAATTTTTTCCATTATCTTCAACGAAACTCTGTTATATCAAACTAATAAAGGAAATATCTATTATATATGCATGTAACAGGAAGTCACGAATTCCTTTAACCATGTAATCACAACTTCAGCGACATTCTCCATGTTGAACAAAATTGATGCAGCTATGCATTGCATCAGTTTGATATCATAAAAGTATGAAATGAATACAACTATTTCTGCTTTGCGAAAAATACAACTATTAAAATTTGGTAAACTTCTGAAGTTTGTTTATACGGTATCCAAATAAACTGACTTACATCTAAACGTAATCTACAAGCGTTGATAGATTTAGAATGAAATTTATATGATGTAGCATTATCAATACAAATGTTTTGCTTTGTTTTTTAAATTGAAACATATTAGAATTTAATTTTACATATGCTTATTTAACTGTAAAATTTATATAAATGTGTTTATGAAACAGTTAAATTGGGACGAAGTATAATAGTCGTTTTTTTCTGAGAAAATTTTCTAAAATAGGTTTATAAATTGGCTGAAGGCACTGGTAAATTTTCACAACCATTCCTGTATAAGGTATGCTTTCTTAGGAATTACATGCTTTATAATTCTATAAAAAGCAAATGACAAATATAGAAATTCATTTAATGAGCCTCATATAAAATACAAGAAAAAGTTATTGGTCAGAAATTTATATTTATAGCCTCAGGTACTATACAGAATAACGATTAAAATGGAACCTAGATGACTTATAAATTGATCAAATTTAACTGTAAAATTAAGTAAGGAATATGTGAGATAAGTTAGTAAGAAATATGTGAGATAAGTAATGAAGCAACAGTTCATCAGCGATTCTAAAAACAACGAACTTTACAACAAAAATGAAAGAGAGATTTATGTGCGTGAAAACCGATATATAGTTTTATAAAAATAAAACAAAAAACCTATTTGAAATTATCTACTTTAAGCGATCGAAAAGAATAAACTGGTAGTAAATCAAACTTGTTAATTATATTACTAAAATTTTTTTCTATTTTGGTAATAGAAACAATAATCTAGTTAACTTTGAAAAGTGTGCAAAGCAATCTAACTTCACCGCATCCTATTTCAAATGAGAGAAATGGATTCTTTAACAAAATCATCTTTTTAAAAGTTAATAGATAAATTACTCAACATGTGTGGATATAAGACGAAAAATAAAATGGGGTGAAAGTTATTTCCAATTATTTTAAGATAAGATAACCTATGGAATTGAAATTCTTTCCTCTAATTTTCAGTCCCTCTATATGGACTTTGGACATATTTATTACAGGCACACACATTAAAATTAATACGATTTCTATACCCCTTAAAATCTATCATTACATTTCTTCCAGTTTTTCAGTTTTACGCGTTAGAATTATTAAACCAGGTAAATGAATAGTAAAAAAATGACAGGAAAATCTTTTAGTATCATGCTTTCATGAAGGAAAACCAACGCATTCAAATTTCAAAAACAGCTGGCACTTTCATTTTCCAAAAATATGCTAAAAATCTTGAAATGCCTGGAATCCACTGAGTGATAAGTCTATTTTCTAGATTGAAAAAAAATAAATGAATATTTTCAAAACATTGCGTTATTGCAAGTTGAGTTGCCTTATTATCTTACTATATTTCTAATAAAGAACGGTATGATTTTAGACACAAAATGATTTAAATATACTTTGAAAGAAAAGTTACAAGAGCTAATCCAAACAAAAATGCATGCAGAGAACAGAAATTTGTAATTGATTAATATATTTCATCTTCGTCTTACCAAACACTTCCAAGTTGTTGAAAGGCTTTTAAATTCCAACTACGTATTTACATCTAAAAAGAATTTTTAGATATAAATCTACTGTGGCTCATATAATTATGTGTAAGAAAGGAGGACAATCTGAAAAATCCAAGAATTTACTTCGACAAACGTCTATGGAGAAATACAGTTTTCACACCTTTCTGTACCTTCCACTGAAACAAATATAGTATTGTTGCTAAGTCATTGAAAATTATTTAACTTTGCATATTTTGACACTGATTAACGAAAAACGTTAAGGCTGCTTGTAAGTTTTTTAAGATTAATAACGGTATAATTTATGGAGGAAATTATATAATATTTACCATATTTTAATATTAATGTGCTGTAATCTCATTTCTCATGGGAAAAATCCTGGAACTCCTAAAAAATCATCTGGACTCGAGCCTATAAGCCTTATAGCAACAAAATATTAAATGCTTTGCTTTTAAACGTATTTTATTATAGATAGCATAAATATATTTTATTATACTGAACAGAATTAACATAAAATTAAAGGGTTCTGTCTAAGAAACTATTAAGTAAATCAAATTTTAAAAACATTAATATTTGATTTTTTAAAATTTTTGTATCATGAGTAGATAAATGATGCATGTTAAAATTCAAATACTTTTTAAAACTCTTTTATTTTTCCTATATATATATATATATATATATATATATATATATATATATATATATATATATATATATATATATATATATATATATATATATTAACTGTTGCAAATGTAGCATATCCAGATAGATGAAGCGTGAGACGTCTTTTAACTCCACTAAAGTAAATAATTTACTGCGTACATTCAGGATTTTATACAAACCACAGCTAAAAATCAACTGGTGTTAGGTCATGTGAACAATAGGTGTCATTCGTATTTACAATAAACGGCTAATTAGTCGTTCCTTATCAAAATGAGCTTGCTAGAAGTTGCTTTACTGGAGATGCAATATAAGGTGATAACTCTTATTACATGAATATTACTGTGTGAAGGAGATTAGGTTCGAATAAGCTCAGTATCACATTAATCTGCGGAACTTTTAAGTAGCGTTCTGCATAAAATGAGCACTTCTTTCAGCGCACTTTTGCACAGGACTTTTTAAAGAGAAAAGGATCCGTAACTTTGGGAGCACTAAAGTCACACCAAATTGTCACATGATGGGAATGTTGTGGTTCTTGAGTGAATACCTTCTTTTGTCGAGATGGGGCAGTTAGGAGTATTGACTGACTCTTGCACTGCATATAGTGCCTCATCAATTAATGAAGACGATGTTGTGCAGCCATTGTGAAAATCCTGCAATTTTTGTGAAACTCACCCTGGGTATTCCTCTCACTCACTTGGTAAGCGCGGGTATAATGATTGCTATTTGTTGGAGTTTTAATGTAATGCATCATAAAGGATACAAAATATCATTGTTATACTAATTACTCATATCACTACTCATGTGTTGGTAACCCCGCACATGGACTCTTTCCTTAGAGTATCCATTTGGGCAGTCAAAACTGAGATATGGGCCTTTGATAAACGTATTGCACTGCTGCGAAGATGATCACATAAGTATTTTCTTCGAAACGTCGTACTTAGCAAAGTATTCCAACAAGAGTTGTTCGACTTCGTTTTTTCTTCATTGTTTTTTATGAGCAAAACTTTCTTTGCGCTTCACTCGGTGATACATGGCTGAGGTAAAAATATTCACCAACAGTGCTTTATCTACAAAGGTCAACATTACAGTGGGAAATTTACGTATGCTCCAGTAATAGGATTCTTGCAATATGAATTGTTAGTCATGCAATGTACATTTAAAAGAACTTTGATTTGCATATTGACTTTGATAATATTACGGAAAGTGTCCCCTATCTACAAAATGTGACTTAACTTTCTGTTACCGGAAAAAACCTTCTTCATGCGAAACAATTTACTACCAACAGCATTGAACTATTTACATTTTTTACACTTTTATGAATTTTTAAAGTGTTGAAGAATTTATGAGGCTGTATACTAAAAAATAGAATATAATTTAAAAAGTCTAATCATTTATCTTTAGAAAATATATTTTTTTCTTAAAGGTTCATATTTTACACCAAAGGTCAAAAATTGAAAACATAAAATATAGATTCCAGTAAGTTTTATTAAATACATGTACCTAATAGGAAAAAAATGATTTTCTTGTTAACATTCAATATGATAATTTTGAGAGTTTCTTCAAGTTTTAACCTTGAAATATCTTCTTCCAGCCGCTGTGATATCCAGTTTCGTTCCTTTATCTCAATTTCTCCAGTAACTTCGTTGTACTGAGCAACCAATATCACTGATTACTATGAGACAATTTCGGAATGTCGATTAGTGGATTTTCTAATGTATAGGAGGTGATAATTAGATTACTCATTTTAATCATTTTCCAGTATGAAAATTTTATAATACAATATTTATACGGAATTTATCATATAACTATCTCTACGAAACCACGTCAATTTGATACATAAGCGAATATATACATACATTTACAGGAAAAAAAAGTACTCAGAAAGAAATGTAATTAAATATTACGAGCAAAAAAATAAATAAATAAATAAATAAAAAATAAAAATATGAGAGATATATATGCATTTTTCAATAATTTTTATTTTTTAATGATGTAACAGTACATTATTTCAATTTAATATTTTTCTTTCATTTTGGCACAAATTGACACAAATACTAAGTATCTGTGTAAAAGACGCCCGAATTACTGCCTAGAACTCATATTCTACATTTCGTTTTTTCTATTGTTGCTTATCAGACTTATTTTATTTGAGATAACAAGACCAATTCAGTCTCATATTCATATTTATTACTTTTGTAATTTTAAAATGTAAACCATGGTATAATTATTTCTCGTACTGAAAATTAACTGCAGAGAGAGAAGAAAAAGGAATAAATCTCCCCAGCTTATTGGAAATTGCAATAAAACTTAATTTTTTAAAATTTAATGTAAATGTTTGCATAAACAGAAATAAAGTATTGAGAAGAATACGTATTTTAATGAATATCAAACTCACATTGATTTGAGTATGAGTTTTGACTTAATATAAATTTAAGTTAATTCACAATTGGTGCAGATGATTAGGAAGTACGCCTATTTTGTTTTCATTGCATTTTAGACTGACGCAGCTCTTTTAGACTTTGTACCATTAAAACAAACAATCAAATCAAATCATTTTTGCCTTTAGGTGATGATTATGTTTACATATTACATCAGACTATTTAAATTCAATTCTCCTTTGATCATTATACATTTTAGTTTAGTTAGATTACTCAAATATTAACATTTTGAGCTAGTCAGTTGCTTTTCGAATTTTTCAATAAATGGATTTCAGTGAAAACAAATATGTCAAAAGGTGTTGAGGCAAAAGAAGACGATGAGGAATTCTTCACAACTGCTCTTATATTTACAAATTTAATTTAGAACAATCATTAGTTACGAAAATAAAGGAAAGAGTTTTTTAAACTCCGATATTCCTCAATAAATTATTGCAAAGGAATTTTCTATAAATAAAGACAAAAATAAAGTTTTACGCGAAGAACTTCAATTTTGTGAAAAAATCATAAAATTTAAGAGCCATATATACAAAATCACTATATTATTCATGTGATAAAAATTGCTGCAAATGAAGCTATAGTATTTTTTTCAGAAACTGAATTGAAAATCATTGGACAAAAGTAAATATTCCTAACTATTTTCTTTATTTCAGTTGAGCCTTGGTGAATATCAGTGGCAGACTTTTAAAGAAGTCAATGAAAGAGTTGAAAATATCGGTAAAGGATTATTATTACTTGGTGTACAGTCAAGAAAACCAATTGCCATTTTAGCTGAAACCAGAATAGAATGGATGCTTACAGCACAAGCATGTTTTAGAATAAATGTTCCAGGTAAATTATTCTTGGCAATTTTTTTGTGTACATATATCTTATTTCACATATAAATTAATTTTGCCTATTTGGATGTCTCTTGGGAATATTTGAAATAACTCATTGAAATCATAGCTTAGAAATATGTCTTAGCTGAAGCTTGAATTTATGCCTCCGATTGTTTTGATTACAAGATGCATTGGGAAGTGCGATATTTTATAACAACAATGTTGACCTAATACTGTTGTTAAATACTTCTTAAAATATTATCAAATAGTTACTGTATAAATAAGAATAATTAGTTACATAATATAAAGGCAGTTCTGAATCCGTAGGTTGGGGAGGGGAACTAAAGTCCAAACAAATACCTGATAAAAATATCCAACATATGCTCATTGGAATTAAGGATATAAAAGTGTTTCAGACATTCCATTTAAGTTTTGTCTTAACTTTAGGAAATTAATTTCTGAATAGAGCAAAGTGAGACAATTATTAAAAAATGTAAAATTTATTAATTATTAATAAATTTTACACTTTAGATGTCGTCAATTGTTGTGGAGAACCAACAGTCTATCTAAAATGCCGTCGTTATACAAATCGGTGTCTCCGAATTTAAGGCTTTTTTACATTTTGTAAATAATGCAAATTTTAAATGCTAAGTTTTTTATTTACACACATTAAGATAAGTGTTGTTATCCAGAATTATCTCATTTGTTGGATAATTTTTAGCTACTAGTTTGTTATTTAACTTTTTGAAGCCAATATATTTGTACTCCATTATCTGAGAAAAAATATATCATAAGAAAATAAGGTTGTTTATGTTATTTATTATATATTGTTCCATTTCAGTTGTGACATTATATGCAACATTAGGTGACGAAGGTCTTGTTCATGGCTTAAGAGAAACTGAAGTAACTCATGTTGTATCTTCAACGGAGCTTTGGCCAAAACTAAAAGTATAAAAGAGATATTTCCTCTCATGTTTTTATGACATAGTTTTGTATTCATGTTTCGCATGATGAATTTTTATGTTTTGTTAACATTTTAAAATTTCAGAACTATTCTACTGTGTATTATAAAATCTTATAAAAATCTAAAAATATTTCACATAATTATTATAGTTAAATTAGACTAAATTCTTTAAAATACCTTCAAAATCTTCTTTCAGCATTATTGTAAAAGATTTTTGCAAAAAATATGCATAATGCTTCAAATTTGCAATAATTTAATGTTCTAAAATATAGCATTCTTACATTCATAAAATATACTTATTCTTATTATTCTTTTTTACTTGAATTAAAGAATACAGTTACCAGGATTAAAATTAAATCAGGATAATATTTTACAGCAACAATTGTGATTTGATTAAACAATTTTCTGACTTTACGACTTTAAATTTCTATAACTAATTTAATGCCTATAATTTAGTTTCAAAATGTAACAAAACTCTCGAATAAAAATTCAGCAATAAGAGTTATAATTAGTGAAGTATATTCTTTAAGATTCTAAGATATGAATTTAACTTTACCTTGTGTTTTATTTTCTACTTCATTTGTTTTGTGTTGATGAATTTTTTTACCATAGTTTTGTATTTCATTTGTTTTTATAGAATATTCTGCCTCACGTACCCAATGTTAAGTACTTAGTCTATATGGAGGGAATAAAGAAAATTTCGACTGATGACATTCCAAAATCTACGAATCTTATTTCTTTTACAGAGTTAGAAGAAAAAGGAAGAAATTCCTCTGGTTAGTAGAAAACACAGTTATTTTAAAAGTCAATATATTTCATTTGAAGGAAAATTTAACAGTCCATTCGGTTTTGGAAAAACATGTTAAGTTCTCATTTTATTCAACTAATAAATTCTATTGGAAGATTTATTTTGAATTGTAGCACATATTGAGAATTTCTTAATCCAATATCTTTAAGCTCTTTCTTATTCAAGGTATTTTGAAAATTTATGTACAATGTGGGTTTTTAAGTGCTAATATTATAATCAAAGTAAGGCGTTTTTTAGAAACAATAAATAGTCATTTATGACTTTCACTTGGCAAAAAAATGTTATTTGTAAACTAGTGATCTTTAGCAAAGTGGAATCACAGAGAGACCTCCACACGTGTGACATTCATGGTTACAGTGTCCATTGGTAAGGTGATATCAGCAGCTACTATACGCTGAAGATTGCATATGAGTGGACTGTACGCCCGGGTACCTCGAGTTTGTGTTTGTATATCTGTCCAATCAAGAGGGGCACTATTAAAGTGGGGCCGGGAACAATGTCAATTGGACTGTGTCGAACTGGGGTAATGTCATCTTTACTGATGAGTCAAGATTTGCTCTGGAGCCAGATGACAAACGTATAAGGATATGGCGTGAACAAGGAATACGCAATCAGCCCCAAAACTTCGCCGAACATCATGCATATAGAGGTGGAATTATTATGGTGTGGGCATTGATTTCATTAGGATACCGCACCGACCTGCATATCTTTAAACGGGATTCTGTGACGGCTGTCCGGTATCGAGAGGAAGTCCTAGAATCCTTTGTGAGATTATACGCTGCAGCAGTTGGCCCTACTTTTATTGTGATGGACGATAACGTCACCTTAGAGCTGATATCGTGGATGACTTCCTGGAGAGTGAAGGGATTGCGCAGATGGCGTGGCCAGCATATTCGCACGATCTTAATCCCATTGAAAATCTTTGGGATGCTCTCGGCCGTGTTGTATCTTCACGTTTTCCACCTCCAGCCACTCTTATTGAGCTGGAAATTGCTCTACAAGAAGAATGGCTATTGCTTAATTCTGCGGTGATTGATCACCTAATTGAAAACATGGTTACGAGGTGTAAATTTTTTATACAGATGAGGGGAGATCACATACCCTATTAATGTCCTTTTTTCATTTTATGCTGTTTATTTTCACTTTATATACATAATTCTGTGTAAATCACCAGTATGTCATTTTATCTGATAGCTTACAAAAATTTAATATATTTTTCATTTTTGTATATAATTATTGATTTTATTTTATGCATAAATATATATGCTACTTTCCTGCCGAATTGTGTGTCAATCAAAGCAGTATTTGTTGATTTTTTTGCATTTTACATCTTTGTGCTTAACTTTTGGAAGTGAGTGCATATAGAGAAAGTTATTTATATATGTTTTGAAACTAAAAACATTAAGCATTTAATTTAAATTATTAAACTCAAGCATTTTTCGAATACGTATTCAGTACTAAGTAACTTTATTTAAGATTATTTATTAATATATATATATATATATATATATATATATATATATATATATATATATATATATATATATATATATATATATATATATATATATACTATATATATATATATTAAATAACTATAAATTTTGCGTTTGCTATTCATAATATTTTACTATATTTTTCATTTATTAAATATTTAAAGTAAGAATTTTTAATTATTATTTTCAGAAATGAATTTCTCACCGCCAAAGCCAGATGATTTAGCTGTACTCATGTACACAAGTGGCTCAACTGGTATACCAAAAGGTAAGTATAAATTGGTATATGACTTACGTACTTATAATACAAGCCTTTAAAGGTTATGATATTACTAAGACATTGAAAATTTTATCGCTCCTTACTTTGACGCTAATTTATTAATAACAAGTATATGTTTTGCTTCCTTGTGTGTTTTTGGCACGTAAAATTTAAATATTTCTAAATTCAAACTATGATGAGTATTTTGTAAGTTTATATTATTTTGCAACTATATAGAGTATCTTGTGTTTCTTTTTTAACCTCATGATCTCTCTATAATTTAAATAACCATAGATCATGTTGTTCACTAATGGTTAGAATCGAATTCAAGATCTTCAAAAGCGAAGTCTTACTACTTGTCTTTGTTAAATCCTTCAACAGACTACACCAGCAAAGTTTTGCTTAATGTTTCAAGGCAGAAAATATGCTCATTTATAAAAATATTTTCTAAAAACTGAATAAATTATCCCGAAATTTTTGAATTAGATTAGCATGCTACTTGAATCATACAAAGTATTCAAATGATTAAATTTTTAAATCAGTTAGAACAACGATATGTTAATTCATTTTTAGATCAAGTGACCTTTCCCTTCATGAATAAAACAACATAAGAAAATGTCGGTTATCTTTGAACTGCTTCCCTTTGGATAAGTTTCTTCTTTACTGGGTCTTTGATGAAGACCCTGGATGAAAGACACTGGATCTTTCACAGACATTAAAAATTTTCGTAGATCTGTAGCAACAATTGATGAATGCCTGGCAGAATGTATTGGTGAATGACATTGAAAATTTTTATAATATTTTACCTGGAAGCATGCTTCCCAAACGTGATCAGTTTCACCAACTGGTTAAATTGACTTTAACCATAAGGTTTTTTTGACCGTAAAAAGAGTATTCAAATATGAACATTCTATCTATAATTGTTCAGTTTGATGAGTCGTATAACTTTGAACTTTCAACCATTTTACTATGAATATACGAACTGCACATGCATTTAATTTCCGAAAAAATAGTCACTTTCTTCGATGAACTTAATTGCTTTCTCAGAAAAAAGTATATTTATTATTCTTTTTTATGAAATCAAAAGTTTTATTTATGTTTATGTCCCAGTAGGATAGAATTTTCATCGACCTTCATTCTTTCATGATTTGAAAATTTTTTGTATGATATTACTGAAATTTCATTCAAAGCATTTTTATAAAGGGTTTAGTTCTTTTGAAGATTATAAATTAGACAATAAAATAATTATTTCAAAGTGAGCTACTTTAGCGTTAAAATTTTCGTACATGTGTCATAATTCAGTATCATATTTAATGTTCTGAAAATCTGAATTTATTAGAAGAATATACATATTATAAAGTTACTTACTCGCAATGAATATTTTTGATTTGATCGATCGTATTAAAACGAAACAGTTAAAAATATTTTAGTTAAATTAGTTAAAAATATTAAAAAAAATGATATAAAAAATTTAGTTTTGAAAATATATACTTATTGTATTTTTTATTCAGTTAATACTAATATTTTATTTACAGGTGTAATGATTACTCAAAAGAACATAATTTCTACCATCAGAGGATTTTCAGATGTTTTGAATAATTCTTCTCTAGAATTACAGTGAGTGAGAAATAATTTAGATCTAATCATTTAATAATAAAAACAAAAAAGCAAATTGATTACATGGAAGAAAACATGAACTATTCAAAGAGAATAATTAAAATGCAATTATATTTGATTCTAAAATATATCATATTGTCTAATAATAAGCAAATTGCTTGCTCTAAATATTTGTCAAGCCTTTCTATACAGATGATAAATTGATGAAAATTCAAAGCCCTGTGAATCACACATCAATAGTTAGCTATTACTGAAGTAATTTAATTGATGCTTTTAACATACATATGCTTAAATATGTATTATCCTTGTGTCTGTAGCCAATAAAATAACAAATGACATTATTTATGCTCAAAATTTAAAGATTGAGTTAATATTTTAAAATATTAAAGAAATGATTAAAGTATAGTTTTATGTAGTAAGTGACGGAGTGTTTTAATTAAAGAAGTCCATGAGAAATCACTAATTTTGTAAAATTATTTCAAAAGTTTAAATTTTTTATTATAGAAATTTTTGAGAGGAAACTCATTTTTAAAAAGTATTTCTAAAGAATCATATTGCCATTATTTTGGTAAAACAAATTTGTCTTAGTTCATTAAGAAGACTCTCATAATTTTTTAATACTTATTTTATTTACCAATTCATTAATTCCTTGTTCTTTTCTTTCAAAAGAAGATAACTGTGAATCGGTTATTTAAAATATTAGAATAATTTTTTTATCCAATGGCGGGCACACTTGGGTGATGAACCCTATGCCACAACAAGGCCAGAAACTACTACTTATTTATCGTTACCCAGCGGGCACCTGTGAACCAAGTCACGGAGGCGAGTAGCGTTACCCGCGCCATACCACCACAAACCTGTTTATAGGGTGGGCCACATTCATACCACATCATAGAAGAAAGGGCAGAAAAACACAGAGAAGGAAATAAACATCCATGGCCGAACCGGGATTCGAACCCGGGACCCACAGCTCAGGAGTCAGGAACGCTAACCACTCAGCCATCGGTCGGCAACATTAGAATAATAGAATTGGCAATCATGAGATGGTTTTTGTGAGCCATTATTTGAAATATCTCTACTCTATTTCAAAGTGAATAAAATTTTAAAAAAACTTATACGTCTGTTAAGTTTTAGGGAAATTTAGGTATTCAAACATATTTTGAACTTAAAAATTTAATTTCTTGTGATATCACTTAATATTCAGTGATCTCTCTTTGAGCTAATGTGTGTAACAACTTGGAACGATATGGAAAAAATTCAGTCGCAGTTGGTAAATGATAAGACATGATAGTCTATATAATAAAAATGTTAAAAATAAATACCATTTATCATTGTAAAATTTATAATATGTATATACATTATAAATTATGTTCAAATCTCTTTTAAAATACATTTGTAAACAAGGGAAGATGAACGCTGCATAAACATTCGGCTTTTCTCTCTGAGCAATTTCCTTCGATTAGCAAATTACTGAATAATTGAAAGAATTAAGAAATTATAATAATAATATGAACTATATAATAAATATAATTAAGGAATTATAATTACAGAGTATAAAATTCATAAAATAAGGAAATTTACCCCTTATAATAATATTTTATATTCTTATTAATGCTTTCTTCAGTTTTCTATTGTTTCCTATAGGTGTGTTTTTATTTACGAATATGTTGTATTTTACATGAGTTTATGTTTTTCTGCTATAGGGAAAACGACACTTACATCGCATATTTACCAGTTGCTCATGTCCTAGAACTTTCGGCAGGTAATAATTTTAAATTCTTAATTAATTCATTTTATGGTAGAAACTATTGATTTCTTCTCGATAATTCTTTAATAGCTTTATACGACAATAAAATTTTTCTCGAGTGCGTGAATCATCCTTCAAAATCAAGGTGAATGACACGGTGTGTAAAGAGCTTTTTCACTCAAGTGGCAAATCATCTAGATAGTCCACTTAAGTAAATAAAGTATTTTGTCATGACAAAACCTCCCGATTTATTCTATGCCTATTGAGAAGTGAATAGATTTTTCCTAGAAAAGGCACTGGAAGTATTTAATATTAATTCTAGTCAAATTCTTCATGTGAATTAATATTATTAACAATAACTTTCTATTATTACTTCTTAGTTCTACAATTTATGAAGGATTTTGGCCTTCTCTGCCAAACAACACTACTTTTTCCGATATTTGACCTTTTTCTTTCAAATTTTAATCCTCAATTTTTTCAAATATTCTCTCACCCCATTCAGCCATCTCTGTCTGTGACGTCCAACATTAATTTTACTCATCAATCTCCCTATTTTCTTTTTTGCTCTTTCTCTCATTATTCATTTCTTCCAGATGTCCAAGCCATTTTATTCTTTTTGTTTTTATTATGTTTATTGTATCTTTTCTTTATAGAACTTACTTAATTCCGAATTACTCCTAATCCTACCCATATCTCCATACTTACTTGGTCCCTATATTTTCTTCAAAATTTTTCTTTCAAAGGTAATAAGCAATATTTTTTCTTTTAACTGTAATACAGATTTTATTATATTTCTAATTTCGCATTAAAAATTTATCTTTAAAAAGTAAGTGAAAGTAATAACTGTGTTTTATTTCACGTTAAATTATCCTTCGCAAAATGATGTTTTAATGATAATGTATAATGATAGTTATATAAATTTTAAACTATACTAGAATAATAGTTTCTTTTAACCGACTCAGCGTCCACGACCTATCTAATATGTCACAATAAACTGGTCAATTAGCGGCCAGCGTCGGCAGGGATCCGTCACAATTTTCCAGCCTAAAAGCGGCCAGCGACGTATATATACGTCGCAGGTTTACCCCACAAAAGCGGCCACGACGTATATTTTCGCACATTAGAAAACACTTACTTTTTCTTTTCCGCTAATGGGTGGATTGATGGATGGGTCTTAATGAATCGAACCCCACTCCTCTAAGCCTTTTCTTTTGAAAACTAAAACTGGGACTGATTTTCATGCCAAATATCTAAATCATTGATTATTATCGCCAAGATTCAACTCTAAAATCTAATATTTACAATTTTACAACTGAAATGCACAATTTTGTATAGTAAATATCTTTTTTAAATTTTAGTCTTAAATATAATTAAGTTAGGTGATTTGATTAGGACAAAGATTTTATATTTCTATATATTTTTTAATTTGTTTCTGTTAACGCTTGCCTCCTTTCTTAAGTCTATTTTTGTTCATTTTCCTTCTTTTCTTAATTACTTACATTTATTTTAGTTAATTTAATTCAGTTTTTTTTGTTTTAATGTCATTTTATAAACTAGTTATGATTGAGATAAGCGAATAAATTACGTAAATGTTATTTATATATTTAATTCCCAAAGAAAGAGCTCTTGCATTTATTAGTAAAATTGATGGATTTTGCTTAATTAATAATAATGTCTTAAGTTATAATCACTCAAATTTATTTAATTTATAGTTTTATTTTCGTACATTGGGAAAAAACTTACAGAATAAGTTTACTGCATGTTACATTTTAGCTCATTATTATTTTAATTTCTTTTAATATGCATTTGAAATATTGTTCATAAACAGAAGTCTCATTTTAAAGCATAATGTAGCATGATGGTCATCTGAGTTTAAGCCAAGAATATTGTACTGATGTTTTGACTATCATTTCTTTTGAAAGAAACATAATATTGAAACTTAAGTATGCCGAAAATATTAATTGTTACACTAAAGTCATTATTTTAATATGTCAATATTAATTAGTAACATTTTTTACATATCGTATGATTAAAAATTTTCACTAATAAAAAATAAACAAATAAAATTACGATATTTCTGATTTTATCTCTATTCTGACTTGAAATACATTTTAATTTTTATTTAATTTTTTGAATAAATTTCGTAGAGTTTTTTTTTTATAAGGTAAGGATAATATTTTGGGAAATGAATATTCTATTATAAAAATTTATAATATCTTCAAAGCAATTTAAATTTATGATTCAATAATTTTTAAACAGTAAATTGTTCTTCAGAAAATTTAGTGAATTTTATTTATTATTTAAATATTGATAAACATTTTTATGTCTAAAATAGTTTTATACTCTTCAGAAGCTATTCTTTTGAATTAGTGTAATAGTGATTAGCTGAAATTACAATCTTACTTCAGATAAAGAATTAAACTTTAATAAAATAATATCAATAAAGTGTGTAATACCGATTAGTTTAGAGAATTGCATATATACTTTAAATTTCTAACAAAAAAAGTAAGAATCTTTTCATACAAAAACAGCTTTTCCGATATAAATAAATTTTAGATAATTTAAAACACATTAACTTTTTTTTAAAACTATTCGATGTATTGAAGAATAGAAAAATAGATGCTTACAAACAATTATACAACTTCTTAAATTTTCAAGTCTTTAAAAATATATCTTATTAATTTAAAAAATCATTACGTTTCCTATTTCCATAATTTTTTCGACTTTAGTTCTTGATATATAAATTTCTAAAATTCAGCATGTGGAATGTTAATGCTATTTCATCACTTTGAAAATAAATTTTTTTGTAAGCTCGCCCTATCTCAAAAAAGTTTAAAATGTAGAAATAAGTTCTTGCATTTTACCTATAAAAATATCTTTGTATTTTGAAAACATATCTAGATAATTTTTACAAAAGAAGATAAAAATGAATAGAAATTTTCAGACATAATAATTATCTGCAAAGTCAATAAGTACTTTATTAATATTAACAAAAATATCGTACACAATAAGAAAATTTAAATAAAATTTAACTTTGTGATTTTATTTCAAAAAAATAAAATGTTGATAACATGTAGTTAAGGAAATTAAATTTGATTGATTAACTTAATTTTTGTAGTTTTCCCGTGTTCAGAATTTTAAAATATTTAAAATAAATTGTTCTTATTAAATTTTCTTTTCAAAATTCTACTTATGTAAAAGTAAAATGTTTATCAAGTTTATAATTTTTATACAATTAGGATTTCTACAATCTTACATGATTTGATAAGCAAAACTTGTTTTGTATTGATTTGTTTCTATCATATTGATAATATTATATTGTTTTATTGTGCAACAGAAGTTATAGATAGCTCCTAAAATATTCAAATATTTTTCACTAATTCACTACCCATTGGATCTCTTGAAAATATTGAGAAATTAATGATCACATAAAGTTGAATATATTAAAGGATGAGGTATTACATTTATTTTCTCTACAATTTTTATAAATTTTCAATGGTACTATTTCAAGCAGTTTCCCATATACGACTGGAATCCGTTTCAAGGAAGATAACTTATCACACGTATGACTTCTTGTATGAGTAGGGATGTTTCCAGTTAGTTACGGAAGGAATGAAAGGGGGTGTTCGATTGTTCTAGTTCAATGAGAAACTGGTTTCTTACCATGATTCATTACTATACTCAAATTTAGAAGTGTGTTTTCTTCTCTTGAATGATTTTCAAGCCTTAACCCTTTAACGCGCGGTGGTCGCACCATGAAACCACCAATTTTCAATATTTTTTCTTAATTCCTTTTCACGATTTTTCACTTAAATTTTATAGATTTCATATCTTTTACTTTTAAATAACACTAACAGATGACAGCACCAAATTAATTTCAGGTCGGACTCCTTCCAATATGGCGTTATTTAATGTTCATTTTTAACAACACAAAATAACGTACTTTTTTAATATAAATAATAATAAATATCAGAAATTTTTTCTTCCTATACCGTCATGTCTGTCATAAACAATATAAATGCAGCAGTAGTTTGAACTAGATACGTAAGAAACTTTCCTTTTTTGAGGGAAATTCCTGGTGGTTGCACCACGCAACCACCGCGCAGCTAGAACACATGACTTACGTGAACAGCAGACTACATAAACATGGCCGACATATTATGATTGGGAATTAGAGTGCTTAAGAATGTGGGGAAGGGGGATTTGAATCATATGGTCATTTTACTTGTAAGCAACATGTGGCTTTGAATCATAGGGTCATTTTACTTGTAAACAACATGTGGCATTTATATCCCCAGTGAACATGTGCTTTCGCTATTTCTGTTTCAGAAAGACTTTTCAGTTGCAGATTTTTCTTTGCGTTGAATGTTGCGTCTGCTCCCAGGCTAGTACGGAAATTTTTATTTAATAGTATTTTGTGTGTTTTAAATTTAATGTAAAGATATACAATATATATACATATATATTTTATCGAAAATAGTATTTACGTAAAAGTTTTATTTAAATTTAAAATAATTAATAGCAATATATTTTAGCTGTGCGTAAATATTTTCTTCTACTGTTCAAATTTAAAATGCGTCGCAAAGAGCTTGGAATAGCTGAGGTATTGGCTTTATTTGAAGAACTTCCTTCAGATCCAGAATCAGAAATCTCAGATGAATATCGATATAAATTTACCTGGTCCTTCCCAAGTAACCCAAATAAATTGGAATAGGAGACAGAAAGTGAAAAAATCGATTCCTGAATTTTCTGAGGAATATGGCCCAACAGAAGATATTACACTAATGGATGACATAAATCCTATCAATATATTCATGTCTTTCCTTACGATTAGATTCATGGAGAAGTTAGTTTTTGAAACTAACTTATATGCGACGCAAAAAGGAAAACCATTCTCACCTATAACACTTCAGGATATGATGATTTTCATTGGCATAAACATGTTCATGGGAATAAAAAAGCTCCTGAGCTATCGTGATTTTGGTCTACCAACGAAATTCTACATGATTCATATGTGTCAAAGCAAATGACAGTTAAGAAATTTACGTGGATGATAGGAAATTTGCATGTGAATGATAATAGCTTGATGCCAAAAAGAGAGGACAAAAATTTTGATAAACTTTATAAACTTCGTCCTCTTCTAACACACTTGTCTGATAAATTTAAAAGTTTTTTAGACCAGGAAAAAACCAGTCTATTGATGAGTCAATGATTCGTTTCAAAGGCAGAAGTTCACTAAAACAATATATGCCCAAAAAACCCATCAAACGCAGGTATAAGGTGTG
The DNA here is from genome assembly GCA_037975125.1 of Latrodectus hesperus. Taxonomy (NCBI): domain Eukaryota; kingdom Metazoa; phylum Arthropoda; class Arachnida; order Araneae; family Theridiidae; genus Latrodectus; species Latrodectus hesperus. Next base: position 41,013,765 of record CM075854.1, read on the forward strand.
GATGCGTTGCGATGAGAGCGGCTATGCTTCTCAATTTGACATTTATACAGGTAAAACCCAGGAAGCCGAAAACAATCTAGGAGAAATAGTAAAAATGTTATGCGAGCCCTTGTATGGTAAGAATCATAGGGTGTACATGGACAATTTTTTCACATCATATGAACTTTTCCGACATTTAGAAACGAAAAGTTTTTTTATAGCAACAAAATTATATAAATGTTTAATTTTTCACTTTTACTACTCTTTACTTTGTAAAATATTGTAAAAAAATAATATACTGCATTTTAAATACAAACTATCTAAGAAGTTTGCAATAATCATCATTTATTGAAAGCGCGTACGAAACAAGGTAAGTTTTTTTCCCCTGCTAACTCGGTAAGTATCAAGGTCCTAGACGCGCGCTGGTCGCGCCTTGCGACCACCACCCACAGATAAATGGGTAGATGTAGATTTTATTAAATTCATATATTATTTGTCTGTGGGATCATAACATTCAATTTTTAGAATTCTTTTGTTTAAAATTTTAAAAAAAATATTGCGCGCGTCAAAGGGTTAAAGAGAATAAATTTTGACATTGATAAGTGAAATATTTAAAACTTTTCTTTTTTGTCAAATTTATATTTTAAGAAACATTTAAAAAAAATGGCTAGTGACAATGAATATGAAGTTCCTCTTTTAACTAAGTTTGACGCATTTTTCTCTGAATTAGAAGAATTTGACAATGATGATGTTAATTATGTCAGACGATAGTATCCCGTGAATAACGAAACTCCAGCCCCACAATGTTTTTCATTCATGGTTTCTCCTGGAATGAAAGTACCAGCTCCCGACCCGGAGGATTTGTTAAAATTTTTTGAATTATTTATGAACGACACTCTAGTTGAAATGATTGGGGAGGAAACAAATATTTATGCTGCAAATTATTTACAAGGGAATACTCTTACCCCAAATTCAAGATCATGTCAATAGTATCCTACTGACATTCAAGAAATGAAAATTTTTCTCGGTCTTTTGATATCACAGAGAATGATTAATAAAAATAAATACGTTCAAAAAATTATATAAAATTTTCACTGCTTCAATTGTACGGTACAAAACTGCTAATTTTTTATTTTCAATAAAAAAAAAGTTTTCATAACCGAACACATTTTCTTTTGAGAACAATGTGGAAGTTTAGATCAATAAAAATCCTAAATAAATCTATAAATAAGCACTTTCCAGTCAATTTTTGACGTTTAAAATTTCTAAAATGCAAATTTAAAATCTAATAAATGAAAATTCTAAAAGGAAAATAAGCATAAAAATGATTTCAGATTTAAACCGTAAATAATTTCGTATTTAAAGGAAAGAAAATTTTTCATAAAAATATAATTGGAATATTTTTATGAACAATAGTAAAATAAGTATCTTATCAATTAAAAAAGAATAAATACGCAAAGAAAATTTATAATTCTCTATTAAGATTCAAATTTTTAATTAAGGGACTATATTCTCCTATACAAAGTCCCTTTGAATTCGAGACTCTGTAAACGTTTTATATTCGTAGTATTATTATGTTACGAATGAAAACATTTTTATAAAAATACTTTTTTATAATAAAAAAGGAAGTCTTAGTATGTTGTTAGATATTATTTTAAGGGAATTGAATCACAAGTCCACACACCCACAAAAAGAAAGTAACTCATTATAATTTTATCATTTCTCTTTTGCACTTTTGCGAAATTAAGTAATAAAGATTATTTTACTTTTTATTTTTAATTATATCTAAATATCAGTTCACATACGCTAGGAAAATATCGAATAATAATTCAAGTAATAAACTCGTATAAACAAATCTTCTATTTAAGTTGGAATACATTGACCATAACAGTTTAAACTACTTAGTAAATGCACTGAAATTAGATAAAACAGATTAACCAATAAAATTAATTTTCTTGCACTTTTTCCCCAAAATATATGACAAGTGATATTTTATCTAAGATTGATCAGTTTCGAGTTGAGAAAAAGTCATTCAGCTAATAAGTTTCTGCCTAAACAACTTTAAATACGCAAAAAATTACGTTTAGTAATCAAACACAGCATAAAAAGTCCATAACAATGATTTAAGGGTAATTGTTATCCTTTGTACTTCATATTATTCACTAAGTTAACATGAAAACACTGAAAAATTTCTTTATTTTAAATTACACTATAAATAGTTATTTATTATTTTTACTTTCTAAAAATAATACTAAAAATAATAAAAAAAATGTTAGGTATGTTTTTTATTTTTATCCACTTTTATTTGGATGTACAATTCATTCTAGTAAACTGCTAAATATATGCAACCCTACATAGGGTAGTAAAGTGGAAAATGACATCCCCCTCCCAAATTCTCCGCTGTGACAGTTTTCGGGGGGGGGGTAAGAAATTTTCCCATAGAGAGCGAAGAAATAACCGACGATTTTTGACCAGTTCAAGAGAAGTAAGTAATGAACGAAAAAGTACAACATCTGCTTTTGAGGAAGGAACACTATTCGCAGATTCATAAAATATTCTGAAACGCTGAGTCGGTTAAGTAGTTCGTATTATTTTAATTAATACTGAATATTACACAGGCTATGCAGCACATATATTTGACATACTCTTCTTAGAAAGATTCAGACTGACTTTTGAGTCAAAATAATGTTTTCTTGTTCATTACAGAGTGCTATTTAACATCGTTAGGTGTTCGAATTGGTTTTTCTTCTTCCCAAACATTGACAGATTTTGTAAGTACAAACATATTGAAAAATACTATTATTATAAACGGAAATATGGCATTCTTATTCTTGATGAATATTATGTTTCTATCAGAGTACTGCTATAAAGCGTGGTCAAAAAGGAGATATCTCTATTCTTAAGCCTACTCTGTTGGTCACAGTACCGGTAAGTCAAATTTTAATTTTGTTCTTAAATTCACACTAGGAATGATTAAATATATAATATAATATGTGATTGAAAAGTTATCTTTCTATTAGAACTTCTTGCTTAACTTGTTGATAATCTGGAAAGCATTTTTAAACTGGTGTCAATAAATTTATATCGAATTTTTAGATTAAAAAAGTTATGATTACACCCATTTATTATAACCATTTGCAAATGTGTGAATTCTTATATTTATGTATATGAATTTCAGTTAAAATAAATGTATTTTTAAATTATTTTCGCATGCATTCAGGCATTTTTATAATTTTTTAATTAATATATAAATCAAGTCAAATAGAATAATAAGAAATAATTTTACATACACATTAAAATCTATACAAAAATTATCAAAAAATATAAAATTTTCCTAACTATTAAGTAAATTGTAGATTCATGAATCTCATTAATATAGTTTATTTGTTGGCAACACATTTCCTACTGTTTTTCATTCTGCAGACAGACAAGTGGTTAAATGCAAATAATCATCTCATTATTTTAAACCATAGTCAAATGACGAAGTCAATGACTAATTAACCACCCTCCACTACACGCTACAAGAACCGAAGACATTGATTCTTACGGAACTTTTAACGAGCATTGATTCTTACGGAGCTTTTAACAAACTTTTAATATGTGAATGAGCATGAATGTCTACACACAGTTTTCCAGTGGGTTCAGGAATAGAAACTATTAACTCACGGGCATAAGAGTTTCTTCCAGGCCATTACGACCCCTATTAACTTAGTATTTGCTCGAAAAATAAGGATTGAATGCCTTCGATTTAATATACATTGAGAAAACTTTCGTATTGATCTTATTTGAAAAAATATTCTATGATAACATATGTGGCAATGTATGAATTGGTCTGGAATGTTTCTCTTTTCTATTAGGGAAAAACAATATAGATTAATCAATATAAGTATAGTTTGAATCAAACTTCTTATTACTGTTGCTGTTGTTTCTTATCCCCGTGACCAAAAATTTCTAAATCAGGATCATGAATTCATTCATCCTGAAGAAATTGAGAGTTAAAAGGAGGTCTTGAACCAGATCTTGCCTGGAAAATCCCAGACAAGATAAGATATGACCAGGGGAGGGTTATTCATAAGAGCACCTAGGGCAGATTTCGAAATGCTTAATGCCTCCAAACCCATGAATGAATGATCTTATTACTAAATAGCACTAAAGCAAGTTTCCATATGACATAGGAAAAATAGGTTTCTTTGTATTGATATTAACAAATTGCAAAGAAAATAATTTAGCAATTGATAAAACACAAAATTAAATATACAAATAATACTTTTTAGAGAAAAATTATATAGACTAGACATTTATGGTATAATAAATTTCTTTCACTTTCGAACATTTACACACATAACAAGAATTCTAACATCAAAACAGTCTTTAATACGTAATTTTAGAAATCTTGATGTGATATAAGTTGTTCGTTCTTCTACGTCTCGAAAAGCATATCCTATTGGGAACATTACGACACCTACATACATAAATGTGCCAACAAATAACCAGACTCAAAGTAAAGACTCAAGAAAAAAAATTCAGATATTTCCACAGATAAAGTCAGTTTTGAAATTTTAAATTTTGATTTATTTGAGGAATTTCATTGAAAATATAAAGTGACCATGTTACAAAATCAATGGGAGGTATTGATGCAATTACCGACAAAAGGAAATAATTTTTCTTTTGATTCAAAAAAATAAAGAAAAAGCTTTTTTTGTTATTCATTTTAAATTAAATTTTCATATTACCCAAACTTTTGCTTATGTCTTTCTTTCCATAGCTAATGTTAGATCGAATTAGAAAAAGTATTCTTAGTCTGGCAGGAAAAGAGGGAACCTTTTCCCGTCTGATGTTTAACTTTGCAGTTGAATATAAAAAGTTTTGGTCCGAGAAAGGCTTCAAAACTCCTAGATTAGACAGGTAAGAATAAAATCACTGAATAATTTTGCTGTATTATTTTTGTATAAAGAAATAAATAAAGCTTTCCTTATTATATAAGAATTTCTTATCATAACTAAGAATGAACTTCATTACAGTGGCAATTAACATTATTAAGTACTTTATGTGATCAGACATGAAATAATATCAAACAGGATAAAATTTATCTGACTTGACCAGACATGAATAAATTTATCTTCCATTATTTTTACCAATAAACGAATGAAAGTATCATTTTATTTTTCATACATAGTACACAATTGTGAAAAATTATAGTTGCCAAAAATACAATATTATTTTTCTTGAAACAAAATACTTAGTATTTAAAACTTGTGTTACATTTATATGATCAAGCTTATATTTGTATATAAAAACAGCAAAAATCTACAATTTATTAATTCTTATCCTATGTCTCTAAAGTTTTAAATATTTTTCAAAAATTAGCACCAATTTCTTTAATTATATTGTTTTCTTTTAAAATTTTTTATGTATATAAGTAATTTATTTCAAAATCATTTCAGTTGAATTTAGCATTTCAGAATTATTTTACTCTGAAGCTTGTTAGATTTTAATTTTACTTGTTTCTATTCTATTAATATTATTACTTCGATATAAGAAGTATTTAGAAAACGTATACGTAAATGAAAAGTCAATGTTATTGTAATCTGGTGCATTTTATGAAAACAGTGCTTACAAAAGTAATTGGAAGAAAATCAAGCAAGAAAATGCCAAAGGCATTATGTATTTAAAGCAAGATTAAAGCTTACACAAATAGAAACAAGCTATATTAACTAGAACTTAAGAGAGAGCAGTATATTTTTCTTCTTTACTGAATGTATTTGGAGAACCATTTTTCTCCAAATACATTTTTTTGAAGAATTTAGGTAATTTAGTTAATTTATTTAATATATATACTAAGAATGTTAGAATTTTAATTGTTTATTCAATTGTCCTTTAGAACTATAACATTTAAATAATAATTATAAAATTTTACTGATAAAAAGTGACATTTAAATGAAAATGTATTATTATAATTTTTCACTAAGAAATAAATTCTTTAGTCAAATTATGTAAAGTTATAGTAAACTGACTTTTATTCATAGAATTAAATAAATATTACATACAGTTCATAGTGTTTGAAAAGTCGTTAATCATAACATATTTTATGCTATAATTAAAATTAATATTTTTGTGTTAGCATAACTATTGAATGCTTCTTATAACTTAGTATGATTTCTTATCTGTTAAATGAAATTAATCTCTAACATTCATCACTTTACAATTTCTAAAAGTATAAGGGAAATTTTTAAGTTATGATGAAAACTGATTTTGACGTTTTTCTAAAAACGAGGTCTTGCTGTTATAGTTATCACTTCATAATATTATTTGTTTTCAAATAACAGGAATAATATACTTTTTTGTAAATAGAAATTTGCTGCAGACCTACAGAGATTTTATGGGAGGTAACCTTCGAGTTATAATGTGTGGCAGTGCTCCATTATCACCAGACACACAAGCCTTTGTCAGAGCTTGCTTAAGTGTTCAAGTTACACAAGGTTACGGAGTAACGGAATCTGCAGCCTGTGCAACAATTATGGATTGTATGTATGCTTCTGAATACCATCAAAACATCAAATCATTACTTACGATATATGTATACAGAATATTATCCAGGAATAATTAAACATTTAATGACTTTGAAAGAATTGAGGAAAAATTAAAATCAGTTTTTATTTCTATTTGTAAAAAAAATTGTATTTATTAAAATTATTTTAAAATAATGCTTTGTAAAAACTATTTATGAACACTTATTTATATTTTGAAAAATAGTAAGTAAAATTTTCCATAATTTTCAATATTTATACGTTATGAAAAATGCAAATGAAAAATACTGTGAAAAATAATAAATTTCATCTATTTAAAGTGTGTTATTGCTTAAAACGATTTAAAAGTAATAAATAATATTTTTCTTAACATGCAGTATTTAAATGTAAGATGCCATTATTTGATCTCTTTTATGGCTTCTAAATGAATTCTTATAAATGAGAAATTTGCATGATTTAGATGCAAATTTCTCAATTAGAGGAAATTTCAAAGATACTATTTTCTGATTCTTTGATAATGATACTAAGTTTTCAGCGTTTTTTATTTTGAGGCCAAAAATTAGGAATGCACTCTATGTAGTAAAAGATCAAAGTTTCAAACTTATTCGAAGCGAAGTTGGCAGTTTCTTTACAAACCTATAGTGCTTTCTTTTCTACATTACCGTTATTGTAAGTTTTTTGGTGTGGTAAGAAAAATCTTTGTTTGACAAAAACATAACAATATTTATATATTTTGTTCGTAGGAACTAGCTGTACCTCAAAAGAAAAGGAATACGGAACTCTTTTTTTACTCAAAGAAAATTTCTGTTTCTGAATCTCAAATTAATTTTTATATTTCAATTACCACATTTATGGTGTTCTCGTTGAATGAATAAAAAATAGTGCTATCTGTTATGGAGCATTAAAACTCAGAGTGGAAATAAGAAGGACGAAAAAGGAGTCACTGAATGATATAGGAAAATATTCTCATACAATCGAACAAATGTAAACGCTTATTTAAATATTAAATATATACATTGTATATAACTTATTTTTTTATGAACTTTTCAGCAATGATCTTTGACTAAGGCAAGTACCAACCTCGTTGAAATCCGCACCCGAGAATGAAGCATTTCTTCCAAAGACTATCATGGCCTCTATTTTCGAAAAAAATATTTGTAGTTTAGTGATGGATAAAATATAAGGCAACTAAATAATATGAATGTATTTTTTTCTTAATTATTAGTGCTATCTCCTTCAAACTTTCATTTCAGTCGAAGGAAACCGAATGTTTCATTCCGCCGGAATAATAGGTCGAATGAAAATAAATATCAAGTTAAATTATTACGAATATAATTTCCTTGTTAAATAGGATTTATTAAATTTACTATTGTTATTATTACCTCTGATTTTAATTAAATAACTTTAATTTAAGAAAATAAAATATTTCATTTTCATAGATTCTTATAATTTCTCGTTTTAGTTGACGATTACTCAGTTGGAAGAGTTGGTGCACCTCTTTGTACATGCAGATTACGTTTGGTTGATTGGAAAGAAGGTACGTATCGAGAAAAAGTATTAAAAAATTATCGGGTGTTCACTAGTATATATAATTAAAACTTTTTACATCACAGATACTTCATGGCAATAATGCAAGTTTTCAAGTAACTGTGGTTTGTAGATGATGGGTTTTAATTTGATTTGTCTATGATTTCTCTTTATCACAATGGCTGATTTCAATAATATGAGATATCATCACACATCAGTTTAACATGATTTAAAAGATATTGGATTGGGTAGAGGGTTCTTGTTGAATGAACTCTTCAAGATCACTCAGAAACAATACGTAATCAACAATGTAATGTTTGCAATTTATTTTTTCAAGACTTGAAAGACAAATTTGATAAATAAATTGTTTCTTTAATAAAAAAGTAAAAGTAACAAAATTTTACTTCTAATATTACTAGATTGTGAAATACATTATGAAGTAAGAAGATTTGTTTGAAAATTGTATTTAGTACTTATATAGACTTATTAAGTATGCTTAATAATTATTTATATTTATAAAAATTTCTTACCATCAAAAATATCCAGAAGAAAATCTTATGTATAGAAAAGTAATTACAAAATGAAAACTAATTTTACTGTTACTAATTTAAATTTATGTCTTGTATTTTAGAATACATAAGCTTGAAAAAAAACTAAGTATATTATATTTAATTTTTATGATTGTTGTTTAAACAGAATTGAACAAGGATTAATATCTAAAATACTAAATGGAAAACATTAAATATGTATAGAATGATAGCTGTATAAAATAATTCAAGCAAGTATACCATTAAATTACGTTAAAATCATTATTAAATATTAACAGTATATTCAACAGGAATATTTAAATCTATTGAAGAAAATCTGCTTAGTGAAATTCCCAAGAACAAACTATAATTTTTATAAAATGTTTGCGGTACTCCTTACAAAAATGATTACGGTTCACAAATGCATATCTTAGCGAACAGGTGTAGGTAAAAGAGTGAAATACAGGTTTGGAAACATAGTAATGAAGTATACTTTTTTCATGAAAGTACAATGTAAATAACGGTATAAAGTTATCACATTCGCGATCGGAAATTTCTTCTATTGAAAAATAAAATACAGACCATTATTATATATTTAAATTTGTTTTAAAAATAATAAAACTTTTCATTTGTGCTGAAGTGTTAATCATTTGCATCACTCTTCAAACGACATTATCATGCCAAATTTTGTAGTTTTATGTCAAATTTTTGAGTGTGTATATTTTTTTGTAACAGGATATGTGATACTGAAATCAAATAAGAATTGATCAGCTTAGCTATAAATGACGTCTAGTCACCATTACTTTCACTTGGAATAATATGGCTTTCAATAGGGATTGAGTAACATCTGAATAGAATAAAGTTTGCTTTTAGTAATGAAATTAGGTAGTGATAACAGTCCTGTGCTTAATACAGTAAATAATACCTACTTTATCTTGAAATATTGTTAACAACGATATTTTATGTTTTCTGTGATTAATAAAATAAAAGTAAAAAACTATGAATATTAAAGAATAATTTTTGAATGTTGCTGACTAAATCCTTTATAACAGCCTGAAGAATTATCTCATAATAATGAATCTGCATTCACTGAATATCTCTTTACCTACTTTTCACAGTGGAATGTCTAAAATAAGGAGGCCCCACAGAAATATTTTTTCTTATTGAATTTACATTGAGCCGTTACCAGTAAATTAAAATTCCAAATTATTTTGATGTATTGTCACAGATCTCAGTATTGAGAAATTTATAATTATTGAAAATACTAATTTTAACTTAAACTAATTCTATATTTTATTTCGCTTTAATCCGTTACATTCTAAATAAAATAAATTAGAGCATTTTTGAGAAAATATAATGAATGTGCAGGCTATTAAATTTCACATGGAAACTCATTTTTCTGATTTGTATACTTAGGAAACTACCATGTTCGCGACAAACCAAATCCAAGAGGAGAAATCGTTCTTGGTGGTGATTCTCTTTCTCTAGGATATTTTAAAAATCCTGTACAAACGATGGAGTCCTTCAAAATAGAAGGAGGAGAAAGATGGTTTTATACAGGAGATATTGGAGAAGTTTTTCCGAATGGAACACTTAAAATCATTGGTAAGTGCTGTATAAAACTTATATCTATGATATCTGTACGCATTCTATGTAAGGTATTTTTTAAAAATTGTGAAATTGAATTTGAAAATACCTTATTTTTTGGAACTTATGGACTTTAAAAATTACAGTGCAAATCATTTCTGAAAATATACTGATAAAAATAAAATTAAAACAAAGAAAGATTTTTTTGTGTGATAAATAAATGAAATTCATATGAATTGCATCATTTATGAAATGTGTTATAGTTAGTTTATAATATTTATGTATTATAAGTTTTATATAAATGTATAAGTTTTAGTTTATAATAAATTTGTCCAACAGTTTGTATATTTGGTATGTAGTTTAAGGGAGTCACACAAATAAGAACATGTTGGGGAATTGAGAAATATGTGATTACGGTTTTAGAAGAAATTTCAAGCTTCTTACAAATCGCTAATTAAATGAATAAAAGACATCATATTGTAAATAAGAATGAATCTGGCTTAAAGTAAACTATTCATATGTTTGACTGTTGAGAGATCGGATGAATTTATTGGCAATTACTATAAGTTAACACTCTGTAAACAGCATTGCTCCTTTCACAACGTTAATTTGTATTTTGTTAATAATATAATTTTTAAGAGGAATGAAAAATGTTGTGTATAATACAAAATATAGTAGCTTTTGTAGCTATGGTTATTGGATGCTGATTTTTTTCGTGAAAAATTTCTTGAATTACATCCCTAAATGATGACACATAAATGCATACATGCATAGCGGTGTGGTCGAGCTTCGGACTGTACCTTAAGGTTAACTGGTTTGGAATACTCGCATATCACCAAGCATTTAATAATTTTGAACCATGTTCAGGTGACGAGATCCCATATGAGATGGCACCCTCCTCTCCAAATCCAAGCTACATCCGCGGAAGGGCTTTGGAGATCACATATTAACGTAGACCCGTCCCCAACCCATGGAGCTCCAGCAATTCAGCGAGGGAAAATTTGGTAACTCTCCCTATCACTGTCCGCGGCAAATGATGTTTCACTTTATCACGTGATGAACAGACGTGGAAAAAAATTTTTCATATGCATACTTCTTACTATATCCCGCATTTATTCTAATTTTCCACATTTTGCTTCCTTTCATTTTGTGGTTGCTATGAATGACAGTGTTATCCGTCCTTAGCAATTGTCCAGCAGTGTATAAAGAGTCTCCGAAGCGATAAAATTTTCCAATATGTTAACGTGTCACCATTCCAGAAATTTGTTAAAAATGTTTCAATTCTTAATACTAAGATAACATTAGGTAAAATCAATCTTTTTAAGAAAAGAAAAACTTATTTTTATAAAAGCTCACGATATTGTAAAAATTGTAAGGAATTATAAATATATTTTAAAAAACGTGAAAAAAGCTATAAGCATTTTTATTACATTTGCAGTTTTTTGATTTGCCCTTAAAGAACTTACTATATTATTTTTTGAATATTTCTATTTACTTCTAAGCAAAACCGTGAGTAAGATCTTTTTTAGTGCAATTTAACAAAAGAAAAGTATTGTGTATATTACCAAAAGAAAATTATACAATTTAACAAACTAAACGTAAAATTTAACAAAGTAAATGTAAAATTTAACAAACTAAATAAAACGTAAAAAGAAAACTAAGTTTTATTATATCATCTTGATAATAAAATTCATTATAATTTTTTAATGTGTGAGAGAATATAGAAAACCAGATTAACTCTTATAGAATTAAATTTCTCTATAGAATTTTCTATAGAGAAATTCTATTAACTCTTATAGAATAAAAAGAAGGAAAAACAAATTAATTTTATTGAATTAAATGAAAAGTATTGCTAACAGTAACAAGAATTTTTTGTCTAAGAGACATATGTTTCATTTCTTATTGAATGAAGTATCTCATTTGACAGCTACAAATAATTATAGAATATGTATAAATGTTTCGAATTTTAAAAGAAAAAATTAACAAATTATTGTTAAGTGAGATGCATATATTTGCAAGTTTCATGATCTATATAGAATTCACAATTTTTATTTCTCATGTGTGATTAATTGACTTAAACAGTGACTTTAGTGTTAAATAATACCAGAGATTTTTAAAAAAAAGAAGCTTAAAATGCTGAAAGTAAGCCAAGAGAGATGAAATGATAAGGTAAACATGCTTTGGATATAACAGAAAAGACAATATTATAATAAATAATCAAAATATAAAATATTAGTACAAATATGCTTTTTGAATAAATCTTAACTTTTTGTATAGACTGACACTAGAGAGAGGAAAAGATTTTAAATCTAATATTCTTTATAACATTTTTTGTTCAACAAGTGATTTATCTGATTTATCGTTAGAGACTTAGCAGCTTTTGAAAAAAACAAATCTTTGAAATGAACCAATATTAATCCAATATACTCGAACTAATTGTACAAGACTTGTTTACAGAAACAAAAAAGAATGCAAGAGAGACATATAAAAGTTAACGTGTAGAGATTCATTATAAAAAATTAATTAAAAAATGTGGACAGATATTAATTTATGGAATGTTCAGAGATTAAAAAAATCACTTGCTCAAATGAATGTTCAAATAATTATACTATAAATGTTAATTAATTAATTTTTTGCATAAAGAAATGCAATTTTATTGATAATTTTTTCTGCAAGATCCAGGGAAGTGATGCATAATTTTCTTCATTAATTTATTCCTTAAAAGTTTGATTATATGCCCTTCTCAAAACTCCTTCAAAAATATTAATATGATTAAAAATTATTCATTACCATTTTATTCTAAAATTATAATCTGAAATTTTATATATATATATATATATCATAATTATGTATTACAAAATATATATGGTTTGGAGAATAAAATATATTGCCTTTATGAAAATGCGAAAAGTATTCATATTTTGTATTTATTTTATCTAGACAGGAAAAAGGATCTTGTGAAGCTACAATTTGGGGAGTATGTTGCACTAGGTAAAGTTGAAGCTGAATTGAAAACTTGCCCTCTTGTAGAAAATATTTGTACTTTCGGGAACGGGCTACATTCTTATATAATTGCTCTTGTTATTCCGAATTATCATCAACTGAAAGTTTTAGCGAAAGAACTGGGAAAAGAAAACTTATCTTTTGAGGAAATGTGTGCTGATGAAGAGATTACGGATGCTGTTACTGAAAATATTCGACAATACGGAAAAAAGTGTAAGTATCCTCTGTAATTATATTTATACAATCCTCAGCATACTGATAGGTTAAAAAGTGTCTTTTCATCTTGTTGTAAAGATGTAGGATAAAAAAGTACAGTAGACGATCATTGTTACGAACATTTAATTTATGAATACTCTTAATTTTACTAACTTAGTGGCTGGTCACTTACATGATACCGTAGACGCATAATTTTAATTACCATTTGCAAACTAAAATTTCGGAAAAACTTTTTATTTGCGAACTCATTTTCATTTATATTTTGTTTATTCTTTATCTTATTTTTCCATTTTTTTTATTTTATGCTTGAGAAACATGAATTGATGTTTCATTTGCGAAAAATAAATCTTTTGAAATGGGATAACAAACTCAATTGTTGACGTTGAAATCGGAGATTTTTTGAAGAAATTCATGTAGAATTTCTCTCTCCTACAAACGTTTTACCGGTCATCATTAGCGTATAATCAGTAGCTTCGGGTGTAAATATCAAATAATTCTTTCGTAAGGATTGATCACAGTTTGGATGGTTTATGAAATTGACATTCCGGGAGCAATGCATTCGTCTCTCTATACTTTGAATGATGAAGCAGATAAATATGTTATCTAAGTCATTTTGACTTGAACTTATTAAAGAAACCACCGTAGTTGAAGACAGATAAGAACATTTATCTGACTATTTGAATGAAGATGAGTTATTTATTTAGGAACCTTGACAAAGAAACCCACTACTGCTATTTCATTTCAGAACATTTTGACTCAGATACATTTTATTTGTATGTGAGAAGTATCAGATAATCAAATGGTTAGGAATGAGAATAAAAATGAATTTTTCTCAGACATCGAACAGGAAGAAAATGATTTATATTACTATGACATCTACAAACTACATTTTTTTGCGAAAAATATTACTTCAAGAGACAGCAAAATGTTTTAAAAATGTAGTTTGAAGCAAGAAAATAAATAATTACTTTGCTAGATTTTTCAGCAATAAAATGAAAGTAAAAATCGTTCTTAAGTATGAATTTCATTTTGCATGTATGTTTCTTAAATAGTGGTTATTAAATAATTTTCTCTTATAGTACTTCTAAAAGATAAATTAGTTTGTTAAAAAAATTATTTTAAGACTTAACATACTCACTTATTTTTCTATTTTACGAAATTTCAACTTTTAGAAGTGTTTCACTGGTCCTTAGGAGTTCCTAAGAACGAGTGTAATGTATAAAGCAAGAAATCTTGTAAAATTTATATATTGAAGTGGGAAATTAAAAATTTAAAAAAATCGGCGCATGTTATTAAGTACCGGTAAACTAACGACTATAATAAAATTTGAAGTATATCATCAAAGTTTAATAATCTTTTCTTTAAATGACGAAAGTATAAAATTTTCCATTCTGTACACAAACATACTTCTTACAAAGCAATTTATGTCATTATTTCTTAAGGAGCTCATTTAAATCAAATTATCATTCCTCAACAGACTTTCTCAACATACTTTTTTCATACCAAGAAAACGAAATAGCCAACCTGCATCTGTGGAGGCATAGGGAATCCATTGCAATATATCCTACTATGTCCAAAAGTATGTTTCCACCTTAAAAAGCAAACAGAAGTCCTGAGTAAACAGATGTTTATTTTCTAAAATTATACTTTTGGAACAGCCACAAGCTCCAAATACTTGTCCAATTACTGAAAGATCTGTCCGTAAAATGTCTTAAACTCTGTAGTAATGTCTATATTTCATCTGAAAGTAATCTGTGCGAAACCTTCTATTAGTAGAAAACTTAAAAACTTCAGGACTTATTACTTTGTCTTACTTACTTAGTGGGAATTGTTTATTCAACAGATATGAACAATCAGTATTTACGACAAAAACTTTCTAAACTTTCAAAAATTAATACCTAACTAGACTCTAATTATTTTAGTTGTTATTTTGTCTCTTTATCAATGTATTTGATTAGTCAAATCTCGTTTATGTTTGTGTTAATTTTATTGGGATTACAGCCTCTTCTCAGTATCGTGACAAAAAGTATAATTTATAAAATACCGTGCCTTCAATTTTCAATGATTTTCTCCTTAAAATAAATGATGTCTGTTAAATTTATGGTACAGTAAGGGGTCTCTCGCAGCTATTTATCTTTCTGTTTGTGTAGAACATGGCATATGCAAGCAAGAAGACAATCCAGAGTACTATTTGAATTCTGGCCTACAGAGTTTTGCTTTTCACCTGAAGAAGCCAAACATATCCAGTCATAAAAATTTATATTTTTCAGTCCAGAGAATATAGTAGATATCATGACTTTCCTTTTCAACAACTTTTTAGATACTTGAAAACATCATTTGCAACTAACTCAAATACCAAATGTTTATGCAGTAGTGTGAATCAAACTTGACTAAATATATGCCTATTTAATGTGTTCTTTAATATGCCCTTATTAGTAGTAAACTTAACAACTTTAGAATTTATTAGTTTGTCTTATTTATTCAGTAAACTATTTAATCAACACACATGAACAATCTGTATTTACGACAAAAACTTTAAAAACTTTCAAAAATTAATACCTAACTAGGCTCTAATTATAGTAATTTTTATCTTTGTATCAAAATATATTTGATATATCAGATCTCGTTTATGTTTATATTAACTTTACTGGGATTACAATCCCTTCCCTGTAAAAATTTACAGCAAACTTATTCCGTTTCTAAAATTTTTCTATTAAATTGAAATTGAACTCTCAAGTTACGAGAATATCTATGAACTTATTAGGGCTGCTGAATTGTTATGTCAGTTTTATTCAACATATATAGAATGTTTTATTAATTTTTTTAATATATTCACACACTTTGTATATCTTAATATATTCAAGTACATGCTACTTAAATATTTATAAGATAAAAATGAAAGAGTTATTATGTAGTCTGTTAATATTTACTGATAATTTCTTATATTAATTGTTATTATATTCTCTTTGCATGATTATTCTGCGTTATTTGTTTTCTTATAATATGGCTTATAACTATTTACAAAATTGCCAATTTGTATTCTTCTGAAAGCTTTCTATATTAATCATATATCCTGTGTAATCATAGAGTTTTTGCAATTATTATCTCTTAAACTGTTAAAACATGTAACTGAACTGTGTGATGTGATCACTACTAAGTAGCTAATTGTAAGTTTCTAAATACCTTTACCAATGTACCAATTATTCTATATTCAGTAATTCTGCTGTGCACGTTGCGGTCTTTTTGGGGCCCCGACTAGGTGTTGGGGTCTATTAAAGTTCATTGTAAGGGAATATTACAGGATAAATAAACGGTACAGAACGTAATTCTCTCACTTATTACTTGTGTACTGTATTTCAGCATATATATTGAACAGACTTCCACATCTAGAATTCAATGAAAAAAACCTTTAATTTCTTTTTCATTTGAAATATTAATTCATAAACTAGATTAAAATTAACTTAGAATCTGATTTTTAAGCTATTAAAATATTACATGCAACTTTTCTATTTAATGAAACTTATTTATTATTTGAAATTTAATTTCTCTTTAACCTTACAAATCTGTTCTTGAAGAGGAACGAACGTATGAAGTTAAAGGGACTTTGCTTTTTAATCTAGAACAAATGCAAGGAATAAAGACTAGAGGAGTGTAGCCATATATCAAGTATAAGTGATCAATATTTTACAAGTAACACAGTCTGTAGATGCTTACAGTCACTTGATCAAGAAATGCCGTAAGAGCAATATAAGCTCTAGTTGCTGTAGTCTATAAATTGTATCTTAAGATAATCTGAGCTTTGATGATTAGGCTTGAGACTATATTGTTTGAGAAGTAGATTGGTTTTTCTGCTCTTACGGTATAAATGCAAGTATATTCAGCAATATGATCAATGTCTTAATAATAACAAATAACTCGCTGCGAGAAACTAAAATTGACAATAATTTGCTAAAAAATATCCCCATGGCCGTTAAAACTATATTTATACTTTGTGACTATCAGCAGGTAACTTATGAACTTTAAATTATATATATATATATATATATATATATATATATATATATATATATATATATATATATATATATATATATATATATATATATATATATATATATATATATATATATATATATATATATATATATATATATATATATATATATATATATATATATATATATATATATATATATATATATATATATATATATATATATATATATATATATAACAATTTTCATTTCTATTTGTTGTGCAAAATATTTCAAATATTATTTTATACGTAATTTCTTAGTAAAACATATATTTAATTATTTAATATCAGATTATGATGATAAAGAATTCTTTTCCCTAGGTAATCTCTATGGATCAGAGCTACCTTACAAAGTAAAACTTTGTCATGAAGAGTGGAGTCCAGATTCTGGTTTAGTAACTGCAGCATTTAAACTACGAAGGAAGATTATTGAGAATTATTATAAATCTGTTATTGATGCCATGTATGCTGGAAAAGAGGGTACAAGTTGTCCATGATAAATTTATATCATCGTCTAGGAATTCAGCTGAAGTCTTATTCAACCGCATTTAGCAAATAAATTCTTCAGCTGCTCTGTCACTCGAAAGATGCCCATGTTGTATCTTTTAGGGAACCATCAAGTCCATTAGTCAACTAAGCAGCTTCTGAAAGTAGTGTGTTTGGAAAGAATATATAATTTATGAAACTAAAGCAGACATTTGGGAACAACTTATTTTCTATTTAATTTTAGTGTATTCTATGAGAAAATATTGAAAATTTTTTATTGGAAAATAAAAATTAATTGCACTTTTAACGCAAAAATAATTTTAAAATTTCAAATTTTTCATTTAAATTTAAAAAATGTTGGATGATATAAACTGTACCAAATATTGTAATAAAAGTTTTTGACATAAATGCATTTCATTATGTGTACAGTACTGCTGACAAAATGAGGTAGAAATTCATTTATCTCTATAGATTCAAAATTAGTAGAATGAGACTGAAATTATTCCCTACTCGCTGCGAGAACCTTGTTTTCAAAAACCTTACGACAATGATATTTTGAAACATTACATGAGAAATATTATATAATAATACCACTTTTTTATTACACTTATATTTGTACATACTTATTTGTACAATTTACTTTACAGAGAAAAGACAGTGCTCCTTTCGAATTTCAATGAGAGTCAGTCTGGCATTTCCCTGTTTTGCTTAAGATACTCTGCTTACATTAATAATTATAGTTGCTAAATATTTTTTCCAGATGAAGTACAACTATGTAGCATAATTTCAAATGAGAAATTTTAATGTAAGTATTACAAAAATTATCAAAAACAGATATTTAAGTTTTTATTCGTCATTTTATTGTTCCATTTTGCACCCAAAGGACATATTTAACAAAAAATTCGGTGTTTATAAGTAGAATTTCAAACTAATATCAGCATTTCTAACCTAAATGCTAATTGAATCCATGATTTTTTGAATTGAAAATCCTATAACAGACAATTACTCCCTTTAACACAAATTTCGTTGAAGGTTTTATTATTTCCAACATAAATAAAATGGTAAAAGCAAGAATATGGAAATCTTGCATAAAAAGCTTTCTTCGTATCACACAATAAAGTACATTAGCAGTATTAGTATTTATAAATCAAATTCAATACTATTTAGCTTCAAAATTTCATTAAATAATATAATCTAGTTTTTTCACTTCTAGTATTATGAAAAAGATTTTGATTTATACAAATTAGTAGTTTATACCATCTACTCTATGAAATCTGCCATCCAACTTGTTCAAAAGAAAATGCAACTATGGGGACCTTTGGATTCTATCTGACAGCCGTAGTTCAACTCAACATCTCAAAAATGTGACTCACGCAGGAGATAAAACCAGTTTATATATTCTACGAAAAGTAAAGCTCATCCTCACCAGGCAAAGTATATTTTCAATGAATCCCATCCCATGTTAATATCTGTGGTAATGAATTAGCCGACACTCCTCCAAAGGAAGGACTAGAGCACCTGTTAGTTTCACCTCAGAACTCACATATTTAGAGTTATTCTCTAGGCAAAAGCCCCTTCCCCCCAAAAAAAAGATTAATACCGCGGCTTCACAACCGGTATAAAGGCAAATATATATATATATATATATATATATATATATATATATATATATATATATATATATATATATATATATATATATATATATATATATATATATATATATATATATATATATATATATATATATATATATATATATATATATATATATATATATATATATATATATATATATATATATATATATATATATATATATATATATATATATATATATATAGTTACTAGTATAATTTATAAAATATGCAATGAATATAATGAAACAAAATACAATGAAATGCCAAATGGAAAATAGTACACTGAAAATTTAAATGCCAAAAGTAGAATATCAAATGGAAGACAACACATTGAAATATTAAAGCATTGAAATATTAAATGGAAAACAATATATTGAAATATCAAATGGAAAATAACACATTGAAAATAATAGAATGAAAAGAATTACATTGAAAACACTTTAAAGAAAGATAAATATAAAATGAATAAATGGAATAATTATTTATTCTTGTGCTTTTGTCTATACATCTAATTTTGCATTTATATATATATATATATATATATATATATATATATATATATATATATATATATAATAAAAAACCAGGACTTTCTCTATTTCTTCCTTGTGACAGGCAGACCAACACATGTCTGTTCTGACTAGCCACTGGTCTGTCCCGACAAGCCGGTATTGTTAATTAAAATGAACGCACATCTTCATGAGTGTAAGCAAAAATGAAGATAACAAAGATCGCGATTATTTTTAAGCCTTCAACAATCCTGTTTTATGCTCACAACTTTGATCACCAGCAAATAACAAGAATGGAAACCATTGTTATTTATGATTTATAAGGAAAAAGTAATTCTCGTTATTGTGATGCTGATTATTTGATATGGTTCCCTGCAAACTTGCAAGGATAGTTTTTTTTAAAATTATCTGCGTATTTACTCATCTTTCTAACCTTGCATTTTTTAAGGTTTATTCTCCCGCCCCCCATTAATTTGATTTAAGTTTTCTTTTGCTTTCTTTATTTCTATTAGGTTAAGAAAAAAGTTAATGACGAATTCTGAATCTGATTTGCAACAATATCTATTAAGAATCAAATTTCAGATATATTAAATTTTCATATTATCTTACCTGTATTTTCTGAATTTTTCCATCGCCACTTTTGCATCTTCCTTCTTTCTGAATATTTTCAAGATTTAAAAATTTAAATTATTTTAATTATTGAATATTAAATTAATTTAAAGTCACGGTTTATTTCAATTATTAACGATCAATGATTACACGAAATGAGTGGGAATTTCATTTAGATGAATAAATTGCCTTTAAGCGTTTATCCAGCTAACAGAAGCATCTTATGACATCGAAAAACTGATCTAGAAGAAAAAGCTCTGTTTCATTTGTGATATATATGATCAAATCTATTTAATAATAAAAATGTTGAATGAAATTTAAAGTTCATAGTTCTGCTCTCAGCTATTATTAAATTTCAGGAAAATATAAATGAGTCCACAATCTAAAAAGTGAAATGAAAGATTTCAAAGAAAGAAAAAAATGAAGGATGTCAAAGATTTCCCCCATTCTATTTATTAATATTTTTTCTTTGTTCTTAGTATTAGACTTTCCCTTTGGTGAGTAGCGTTTACGCTGCCATTATGAAACCACTTGCTTTCAATAATAGTATTATTAAATTTAACTTGTATAAACCTATATTTAATAAAAATGTACTTTGTTGTATTCATTAGGTGTGATTGTTATGCGACAAATACACGTTCATGGATTGACTAAGTATCAGGTACTTTCCTCAAAATTATGTTCTATTGCTAAACTTAAATTGAGGTTTGCCACTTAATGACATCAAAATAAGACAATGCACAATTATACATTTTCAATGTATCTATTGTATTTTGGAAGTAACATACAATATTTACAGTCCTATATGATAAGGGATTAATCGTAATAGTCGTTGATTTCAATGATGTAAAACTCCTGCTAATAATTTGTGATTGATGCATTTTGTTGCTGCATAGTGAGAAGAAGTAAATCCCATTTCACAGGAAATGGCACTGTGATATTCTTGGTATTGATATCCCTCACAGTTATTTCATTCTACTGTGATCCGTTAGGGATTTGCCAAGATCTTGAAACTTTCGAATGCATATTTGTATTCATTGAAATTAAAAATACTTTAATTGAAATTATTTCACTATTAATGGAAAGAAACGATATTCTGCACTTCTGCTTGATTTCCCTAAAAGATGGAACCTAACCTCCCTCAAAGTTATTCTACATTTTGCACTGCAGATGTTTAAAGTTAGGAAACATTTCTTAATCCCCCCCAAAATGAAGTATTGTGAATAAAAACAGTCTGTTTTTTAAAATTAAAATTAAAATAAATCGATTCATTTAAAAATATGCACACCTTGTATACTCAATAAATTCCAGTTTCTCTTGTTGGTTTTTGAATGGTTAAAAACTGCTTTGTTAAACATTTCATTACATAAAATTTTAACATTGTTAAAATCATTTTTTATGTTTGAAAAATATTTCTGCAACAAATTATAGCTTTATAACATTTTTTTTAGTTGGTGTTCAAAACAATGCCTCCAGTCACTTGTTATATTGAGTAACAAAATGAAAAAACATTATAATTAGTATCTGAGTTACGGATAGAATTCAGATTCCATTGTTAGGGATACCAGAACTTTTGATCTTGAAATCTCAGCTCAAATAAGGACCTTAATATAAAGGATTATTTTACGATAACAACAATTTATTATATAATCGTATCACTTTATAAATGTTAGAATTATTGTTTTTCACATTCAAATGAACAAAGCAAGAATAGAACGATTATTACTATCACGTAAATAAATCCTATTATTCTTTTCCTAGTAACCTTTCTATGAGTATTAAATCTCAATATTATACATGTGTATAGATTGATCTTAAAATATTTTAATACTTCATAATATTGTAAGAAAAGTAAAATATTTAATGTTATAAAAATAAATAATTTTAAGCTGTTACATTTAATTTTTATAGGCAATGATTGCCAATATTTATAAAAAGGAAACTTAACTTATTTGAGATAATTATTACAACCTTATTTAAGACATTATATCAAATGTAAGTTGTATTCATTAGTTAAAACAATGAAAATTGAATACCTCTAGTATAAAATATGTTAAATGAAAAATTCGTACTGAATAAACTTAAATATTTTTCACTGTAATGAGAGCATAAATTGAGTGTAGAGTGATCGATCTAGAGCCTCAATTGAGATGTGTAGGTGGTGTTTGTCATTGAACTTTTTTAGAAAACCTTTTTCATTACACATATATAAGTACATATAATATAATGAACATTTAATAAGTTTTAATTTTATAAGTAGAAGTACGCATAATAATATGTGTGGCTGACTGCTATGTACCTTAACAATTAAACTGAAGATAAATTGTATGTTAATGTTTCAGAAGTGACGTGACTCGTTTTTTGTGTAAGAAAATATTACCTAACATTATACATATATATATATATATATACATACTATATATATATATATATATATATATATATATATATATATATATATATATATATATATATATATATATATATATATATACATATATATATATATATATATACAGGGTGATTATAAAAACTTTGCCAACATCTGCACTTCTAGCGTCCATTCATTTAACCGATCAAGATGATACTTCAAATATAGTTCTTTTGAGATATGCGCTCGAGATTCTGTGAATGGCAACACAGTGGCCCTCGCGGTTACAGTTATAGTGACAGAAACTCGAAATTTTCGAATGGCAACACCTACTTTTTACCATCGCAAAATGTTCAGCACATGCGAAAACACTAAATAGCGTTGAAACGGTACCGATATGTCCGAAAACCGACGTGTTATACACATACAAACAGTTCTTCAAGGCGCACGGAGGAATAATGCATACGACAGAGACAAGACACTGCTCAATGATGAGAACACATAGAGAAAAAAATCTTTATTAATTTCAAACATTTTCCACATGAGTGCCATCACAGGCAATTACGCATTGCATGCGGGAGACGGTGGACAATGTCGCTGCACGCAACATGGCACGAGGGATGTTTCCAATCTCACGCCGTATAGAATCCTTTAAGTCCGACAATGTTTGAGGATTGCACAGATAAACTCTGGATTTGAGATAGCCCCAAAACCAGAAATCCATAGGCGTCAGATCTGGGGATCGCGCAGGCCACGGAAAAGGATAATAGCGTGAAATGATGCGATATATATATATATATATATATATATATATATATATATATATATATATATATATATATATATATATATATATATATATATATATATATATATATATATATATATATATTATATAATATATTTTGCGGCAGTCATCTATAAATTATATACTCTATATAATTACAGCAGAATATAAAATTATATTAGAATATAAATTATATATACTGCATGATTACATATTAAATAATAATAAGTACATTATAAATTCTCTGAAAAGTTTTTAACTAAGCTTATAGAAATGTTTTTCGTTTCGAGTTGATTTCAGGTGAACAATTTATCCTTTAACCCTGAATTTTTAAAATTTTTTAATTCCCATGCAATTATTTTAAAGAGGGTCTTATAGTCTTATTTCATATTCTGTAATTAAAACATGCGAAGTGAAATAGCAAATTTACTGTGTTTTAAACATTCATTAGACTCCAAATGGAAGGTTCTACTTTTATCTTTGTATATTTATCACATATTATGTTCACTCTTGTTATCAGCTGATTGAATTTCTGAACTTCTTTTATAAAAATTAATCTTATTTTTATAAAAGAAGTATAAATTTTTATAAAAGACACGATAACAACAACATGCAATTTTTTTCTATTTATTAGGTATTTTGTTGTCTACGGTATTCACATAAAATTATTTATTGTATATAAACGCTTATAGAAAGTGTTTGCTAACAATTTAAAATGATCACAACACAAAACAAATAAGTACCACATTTATTTATTTTTATAACAATTGCACACATTCATTGAGCACTCGAATAAATAATTACTTCTCAATTCCTTACAAAATACATTTGGAGATATTCAACTATATCAGCCCTTAATATGGATCATTATGGCACAGCCAGTCATGAACTACTGAGACTTTCGTTCAGTTTGCAGAATGTATTTTATCCAAGAATGCCAAATTATTAAAACAATGTTAAAATTAATGTATTTTACTGAAAGTACAGTAAAATCATAAATCATTCATCACATTTATTTGACAAAACTAAAATTACAAAATTTTTTACATAGAATAGCAAACATGTTTTAAAGATAAATGAAAATTAATTTTCTTACAGATCTACTTTAAAATTTTCCATTCTGTATGAGGATTATATTGTGTATAAAATAATGCTTTTGATATACCTATAATCAACGACAAATATACTTAATTATAAATAAAATGAAATTTAGCTGGATTAAAGAAATTTCTGCCTCTTTAAAAGGTTTTCACCTTTTAGCCAATTATACGTTTTCATTAACAAAGTTATGTCAGTTAGTATAAGGTTTATTAATTATCAATGGGCTAAATAGTTACTGAAATGAACTGACATTTTATTATCAGGAAGTAGTATATAGTGTTAAAAGTGAAAGAAATTATATATATATTCTTTATTTAAATATATAAAAGATGAATTATTATATACTGTTACACAAAAGCTTTTCTATGAATTTCTCTTTCAAAATATGATTTAAAAAATTAGGAAAATTCCGCTTCATAACTAATAGTAATTAAAATACGTAAATAAGCTATAGATCAAAAACTGGAGTAAAAATATGGGACAAATAAATTAATCATTATGTTCATATAGAATCAAAGATTGCAAATGAAATTTTTATTTTATCTTTTTAAGTATCTAAAACGCTTTTGATTCGTGATATTTAAATAATGCAGAGTCAATTTAGTTCTAATAAAAATTTGATATAGAAATGAAAATAATTCTTTATTTAAGTGTGAGAGTATAACGAAAACAGCTTAGCTTTTATTCAATATATTCCTGGACTGAAGGTTAAAAATCATAATTATTTCAATCCGTAGAAATTTAATACAATTATTCAGCATAGCATTTGCCATGATTAACATTCGTTAGAATATCAAAAATAATTCTTGTCTAGAGAGTAATTAGATAGAAATTTAGTAGTAGTATGAGTTGTGCTTTTGATGACTGCATGTTACAGCAGAAATTACTTGAGCCACATGAACCCTTGATACTTCTAAAAATATTCTAAGAATATTTACTTCCAAAAGAATCAATAATTGGGAACCAAAAGTAGCTATTTTAACATAATCATACATGTGCTCATAGATGATATTTTACAAAAAAATAAATGATAGCCGATGATATAATTTTTCATATTCTCTGAAATTAGGGAAACACAGCAAAAAAACTAATGCTAAATAATGCAAATCATGAATTCTTAAGTCTAATATTCGTCTTCAGCGGATCTGGCATTTGTACTTTATGAACTGAGGTAATTCAGGTAGCTTTATCAATGGATTAAAATTTTATAGCATAGTTTTTTGTAATATATGTATGCTTTTTAAAAATTTATTTTTTATGCACAAATAACGTAGTGAGTGATTTTTATAAGAGTATTTAAAACATACTTTTTTTATAAACATGACTATATTTGTGTTTTCATAATTCATAATTAATACATTTAAACGAAGTTACAACCTTTACATATTGTTGTTGATAGTATAAATTTTGAAATTTTAGAGTTATATCAAATAAGTTCTATTTGTAAATTGCAATATGAAAAATAATTACTGAAAAATATTTAATCATGTTAATTAAATAATTTTTGAATAAAAAAGTTGCTCATTCCTTATAAACAAAACAATTATACTTGTTGAAAAAATTTTCAATAATGTGAAAATGCCCAAAATAGTAAGGGCTTAAAACCACAAGTTTAATCAAAATGAGTTTTAAAATCCATGTTTATATTATTTTATTTGTTATTATAAGTCTCTTTCATTTTTGTTTAATTATGCATCTATTCAGTTCAACTGAAAAAAATAGTATTTAATGAGGAAAAATTGCATTTTCTTACTCGATGCATCTGGAATAAAAAAAAGAATAAGAGACTGAAAAAATATTTATGCCGGCAGCCTTTTGTTACGAAGAATCGAATAAATCAAAGAAAAACCAAAATGAAAAAATTATTTCATAACTTAATGTAGGGTAGCTGAGAAAAAAGAGATATGAAAGGAATAGTTAATATTTTATAACTTAAATTAATAAATTTATTCGTAAGAGATTTCTGAATCCAGAGTATCCAAAATAATATTGCAAACCATTTTAGTTATTGGCTCAGATTTACAGAAACCCTTAATTTATACATGCTAAAAAAGAAGAAAATGAGCTGTTTAGACATTCAATGAAAAATCTCAAAATAAATTGTTTTTGGATTATAAGGAGCCTTAGAAAAGAATCCTTTACCTTAAAGAGGATGAAAATTTTCCTTCTTTTTAAACCCCTAATCATAAGTCATTCTTATTTAATCAAACAAAATGTATAATACATTTTAAAATATAAGTTTAAGATTTAATTTGTACATATGTTTTCACATCTAGGAAAAGGATATTTATAGCACATTTCAAATTTAAAATACCTCATGAAAATTAAAATTCAGTCGTTTTAAGTATCTATGAAATATTTTCTTGAAAATATGTGAAATTAAAAATAAAATTAAAAAAACAACTAATTTTAAATTTAAATAAAGCTTCTAAAGTATTTAAAAATTTTATACACTATACACGCTTTTATCGTTTTAGAATAACGTTTACAATTCAATCTCAAAAAATTTTGTGGGAAAAGTGTTCAAAATTTCACACATCACATAAAATTTTTATTTAATTCATTGAATTTTCCTTATAAAAGTTCAAAAAATAAAATATCATAATGTTGTTTAGATTAATAATATGAATGAATTTTTAACTAGGTATTTTTTACTTTGTTTACGTTAAAGAAAATATCAATTTTCACATGAGTCATCCATCAATACATTATAATTAATGTGGAATATATGCATTAAAATGCATATTTTGATTTACAGATTCATATTGTACTCAAATTCTTTTAATTTTGTGTAATGTGTCCTAACATATTCGTAAAGTTTTTTTGGGATTTACTATCAGTCTTTTCTCTGTTTATTCACGAATAATTACGTTTTCCCGCTAATTAAAAACTAATTGTTTTTGCGTGATAAAAATGAAAACACATATTTTTTTTTAAATTGGTGCACTTTTACTGAAGTGTATTTAACATATTTTCAATTATAGTAGAAGAAATATCTAAATAAAACACTATAAGTTAAAATTTCATAGCGTTGAATATGAAAAAAAAATGTATGCTGCGCTTATATTTAAAAACTATATCTATATAAATAAATACTTTAATCAACAAAAGATCATTTTTTCAGTTTAAAATTGTGTTCAAATAAAGGAAGATTCAAATCAACATTTAAGTACTTAAAGTTTTGCTAAATATATAGTAATTAATTTCTACAATAAAAATATTATATTGATATAATGTTAAATGTTACATTATGAGATTTGTATTTTAGGTTCTTGTAGTTAACGTATTAAAATTAGCATGAGACACTCTCTCAATGATCATTTATAAATAAAGCTAATGAATTTGCAATTAACTTTGTCCATTGTGAAATAACATGCGTTGTATATATGTTTACATTTTAACAACACAAAATACATTTAAATATATTACAATTTCATTTTCAGTCTGTTATAGTCTTAGCCATCATCCTCAAGTTAAAAATATGGTTGGCTTTCCAATCAAAAATGTTTTCTTCCCTTGAGACAATATTTCTTTAGCACAAGTTTGCTGAATCTTAAGGAGTTTCTCTGTCTTGGCCTCGCACAAACGTAAATATATACATATACTCTCATTACATGACTGATTATCTGGAATGATTTAAAAAGTCTTTATTTCATAGTTATTTTTTTTCATAACTTGTGTCTCGCCATTTAGTTAAATCCATGTGTGG
The DNA here is from genome assembly GCA_037975125.1 of Latrodectus hesperus. Lineage (NCBI taxonomy): Eukaryota > Metazoa > Arthropoda > Arachnida > Araneae > Theridiidae > Latrodectus > Latrodectus hesperus. The sequence goes on from CM075854.1 coordinate 41,042,379, forward strand.
AAAATGGTGGCTGCTACATTCAACAAATGGATTCCTAGGTAGAGGAAACTTTTTATCAGTATTACATTAAATGCCAACCATCATTATAATACACTTAATAAAATAAATAATGCTAGAAGTTAATAGTAGTTTGAAAATAAAGCTAAATATTATAGCACAGAAATAAGTATCTTAAAAGGAATGACATTCTTTAGAAAGCATTGAAATTTCATTTGTTTAACCTTTATTTAACTTGATTGGTGATCCTTTCTGTTAAAAAATTATTGAGAAATCAATATGCAAATCCTTTACTTAAAAATTAGATATAATTCTATAAAAATTTATTTAATTTACAAAAAATGCATGTGTTCTTTTCTATTGAGCGAACCAATTTTGAAGGAAAAAATTTACTCCCTTCAACTTAATGAGAATTTCAAGGGAAAACACACTGAGTAAACATTTTATCAATTAAATGTCGACACATTACTTCCAGAGTTCATTTTCATATTTTTGAGAAAACAATCCTATGTGAAACATATGAAAATAAATGTCTTTTACTGGATAATAAAAATATTTATAAAATTAGTTTTAGATTAACATCTATTTAATGAAAATCAGTCAAAATAGCTTAAATGATTGATTTATCACATAGCTAAATAAGTAATCAGATAAATAAATTGGACATCAATCGATAAATATTTCAAAGTTTAAATCCTATTTCAGTAAATATTCTAGGATAAAATACAATATTAGGTTGGGGTAAAAGAAATCCATTATTTTTATGAGAATTCCAAGACATTATTTAACATGTTTAGGAAACGGTTGCTACAAGTGGTTTGAAACTGTTCTATGATCGATCTTTAGCTCTTGGTCCATGCTTGCTGGATCCATGGAAGTTGACCAGGACTCTTGGGTCATGGTCAACTTCCATGATTTCTGTGATTTTATTGACATTTTCAACTATGGGCCTAAATGTGCAAGATGCATCTTTAACAACAAAAATATTTGCACGGAATACACGAAATAAAAGTAGCATGTTATTGGTAGTTATATCAGCTCTATAAAAAATCTCAATTTCCATAACTTGACTTGAATTTTCACCTTCATCAATAAAAAACTGCAAGATGTATCGAATTTTCTCTTTGTTGGCTTACATTTTTAATACTCTGTTACTCACAAATGAATGGATCCAACAAAAAGCAGCAAAAGAACTATCTTTAGTAGGAAATATCATCTTTCATACGAGCATAAATCTGAAATTGTTTAACCAATTCTTTACAAGATATCGACCAGTACAACCATCTATCAAAAAAATAATGAATGTCTTGATTCCCAATCTATATACGAATACTTAGGTTCCATTCTGTATTTTAGGTAAGACAAAATAGGAATATTATATATATATATATATATATATATATATATATATATATATATATATATATATATATATATATATATATATATATATATATATATATATATATATATATATATATATATATATATATATATATATAACGATTTATATTTTATATAAATGTGTAGTATTTATTGTATTCTATTTTAATACAAATATGACCCAATTATAAAGTAAAAAATAACTTACTGCATATGATCTCCAATCATGAAAGTGTTCATAGGAATTGTAATAGTATCATCTGAATTATCACAAATTATTCGACCAATTTTTACTTTCCTAATTTCAGTTAATTGCTCTATAAAGAAATAATATTAAAGCCATTTTCTTTTGATATTATAATTAAAAAAATGTATTTGATACTTATCAACATTTCATAAGTTTTAAAACAAATTTTTTATGTAAAATTTGTAAAGAAAATGAAAACTTCAAGTGTGTCAACAGAAATGCACATGCAAATTAGAAAATATTTTTTAACGAAAATTTAAAATTCCTAAGATATTATTACTCATTATCATGATATGAACATCATTATTATGTCACCTATAATGAGAATTTTAATAACTCTATAAAATATATAATGAGACACGATTTTAATTTAATATTTTTAATTTACAAGTTTAAACTTAATGGTTCTTCAAGTTCCTTTCAATATAATTTTACCTGTATACTTCATTTTGGTGAATTATGCCTATGGAAAAAAACTATTGCACTGTGTTTGAAATTGTTTTAAAAAGACACAACATTGTGTTTTTCAGCAGATCAATATGAAACTTAAAAATTGATAAACATTTTTGTATTGTTGTTTCACTAATCATTTTACTCTTGAAGTACAATACGTTTCAATTTGAGTAAACCAATTGAAGAGCAATGTGACTTCTTGAGGGAAATCTTTCAGCGAATCATTTAAAATATATAAGAAATCTTTTAAGCTGCAACAATAACGGGATTTCTGTTATTTCAATTGTTAGAGATTTTTACCGCATGTTTTATTTTAATATAAATATCAGAAAATTTGAAAAAAGGAAAACTTATTTAATAAGAATTTATGTGGTATAATTTATGTGATTTATTCAGTGATATAATTAATCAAGACAGAATATTTACAAATCATAAAATAAACTTCTTTTATCCAAAATATGAAAGTTCCTTATATAAAAAAAATTGCAATTATTAAATGCATGCTACTCAAATAGATTCCGTAAAAAAGTCATTTGCCAATTTATTTATTGCATTACAAAGTTCAAATTCATATCAGTGAAATAAAACGATATAATTCATATGAAATGCTCATAAATATAAATGTAATACTGAAACTGTAAAAATTATATGTAATCTTAACCATATCATTAATGAACACATTCACTTTCTCATCTTATTTTATTAAGATAGTAAGTTTATTGCTTTGTGTTTTTGGTGTATAATAAATATAATATAAACTAATAATTAATTCTAATTTACATTATTTTCATTTATTTTTACGTTTCATTCGTTGTACACTATGTATATTTACATGTATAAACATTATGCAATATATAGCTACAGTAAATCAGTTTATTGAATTTTTTACATAAATTTCTTATTTCAAGTCTTTCACATGTTTACAGAAAGTATAAAGTTACGCACAAAAAATTATTTATTATAGTTTCCATTTTAAATATTTAATATCTTTATAAGATACTCTAAAACACATAATTACAACTACAGATTCTCAACACAACTTAAAAAATTTTACAAATATAAATCATATATATATTAAATAGAAATAAAAAATATCTCAATAAATACTTATCTGGCAACCCAACCAATTTAAAAGTAGCTAAAGATAGATGTACCAAGAATATAAAATAATAAAGAAATAGTTTAAAAAATCGAGAAGATACATATAAGACGAAAATTTAAAAATCAATAAAAAATAAGACCATGCAAATGAATAATAAAAAGCATAGGGACCACGTCTTCATCAGGGAAGAGTAGTTTTATTTCTCATTTGCAATGTTTTCTTTAAATTTTTGTCTTGTATGAATTATCCTGATTTTCAAATTATTGTTATCTTTCCTTATATGTATGCATTATTTATGTAACACTCAAACTAGCATTATAAATGCTGCGTTTTGCATACTATTCTGTTTATAATGCAACAAGATTAAATTTAAATTTTAAATATGTAAAAGGAAAGTGTTTTATAATATAACTCCATAATTCTCAAATATTGGTATGTGAAATATTTAGCATTCATTATTCCTATTACTTTATCAAATATTCCGATGTTTTTGTTTTGGTTTTGATAAGGATTCTGTGTGTTTACACACATGCTTTGAGATTTGAAAGAATAAAAATTAACATCTTCTCCTCATCTAAAAATATATTAATAAATTTTTTTATTGGAATGAAAATACTAATGCTCTGCTGTACTTCAAAAAAATTCTTAATTTTTATCAGCATGTAACTCATTTACCTGAATTCTTAAATCTGTCATCTGTAAAATTTATAGATACACTATGATAATTCTCACATAAAATGTTTTCTTAATGTTTAAACCTCATTTCCAAATAATTTTAACTAATTCTTTGGAGATATTACAGTGATAAAAAGATATTGGTAAAGAAAAAATAAGCAGAAGATAATAAATAATCGAAAACTTGGTTGTGTGTGTGTTTCGAGCAACTTGATAGTGGATTTTTATTTAACAAGACTTGTTCAAAGTGAAATTTTAAAAAAAATTACGTTTTTTTTAAATCCGCTGATCACAGAAATTATTCAGTTCTGAATAGGTCTAGAACTACCATGAATAATATTAAAATATGTAAAATAAATACCCGCAATTTTTATTGCACAGGAAAATGTGGGTATTATGGGGTTATATAAAACAGATTTACCTGGTGTAAAAGAGGAAGGCCAACCAGAATTTTCATACCAAAACCTATCTCCTCTTCTGAGGTTAGCAAATTGTTCTGCTATCAAGCAGGAAAGCGTTGGACCAAGAATAGCTCCAGGCAAAGAGTACTCAGAAATTGCTGCACTCCAGAGATCAATATCATCAACATGCCTATGGATAAACATGTAACTTTGAAATAGTTTTTAACACAATTATGGCTTAAAAGTATGTAAAACACTGGAAAAATTTAAAAATTTCATTAAGCAGATTTTATTGAATTTGAGCTATATATTTATTGACTTGAATATAGTCATCAAACTCATTTTGTTACTTTAATCTATGTAGAAATTTAGTGCATTTTTATTAATGTTAGAAATATGAATAAAAACAAAGTTGCTTTTAATTTTTATTGAATACAAACTCAAGTTATCATAGTTTATTTTTGTTAATTGAGGAAAATCAATATCATAGAATAACTATACTGAGCTTCTATTTAAATCTTTTAATAAGTCTTATATAAAACTATTTTCTACAAATTGCGTTTTTCGTTCAGAACATTTTAAACTGGCAATGATTAATTTAAAACTGAAAATTTATTTTACTAATGAGTATAATAGTTTAAAATTTGAGCTTATTGACTATCAACTTTTAAAACAGAAAAACATTCATATATTAAATTTTTTATTGATTTCGGTTTTCATTTTGAAAGAGACTATTTAAAGAATTATAATATTTGCAACTATACTGTTGTAAAATTTATAGCTTTCTAACATAGTGGATCAAAAAGCTTTTCATTTCGCTTAAAAAATTTCAGATTTCAAAGTAAAAACTTGGAAACATGGCATTTTATATATGCAATGTAAGTCAATATTTTCAAATAAGTCAGATTCTCTGTTAATTGTTTGTTGATATTGTTGACTAGTGTTTTCCAGAAGAAATGTGAGGATACCGAAAAATTAAATCGTGGCTAATTCATTTTGCATATAATGCGTTCACTTATCTGGTATACATGCAAATTTTATTTTAAAAATGTATTTTGCTTGTTTATTACGTTTATTTGAATTTTTACTCGATTTTTGCAAAACTTTATTTATTGATCTCCAAATATCATAATGCATCAAACCTTATTTTGGGACTTTTTGTCAATGAAAACTTGATCAATTATTAATTGTAACTTGTTACACACAAATATATTTTTCTATAACTGCAAAAATATTTCGTGTACCTCAGGTGTCTTTTTCAAAACTAATTTATTTTTAATGAACTTTAGTTTTCCACATGAAAAAATATTTTGCTATTTATAAATATTTAAAACTACAAGATATTTAATAATTTCTGTTGAAATTTATTACCTAAAACCGTTACCAATGTAACCATTGAAAATGAAAAATTCTATTTAAAATTGACATTAATTTCAAATTTTTGCACATGTGTATAAATTTCTTACTTCTTTTGAAATAGGAATAATTTGTTCTTCAAAGGGAAGTACTAACATATTACAAATTATATAAATTCATCATGATTTTGAGTTTCAACTGAATTGGATAACTAAATGATATTTTTAAAATTGGTGTCAATATTTAAATAAATGATTTTAATTTGAAATTGATTTGTTTTGATTTTTTCCAAACTATGGTATCTTATTATGCTATCAAAACTATGTAAGTCAAATTAAAATGTACATAACAACCGATGAATTTTATCAAATAATTCAGCAGTGAAAAACTTGTAGTTGTAAAATTCATTATTTCAAATGTTTATATATTTAATTTAGATATACTTAAAATTCATTGTTGTAAACTTTTCCTACCTCTTATTATGTTACTAGGGACACCACACACTTGAATTCATATTTCAAATACAAGTAGAGATAATTTTTTTACTTACGTCTATAAATCAGAAAATGTTAATTAATGAAACACAAAGTAAAGGAACTGGCGCACTTATTTATTTTACTTCAAGTACATATGACATATTAGAAAAGTTTCAGCTGATAAAATCTGATTTCAATATTTCTCTTTACAACACATAGGATTTCAACTATGAATATCCTGAATACTGGAAAAATGTGTTGATTTTACTGTTTACTCTCTTTGTCTTTTTTATTTTTTATTGGAGAGATTTAAAAAATAAAAAAAAAACATTAATGATAACTTTTATTTTTTGACTGTGTATGCAACTGTGTATATATTAGGATTAAATATAAAATACTTCCTCGAATTTAATATATTTCAAAAATATTTGTCATTTTAAATAATTGTTATAATAATAATAAAATAAATATTTTACATAAAATAAATATTTTACACGATTATTTATTTTTAAGTGACTGAAAAAGTTGAAAGTTACACGAAATATGTTTTTGCATTTAAAGTTGTAACTCAATTCGGCTTTTTTATATCAGCATTCATGGTGTGACAAACAATGAGCGAAAAACAAACTAAACCAAGACCAGTACGATTTTTAAACCTCTAAAAAATTTGACAGCGGGTTGCTTTACCCTTACATATTTCAATCTCAGCAGCAAAATAAATGCTGGCATACATGTGACGCTTCAGAAAATGAAATATTAAATTTCAGTTTGATTTGTTGACAAGCAGGACTTCAGCCTATGCTGTTGAGTGAGGTGAATAAGAGTGATATTTACTTTCCTTCCAGCAGGCAACTTTAATTTCTAGTAAAAAATAAAGTGTGAGTTTTGTATTCACCTCATATTCTCAGGTTGCACAAATCTTTTGCACTTCAACTTTCTGCATGAACGTTTGTCAGGGTGGATGCTTGGAAGTTTTCCCCAGGTTTTCTTCAATGCAATAAAGGAATATGGTTGCTTATTTATGAAAAGTTCTCAAATAAAGCAACTTAAGCTGTGGGCACAAAACAACAGACTACGCGTTATTAAATTAGGCGATGCCTCATATGTGTTGTCCATAATAATGGTAGGCTTTCTCCAATAGTCTTCTCCATATAAGGACAGAGGAAGAGAAACTTTTAAGAATAAGAGTTATTTTTTAAAGTATTAACATTCTGTATTAGCTCATTAATTATGTTTTAGTTGTCATTATGATACTCTTATTTCAGAGGATAATTTGAAAGATCATGTATGAAATGCACTAACATCTTTGACAGAGATCATATTTTTATATCAGATTCATCTTATGAAAATAATGCATTCATTGTTGTAGAAAGTCAGACTGAATTCTAATGTTATTTGTGAAATCCCTTTTTTACATATATAGTATGGCATTTTTTATTAACTTTTCGAATATTTTAAAAATATTAAGAATATTTTTAAGCAACGTGTAAAGCAAATTTAGAGCCTTCAGTTAATATTTAAAATTTAAAGGCTATTCAGTGTTCGATCGGATAATTGTTTTTCTGATTATAAATCTGCATCGGGAGATCGTCATGATAAATGTAATTTTCATAAAATTTCCAGAGATATTAATTATTTTTCTTTTTTCCATAGCTCTGCGGAGTCTATCAATCATGGTAATTATGCTCTTAGAAAGCACTTTTTTTGAAAGACCAAATTTAGGTACAATAACTCTATAGGTCAAACATCAGGTTGTATTCTCAAGATGTTGAATGTATATGTATTCAACAGCTGTATCAGTTTTCAATTGAAAAGTAACACTAGTATTTCTTTGACAAAAATTTCATTATGACAAAAAAGTATGTCTTGTTGTGTCATCTTTGACACAGTATTTATGACATGTTCTTTATCTCAAAACTGAAAAATATTGGTTCGAGGGAAAAATGTTGGCAGAATTCATCAATTATGGTAGGTATGCACTTAGAAAGCGCTTTTTCCAAAAGACCAAATTTAGGTACAACAACTCTATAGATCAAACATCAGGTTGCGTTCGAAAGATGTTGAATGTATATGTATTCAACGCCTGTGTCAGTTTTAAATTTAAACAATAATATTAGTATTTTCAGAAGTATGACTTCTCTGATTAAAATGTCATTACCACAAAACAAATATGTCCTGTTCTGTCATTTTTGATACAATATTTATGACATGTTCCTTATCTCAATACTGAAAATTTTTGGTATGAGAATAAATGGAACTCATTTTTTAAAATAACATAACATTTTCTGATAAAAATTTATACCATTTTACAGAATATATTTTAATACTTTTTTTAAAACTCTTTTTAGTTTTATTTTCTTGTTTAAAGGGACAGACAGTAATAAGAATCTCTAAAATATTCTTCGCATTAACGGTATTAGGTTTGTTTATTATTTTCTCTTCAATTTTGACGGTAGACCATAGAATAGAACCGTAGAATAGACCACTCTTTTGTAGCAGTTTAATAAACTCTTGATTATCAAGTATTGATTATAAATCATTATCAAGGATTACATAATACATCTGTTTATCTCCTATAAAATAATTTTCATACAAAATTTAAAATGTTTGGTACTGTTTAACTGCTTCAGCTAAATTATATAAACATTGTATTTTTAGTATTTTATGTTGCAAGTCTTGATATATTATTTTATTGTTGCTCTACAGGTTGTGCTTAAGAACGTTGCAAATGATTTCTATATTTTATTTTGTTAGCAATAATCTTATGTTAGAAATATTTTAAACTGTACGCACCTTTTCCATGCATGTGATTTTTATTTATTTTATTTACCAAGTAGAAGTAAAGATTGATTACTTTTCATAATGCTCTTAGAAATAATATTAACGTGCACTTCAAAATGATTTTAATTATTAATTTAAATTAATCACAAATTTAAAACAAAAATGAAAACATTCTTGTTAAATTTTAAAGGGAGAAAAATGCATTCTAATTAAACATATAAAATGTTTTATTTCAATACATTTAATTTTGGTAAATAATTAAAGCATAGAAATTTTACTAATTATTGAAAAATTAATAATCGAAAAAAAATCAGATTTTGAATTTATTTTTTATAAAAATGCAATTTATACATTGTGTTATTATTCTAAGAAAAGAATTTAGCTTATTTGAAACACTTTTCTACCGGAACTACATTGAATTATGACCAAATCTTAATGAAATGTAAGTATCGTGACAGGATGCTTAATTATCCACAATGGAAATCGATTTCTAAATTAGCAGGGATTAAAATAACGGAAACGTGAGAAATTTTTTCACGATTATTGCTGTTGAAATTAATTTTAAGACTAGTTACAAAAGAGATTATTTTTGCGATAAATCTCCAAAAAAGCGCATATATATATATATATATATATATATATATATATATATATATATATATATATATATATATATATATATATATATATATATATATATATATATATATTATATATATATATATCGAAAATTGAAGTAGACGTTTCTTTCAAATTAGGTTTACTTATAATATATTTTATTCATTTATTAAATTACTTTCGTTTCGTTAATAGTGGAGACTGTATCTTTCAGTATAAGACATTGTATATTGGACTGCATATATTAAGTATTAGAAAGGATTAAGACTCATTATATTTTTTAGACATGAATTATATTGATTACATTTTAGTGGAAAAATATAGATGCTGTTATTTTGGATTGCATAGAAATGCAATTTATAACTATCTGTGTGTTATTAAATAAAATCACTTTAATCGATTAAATCAAGCCCTTACCTGTAAATTTGGGAATAGCGATGAACCGTTTTGTTCGGTAAAATTCCTATTAAATCCCAGAAGCTTTGAACTCTAGGCATACCACAATATTCTCGATACTTATTATAACCTGGTACACCATGTTCTCTGGCTCTCTGGACATTTATTGCTGCTAAATCCATACCAAATCCTTCACCAGGTTTCTCAAATAAATGGTTGGTTACCTATTGAAATAAAAAATGTCATTATTAGAAAAATAATTATTTTCAATACTTACTATTATTTTTATTTATTCATACAAATATTGTTTTATATAGTCTGTTAAATTAAAAAATAAACTGACATATATTTTATTTTGACACTTTTTCGATATGCTGTCAAATAATCACTGTTAAAAAAATTAGGTTGGTACTTTTTGTTTTATTTTAGTTGATTACGACCGAAGCCTGACCAATTTCTTCAAAAGCTATTCCACAATTTCTGCATGTACGCTTTCTTGATCAAATTAAGACAGAACTAGTTTTGTTTTGGTAAGTATACTAATGTTGCACATTAATATAATATACGTAGATAAGTAATTCAAGTTCTCCTTATATAAAGTTTTTAAATGGCACTACAATCACCCATGAAATTTAACATTGGCTGGTGTATACAATCATTAGTGATAGCACATTGACTTATAATTATTTGAACATCTTATCGTGGTATCGCATGAATTGCGCATTGTTTGGACAATTTGTAGGTGTTTAACGTTTTTTAACTGAAGAGCATTTTTTAAATTAAATTTATTTTATTCTTTAGAAATCCTAAAAAAAAATAATCATATCATTTAAAAATATATTTTGCTAATACACTGCCTGACATTGAAAATGCAACACCAAGAAAGGGTAGCCAGAATGGTATACAAATTTCAGGGTAGGCGTACCTTACTGAGTTATGCAAATGATGTGAAATGTGCAGCTCTCCATCAAATGAAGGAAAAGATACAAGGTGAGGAACTCGCAGAATGGGCAAAATTTGTGCTGTTATTACTGCTTGTGGCAAATAATCGTTGAAACCTTTTTCTTGTCACAAATATGCCTATAATTGTAGAGAAAGCCAAGTCATCATCGACGGAGACAGTTCCTACAGACAAACAAGTTTATGAGGGGATGGTCATTGGACTAAGAAGGGCAGGTTGGTGCTTACGGCAAATTGCAGCTGACAGACACTTGGATGCGTCCTCAGTGCACCGCCTGTGGTGAAGATGGTTAGAACAAGGAACTGTGGAACGTTTACGGGTTGCATGTGCAGCAAGAGTGATTTCAGCACGCGTGGAACAATACTTCCGACGGGAGATGGTGGCGGCCACATAGAGAATGTCTACCGAAATTCTGCATCTTGTGTGTTTATGTCTATCCAAGACACCCTGGATGCTCCCATATCGAGCACAACCGTTTACCGTCGATTGGTTGCTAGCGGTCTGCACTCATGGCGTCCGTTAAGAAGAATGCCATTGACCCTACAGCATAGACGCCGACGTCTGGAATGGTGCTGGATTAGAGCTATGTGGACGACGGAATGGCACAAGATCGTCTTCTCAGATGAGTCACTCTTCTGTTTTTTTCAGAGATAGTCAAAGCGCACGAGTGTGGCTTCGAGGTCACTTCTAGTTCGTATTCATGACACTATTACAGCCATACGTTACGTGATGTGCTGCGGCCAGTGACACTCTCCTACTTTCAGGGGGTGCTCAATGCTCTTTATCAGCAGAATAACTCCCGACCTTACAATGTTTGCATCAGCTAACATGCTTTGCAAGGTGTACAGCCAATTCCTTGGCCACTGTTCTAGCCAGATCTCTTACCAATTAAACACGTTTGGAATGTGTTTTGACACCATTTTAAGAGATTACCATTGCCTCCTTCAGAAGAAGCATTTGAGCAAATGGTTGACAGGGAATGGAGAGCCATTCCTCAGGATGCCATCTGTACCTTCATTGACTCTGTGGTTACGTGTATCACGGTCCATGGTGGTCCTACAGACCAATGGACTTGACCCTGTTATCTCTTTGTATTATGCATATCATTTCAGAATACAGATTACTTATAGTTCATGGCTATTTCTGTCTGTTTGTCGAGTTTCATTACTTTCTGACAGCTCCTTCTTGGTATTGCATTTTCAATGTCGTGCAGAGTATATTTTAATGGAGTCTATTTCCTGTAGTTCTTTTATCATTAACAATTTTACAAATTATCAAAATCTCTAACCTATATAAATTAACTCATTACTAGTTAAGAATGTTTGTCCTAAGAATTAGCTCATTTCTTAGAGGAAAAGAAAACAAGTGAACGAAAAATTTGTTTTAATTTTTTATTAAAGAAGGATATTAAAAGTGGCTGTGAAATTTACGAAAACAAAAAAATTCTGTGCCATGACATATTAATTATGTAGTTAAAAATGTTTCAAATTACATAAATTAATTACTTAATATAATTACTGACACAGTGGATTAATTTAAATACTAAATTTTTGAAATCAAGCTTTTGAACTTTAGAAAATTTATTTTAGAATAATATTAAGAAACTGTGCCCATTATCAGGATTAACTTTGAAAAATTAAAAAAGATTTTTTTTTCTTTTTCTATTCATTTCTATGTATATTTTGAAAATATTTGTGTAATAATACCGATTCTCACTATTTTTCTTGCTCTTAAACTTCTATTATTTTCTAAATAAAATTTATTTGTTTATTATAAAATGGATTTTAATCATTACATTATAATCATTGGTAGTGTAGTATTAAACATTTTACGTTCCTCGTTCATACGATGATGTTCACTTCCTGTTTCTCAATATTTATTTATTTTTAGTATTTAAAAAAAAATTCTATAGCATTTTTATATGATCTAATCTAAATTTTCCTTCTCATTTCAATTTAATCGCATCAAACAACATTCTTTTAATCCTTAATGGACTATATTTGTTAAATTTTAAGCAGTCAATTTTTTTCTTCATGAATTTTCGAAAATAGCGAAATTTCTTCAGCAACATTTTTCTACGAACCTATTCAAAATAGATAATACTTTTGATTATATGATTTAAAACATGCATATTCATCTCTTTTATTATTTCTTTACTCATATTACATATTACTGCAACTATTTTACTCTTATTACATATTACTGAGAGTCAAAAACTTAGTTTCATCAAAATATACCTAATAAGTCATTCTTTAGCGATGTTTTTAATACTACGCCCAAGTAAAAATATGAGTCGTTTCAAACTTTTTAAGCTTTTATTGTAATGTTAATTATGTATGCAATAAAAATTTTAAAAATTGGAAATTCGTAGTTGAAATCTCACTTTTAGGGTACTTAGGTTAATTGTTTTTATGTCTAACCAATGCATGTATACATTTTGGGATTTTTTAATAATATTTTTATATTCTACACAATTTACACTAAAACGAGTTTGTAAAATATCATAAAAAATAAACTATTTTAGTTGATAGTTGTTAAACAGTTAAGTTATTCAGTGAGAAACAGTGCGTAGGGGTTTCATTTTGAATTAATTTTGTAATATGTATTTGAATATACGTGATAGTAATTGATGATCATAGAGGGAATAGCCAGAAGTCCATATTCAGGGAAGAAAAAATTTGCTTATATCTCAATTAGCTTACAAAATGTATAAACAATCTTTTTATAAATTAAGGAATTCAATATTTCCCCAGAACTAGTAAATACAGTAGACAATAATAATGTAGAAGATAAAATTGTGAAAGAAAATAGTTTATGCTATGTCTTTTAATTCGTGAATTTTCTTCAATTTTAGTTGGTTAAATAGATAAATAGTACAAAAAATTTGTCCTCCTTTTATATTACGTTGTGAAAACGGAAAACAGAGAGAGAATATCTTTGACTTGATATCTTTTAAAATGACAAATTTTGATTTGTGACATAAGATAAGGAATCTAACAACTACTTAACTTTACATAATAATAAAAACTAGTAAAGCAAGCAAAAATGGGAAAATATTATTTGTGTAACAATGTATTTGCACAAATGTAACATATTACAAAGTAGAAAAAATGATGCTAAAATGTTGTGTGAAAAGTTTTGTTCCTTGAAAGAATAAAAAGAATGTGATGCTTGAGGACTACTCTGTTATAAGTAATGAAAATTCTTATTATTTGAAAATGATGCTAGATATCTTACGTAGCATATTATTTTATTGAGTAGATAAAATTTCTGCACTCCATTTGCACAGATATTATGAAATTATTGAAGTAGATTTAAGTAATATTATTCCCCTTTTAAAGTCCCAGATCAAGTCCCGGACAATAAAAAGAAGCCATGTTCCACAGCAACGTATCGTCCAAGTGTGTCTTAAAAATGGTAGATTAGATTAGAACAGAAGACTAGCCACTCTATGAGTTGAATTGTTTCAACTTAAAGCGTCTTCATCTAAAGGCGAGTGTATGAGGTCTGACATTATTATGCATTAAAGTAAAGGATTTACCACAATCTGCTTAATGTACGACATGAATATCAAAATCTCATTTGAATATCTATGGCTTCCTAATTGTTTTTCTAAATCATATGCTTATGTATGCATTCTTATTTTGATTGCAGCCCAAATATATCGACTACCACGTCTGTTATATCTCTCTCGAATGAATTTTGGGTTATTTCGAGTGCTCCTTTCCAAAGTGCATCTGGTATCATATTCAAAGCTAATTCCATTCTCGACATTCAGCAATCTATCTTCTTCGCCCACGTTATCTCTTAAAACTTATAGGAATATTTACCATTGGATTATGTGTATAAAGACAAAGTTGATAAAATTAAATTCAAAGTATTTACTTTGATCATTCGTCTAGTTATCAACATCAATTGTTTTTTTTTCGTCTAGAGTGGTGTTTCCTATTCTTAGTTAACCTGTAGTATATCGATATCCAGGATGTCCAATTTTTATGGTATCAGACGGATGACTGTATTGGTTGAAGCCTTACACATATATACTCTGTTTCTTGGAATATTATTTCTTCTGTATGTAATTTTTATTACTTATGGCAGCCTTAGAATTCATTTTTTGGGATTCAAATAGCATCTACTAATTTTATATCAGGCTGGCTCTGAATTTTGGGAATACACCAAGCTAATGAAACAGGGAAATCATAGTACAGTGACATATTTCCTGAAACCAGAAGATGAAAAATTTAATTTTACAACCTTGGCAGAAAGGTTTTTTTGAGATTGCGATTTCTATGCAGATGATATATGTTTTGAGATGACATGAACATTGATTTGTACAGATTATTTTCTTGTTTTTCTGCTACTCTTGAAATGTTTTTATTCAACCTTATATGCACCGATAGTTATATCGTTGTATTTGAGTAATTTTGTTAAAACCAATTCGTAACTTTTATTATACTTAAAGGAGACTAAAACTATCATTGATTCATATTTTACTTATATAAATTTAATTAAATTGCTTTACAATGTAATTTCATTTTTAGATTTATTGGTAATTGTAAAAAAAATAATTATATGGAAAAAAGCATATTAATTAAGTAAGAGAAGTGCTAATTTTTTCTGTAAAGATGACTTTAAAAATTTGAATCAACATAGAATATTGATCAATAAGGAAAGGAATTAATGCGTCTGTATTTGTTATTGAATTGATTTGGTAATAAAAGTGGGTAATTGGCTGAAAGTAGTGAAATTGCTGACACTGAAAATCAATCCAATGTCTAAATAATATTTCACAACTAAAATAATAATAGAAAAGTATTCATAAAACTGTTTACATGTTGAACCTTAAGTATTCCTTTCCTTTTCGGAAACTATTAACAAAATTTAATAGTTGATATTTTTTTGCAATTATCAAAACTTGTGTTACCTATTTCAAAATAAAATTAGCTGTAGAACAGTAAATTATAGAGGATTTACTAATAGAATTAAGAAATGTAAATTTGATCTGATTTGGTCTTGAAAACACAAGTGTTTATTTTTTTTTAAAAAGATTTCCTTCAAATATAAATGCAAACTTATGTTTCAAAAAATACATACAAGTAGTTTCATTTTTATAATGGTTATCTTTTCAGGTGATATTGTTAAAAAAAGTTTTCTACTGAATCATTCATTATTAAGTTGAAAAGATTTATTGTAAGTAGAGGTAAACCGTAAATATATTATTTTGCGATAATAGTACCAATTTAAAGGGTTATAATAAAGTCTTCAAAAATTATTTATCAGAATTTATAACCGTGATTATAATGTGTATATATTTGTTAAATGACTGAGGTTTCAGTCTCCTATAATTACGCAGATTTATTTAAATAGTAGTCAGATATTTCAAGTATCACTTAAAACGAGTTGTAGGTAATACTATATTATAATAAAAATTTCTCAATATTCTTGAAAGAAATTTCAAAATCCCGTATTTTAACTAATGAAAATTTAGAAATTTTTGTTTTTGGAAATTAACTTTCTATTTTTCTGTTATTTATATCAAAAAGCAAAGTATTTCAAACAAATTTGCAGAATGAATTTGTGTAAAAAATGTCTTATAATGGTGCAATTAATATCAAATAGATCCCGCGGAGGTTTAATTTGGAAAGGCATTGTTCTCGCATCGTGTAGGT
Organism: Latrodectus hesperus; assembly: GCA_037975125.1. Taxonomy (NCBI): domain Eukaryota; kingdom Metazoa; phylum Arthropoda; class Arachnida; order Araneae; family Theridiidae; genus Latrodectus; species Latrodectus hesperus. Next base: position 41,058,894 of record CM075854.1, read on the forward strand.
AGTGTATTCTATACCATTCTAGACAAAGATCCGTCAGGATCGCAAATGGCAGTTGAGGAATGTAAGAAATCGTGATTGTAATTTTTTCTAAGTAAAATAATACGGCTGCAGGTGGTCAGCCAAGCCTGGGTGTCTTTTACCTGCCTCTGCTTCTAAATTTCGAGGACACACCTACTTTCGAGGTTACAACGTTACTCATTGGATGCATGTAGTATTGTTCCCACCTCTAGTGCAACATGTAAGATTTAGTGATGTAATAATCAATTGTTCTAGCATTTAAAATAAAAAAATGTAGAATTGTGATAAATTAAATATTTAAGTAGTGTTTTTGTAACAGATAATTGCATGCTGAATAACTATAAAAACAACTTAAATCTGCTCATATTGTTATTAAGAATTTATCTTTTTATTAGAGAAGAGCCTGCATTATTGAAGTGCTTTATACAATAACAATAAAAAGTACTAATAATAAAACTAAAAAGTAAGGAAGGAAATCTTTAATAATATCCTTATTATAGGTAGCTATTTTGTTAATCGAAAAGTAAATTTTTCTTATAAAACTTATTTTTATTGCTTATGAAGTAATTTATAAAAACGAAATATTATCTAAGTTTTGTATTCTGTAAATATCTACGTCTGTTAAGAATAGTGAATTTTCAAATTTAATCAAGCAATTCAGAAACTATTAGATGGATTTTAAATGAAATTTGTTCTAAACACATGCAAATGTTGATAGTTAAAAAAATCTGTAACAGTTAAAACAAGCATTCATGAGTATGCCTAACATACATTGGAGCCCGGAAGATATGAAAAAGTTGATACAAAATTCAATAAAAATGAATTTTAGTAAAGTGTCTAATTTTCATCATTTTATACGGCATCACACCATGATTTCATAGTAGAAATAAAACAGTTTTTGAATTCTTGTGGCAATGGTTTCCCTTCATTTAAGAACGCTGCTTACAGGACCTGAATGGTTATCAGAGAGGATCTTTGAAGTTGCGCAAACATATTTTCAAAAGGAATGGACTGCATATCTAATTGACAAATCTATTCGGAGAATATCTTCACATTTCCGAAAATCATTGAATAGATGGGCTTAATGCGACTTCATGTTATATTCCGTTAAAATGCATTTAGGACTAAATGAACCTTTGAAAAAGAGCATACAGATTTTAAGATATTTTTCTTATACTTTATATCTGTTAGAGTGCCTCTTTCAAAGACTTGACAGATTGTCCAGGTTTCCAACATGAACAATTAAACCATTATCTGTCATAATGGTCCTTTTTTCGGGCTGGATCCCTAGTTCTCTCCATATAAAAGTAAGGAAAACGGTAAACTGTAAATCAGTGCTCCAATTGCAGATTTTTAAACTATGATAAATGGACTCTTCTTATTTAAAGATGCGGGAGGGATGTAATAGGTATAATTGATGTGATTAATAGGTAATCTTCTCTCATAAAGCCTCCTGGTAGCAATAGCCTTTGAAATACAGCAATCTGCTGCAGGATATGTTTGGGAAAGTACTGAAAAAGAGTACTAGATCTTTTTCTTCTCGTTGGAATGAGCAAATGGTTACTTTTGGCTATTTGAAGCCCTTGCCAAGGCAGATTTTCAATGGATCCAATATCATGAAATTATTTTTATAAGCTAGCCATTTTATTGAACTTTCTAGATGTTTGGATTTGAGACTAGCCTGTTTCTAGATTTTTCATTTCCTTTCAAGTGTTGATGATTATTCGTTTTTACAGTTCGAAATTAAATTTAGCTGATTACTGCAAAAATATCGAAACAATTTGGCGAGAAGAGAAAAAGAATTTCGGATTTCATTTTGCGTGGTGACGAAAATAATTTCTCGATTTGTTTCATCAACATAAAATTATATTTATTTATTCAAAATACAGGTTGTTGCGTCTTTGCTTTGATAGACTAATTTTTAGTTTCCCTCAGTTGTTTTCCTGAAATTTGGCAAACCATGCTGAAATGAAACAAATGACTTTTGACTTATCAAGCAAATTCTCACGCCAAAATACATTGAAAACTACTACACCAACTCAGATGCGATTGCAGGGATGAATATTTGTTTTTGAATGATACTTTATTTCTTCACAATGAAGTTACAAATTTTATTATATTTGAAGTCTAACCGATCATAATACCAATGATTGATGCAAAACAATGTTTACAATAAAGATGTATGACTAGGTTTCAAATAAGTGTTTAAAATTGTTCTTGTATTAAATTGGGCTAATGAAAAGAAATGAGCAAATGGTAGAATAATTTATAAAACTAACTTCAGTTGTGACTTCAGGATCCATTGCATTGGCTTTCTGATTGATAAGACCATGGATGAAAGAATCCACAATCCCTGGTTTATATAAATTGAATGGCTGCCTCAATACCGTAGATACTCGCAAAGAATCTGAAAATATAAGAGATATCTGAGTACAATTAATAAAAGAAATGAATACATTTTAAATTACGGTACTTAATTTTTTTTCTGAATTTATTAATTTTTTTTACAGATTTCCATAACCTTTTATAAGTCAGATAAAATAATGTTCAATGCATATAAAAATTTCAAATACGAAATGGGTTTGAGTTTAATTTTTTTATTAGAATTTTTGAATTTTGATCATAAAATTTTGGAAAAATTAAATAATTATAAACATTGTTCAAGAATATTATCTAAATGAGAAAAATAATCATTTATATAGGTAGGATTAGTTGAAAAATTTAAAACTTTAACTATGCATTTATTCTAAGTTCATGTATTAAATGAAACTGCTTTCTAAATTTGTGATAAATATTTTCTTATTATAAGTTAAAGTTTTAAAAAGGAAAAGTAGTAAATTAGAAGAAGTTGTAATTATTGAGCATGCAAGAAAAGACTCATAAAATTTCATAATGATATTTGATTAATAAGCAAAAAACAATACCTATTTTTTCGTGAAATTTATTGTATCGTTCAATGACATCTGGTAATAGGCTGTGGCCGAATCTAAAAGCCGCCGACTGAAAAGCAGCTCGAATTCCAGCATTCACTTTTGGATTGTAGTTTTCATAATATCCCTGTAAGTATCTGTATTTTATTTTTCACAATAAATAGCTTCGAAGAATAATTTTTTCAGGATACATTTCAGGAATATACTTATTTGCATTTAAATTGTATACTTTAAGGCTTAATATCTTAACATTTTGATAGAAAAAAATATGTATTTAATCATTTTGTTATAAAGTTTTTATATATTAGTGTTAAAATCACTCAAGCAATGATTTTTTGTAAACTACAAAATAAAACAACTGTTTCTAAAAGAAATAAAATACATTTATTTAAAAAAGAAATATAAGTGAAAATTTTCAAATTTTGTTTTTAAATTTGAATATAGAAAATATGGATCAAATTTAAACTATTCGTTAAATTTTGATGATACTAAACAAGGCGCTGTAACCGAAATATTCTTGAAAATTTATTAACAATTTGATAATTTAAAATAAGGAATTTTTACGAGTTTAAAGGAGAATCAAAATACTCCAAAATATCATAGAAACATTCACATTTTTTGCCCGATGCAATTGTTTTGCTAAATATTTAACATGTTATTGTTGTTGCATGTCCCCTTTGGCCAGCAGTGATAGACCAGGTACATAAAGTTAAACACCTCAAAAAATCTGTCACCATCAAAGAATCATCTTATAAATCTGTATGATTCTATGAACAGGAATATTTAACATAACTTAGTTTAATGATATTTGGATTTGCTTATCTCCTAACGATCATTTTTTGTACATAAAGGTTAATTAGCCAAGGGCCTATAGTTTTAAGTGGATTCCATGTAACTTCAAACATCCAAACCCAAGGTGAGATTGGAAACCACGAGTTATTGAACCGAAAATGAGATCACTAACCATTTGGCTGCCAGCTTGATTAGTTTAAGGATGTAGCACCAATAAAAAAATTATATAATTTATCGAATATCACTCTGAGATTTTCCCCTCTGGAATGAAGTCAATTAAGATCTGACTAGAAATCTAAAGACCCAGATGGGCTTTCTGCAGGGAATTTTTAACTAAAAATATCACTTGGTTTAATACATGAAACAGAATTGCTTGTTCCACTACAAAATACAGTAAATTTTATATCTTTCTGAATTAATCTTCACCTGGGTTAAAAATTAATGGTTTAATGCATAAACCAGAATTACTTGTTCCACTACAAAATACAGTAAATTTAAAATCTTTCTGGATTAATCTTCCCCTAGGTCAAAAAGTGACTAAATGTAATACTGACCCCTCTATACTGAGAGCCCTCGCTCTCGAAGTATTAAAATTTTTTTACCACGAACTAGAATGGATTCGAATCTTCCAACGGATCTCTCCTGCCTGATGGGCCTAACGCAGGTGCCGGAGTTTTCTCTGAAATTTTTTCCTTTTACATCCCTGTGGGTCGATGTACTCTGCATTTGATGGTGAAATTACTGTAAAATTACTGATTCAATCTCCTCTGTCTCAGTTGGCATGTCACATTTGAGAAAATTCACAAGAGCTGTCATCCTCAGTGATTCTAGAGCTTCTCTGTTGGCTATTGTTTCCGATTAAAATCTTATAGCACGGGACATATTGGATTGTCATCATTATCTAAAAAACCTGGCATTACTTGAGAAATCTATTGTTCTCCTGTGGATTCTCGCGCACTGTGAAGTTTCAAGTAATGAGAAAGCCAATTTCTTTGATAAATAGGGTGCTCAAACCAATCAGAATATTTCTCATCTTATTCCCTGCCATACAATTAAAAATCTCATTAAAAATCTATCAAAGTATGCGCTCAGGAATAACTCTATTGTCGTATATCTCATAAGTCCTGAAAAAATGCACCCCGGAATTTGTGTAATGACCCAAAGCATAAAGCGGTTGCTAAATTCCACCTTGCCACTGGACATTGACTGCCTTCGAAATCACCTCTATAGATTCAATATCGTTCCTTCTCCAATATGCTATCATTCCTTCTCCAATCTGTGCAGCTTTGGTGAGGTGATGGACTTCGCAGATCTTCACTGTCCCGCTCTGAGCAGGATATTTCTCGCATAGCGTTACTGGGATTGCAAGAGACATGATAAATTAATAGACTCTGTTACAGCAGTTTTTGTTTGATTTATTCTGTGTTCTTCGATCTTTATTCTAATTTTTTTTTGCTGTAACTGCTCATAATCTGCCATTAGAAATAAAAAAATATCGAATACTTTCCTTAATTACACTGGGCTCAAATTAGGAAAATGATCAGTAATAATTTCCAGAATTGAAATTTTACAATTAAGCAACAATATTATTAATCGTATAAAAGTTAAGCAATTGATTATTTATAATTTATAGTTTCGTTATAAATTTTCATTGAGCTTTCTTGTAAACAATAAGTATATAATACCTCAATATGCATTATTAGTAGTTGATGTCATATTTTGCATTAAATCCTTTCTCCCTTTACCTTTTCTCATACATCCTTTAAGTGAGCTTTAAAAGTATTGAATTGTAAAATTTCTAGTAAAATAGTCTTACATTTAAAAGTATTAAATGTAAGACTATTAAATATAATTTGTTCAGAAATTTAAGGTTGAATACACTATTATAATTAATTTCTCTCTTTTTTATTAATTTTGTGAAGATCATAAGACAATATGTATCAAAAATATCATATCACATGTCAGAAGCAAATAGTTTAATCTGGTTTGACAAATGGAATATTTCATTTGACAAATAAGTATTTATTAAACATCAAATACTTTTCTTGATTTATTTTATTCAAACAATGTATTGTATTACCAAATTCCTGTGATAAAAATTAACAATCTTTCAAAGTCATTTAACAAATTAAACAAAAATATTCTTTCATAAAATTTCAAACAAATACTTACTAATCAGAGTTCCGATAGACCATTTCCTTAAAAGTAATGCAAAAAACTTACCTTGACTTCCACAATTAGACCAAATGTGTCTGAAAAAATGGCAAAGTTGATTGAAATCTACTCACATGTTTTAATGGTTCGAGGCCATATTTAGCTACCGTTTGTCTGCCGACCACCATTGGAAGAAACTGACTGTAAGTAATGTGCTGTATTTCTGCTGCAACAATGTGTCTGGCTTCTTGGTATATGGTTTCATCATCCCAGTGAGGGTTGATGTGAGCTAGAATGTCAGCAACTCGGTTGTGCTCTCTCATCCACATTGTATGCATGACGGTTAACATAAGCTGCTCATTCACTCTTTCATCACCTGCCATTAAAATAGAATTAACAGTTAACTTCATCCAAATAGAAATAAGAAACGTACCTCCAAATTCTTGCATACTCATAAAAGGTAAGATTTTGATACAAGTCAACATAGATAGAAATATTACTTTATATTGATTAAATAAAACAACATATTTATCTCATGAAATTAAAAATAATGGATTTATAGATTTTGAAATTTGTTACACGATAATATTTCGATTTTGCAGAAATTTTTTTTCATTTATAGTGTGTGTTGCCTAACTGAATCTTTAACATTATAATTGTAATCCTTATTAAGTTAAGAAATATTCATGGAAATTTTTTGTTTTTAACGCATTTCTAAAAGACAAGAAATAAATGTACAACCTGTAAACTGACTGTAAAATATATAAATTGAAATATATATGAAGGTTAATATGTTACTCTTTGAAAAACATATTTCTAAAACACTACTAGAATACTGTCATCAATAAAGAACACAAAATTAATATTAAATTAATGCATTTTGAAGTAATATTAAGAAACCTGCATTTATACTAATGAAAAGAAGCTAGTTTTCCTTTATTCCAACTATTTTTGATAAAACAATTATAATACAGTAAATATTAGCAGAAATTCACATATATAAAATAATCTGATATAGTTACAATATTTTTATAAGTAATCAAGAATTTATACAGAAAGCTAAATTAAAAATGAATCAATAATTTATCATAAAAAGTAAATACTATAAAAATGTTTGATGAATTAATCTTAAAATATCTCATTGAGAGTAGCTTAGGTACAAATAAGAATTCATCGAATTAATGTAATAAGGATAAATAAACACAAAGTAGCCAACGTAAATGTTTGTGAAAATGCATATAGTTGTTACTATTTATAAAGGAAGAATGTTTATTCTGAAAGAAGAAAGTAATATGAATGTTATGCAAATCGATTGTTCTCTTATTGTCAAACAGTTAATTTAAGATTTATTTCAAACTAAGTTATAAACAATAAATTTACTAATTTCATAAATAATTATTTTATTCATTATTTCATAAATAATTATTATAATTTTATTAATTTCATAAATAATAAATTTTATTAATTTTTCCTTGAGTTTGTGAAATCCTGATACATTTATTTAATAATACACTAGGGCATTGATGCTTTAAGTGAAAACTCACCGGCATCAAAACAATATACATTTCTTGGTCTAGCTGTACAACCTACATCCTTTTCAACCATTTTCATTGGAAGTAAATCTTTCAATCCTAACTCTGCATACATTTGATTAGTCTTCAATCGCCCTAAGAATAATTATAATATTAATTGCTAAAAATAATTATAATAATAATTGTAATTATGAAATATAATATTAATTGTTATAATATTAATAATAAATAAATAGAAAAAAGACATAAAATATACACTTCTAAATGTCAAATAATAAATATGTATTATAGTAATTAATTGAAAATGTTTTCTTTAAATTAATTTGTGTCCCATTCAAGTAAAGAAAGATCATTACAAATTAAGAGAAAAGTTTTGACATTATGTTAAACAACATTTTTCACTCACTTAACATTCTAAATTTGTTACTATCATAAAAATTATTAAGTAGTAATTCTACACTCTAAAAAAATCGAATGCTTTTTAGTACTTGATAGATTTGCCTTTCTCTTTCATGATCATAAACGAAAAAAAGGTGTGTTTTTAAGAGAATGAAAAGATGTGATTCTGATTAAACTAGCTTCACATTGATATTTTTCAAGAGCTAATTTTAATCTTTTAAGATTGGTTAAGTTTTTGGTGGTAAATGGTTCAATGGAGTTTCCCTCCTTTTGACTGGAATTGAACTCGATATTTAGAGTGTATCTTCTGTGACTTTGATAAATTTAATTAAATTTGAGTTGTTAATAACTCATGTTGCTTCAAATCAGTAACAAGTATAATTATTCTGCATCAAATTGTTGTGTACTGACTTCAAATGTAAATTAAAACTATAATTGTTGAAACGTTTAAAAATATTAATTTTTAGTTTTCAGATTTATAGTTCAAATACAAGCTTTTATACTCATTTTGTATCCTTTATATATTTTCTATTTAATAACATGATATTTAGAAAAACTTTGAATACCAACTGATTGTGTATAAGAATTTTAATATAAAAAATATACGGAGAGCAATACATAATAGATCTTTTCTTTTTGTAAGAACATTATTAAATTAATTAAACATATTAATATTATTTATCGTTCCAATTGATCCATTGACATCTAAACAATTAAGCATTCTCAGAAATAATACAAATGACGATTTGATTTTGGCCTTTAGTTAAATGGTAATTTAAATCTTAAAGATTTATCGATTTACTTTAACTAAATTTGTAAAAACTTCTAGGGTGATACCAATAATAATTTATATTTTTGCAGATTGAATTTTGAGAATAATCTTCTTATAGAAACTGAATGATAAAATGTAGATCTATTTTTCTCTTTTACAGAATGTGTCATTTCTCATTTCTCAAACTTACCTCCATGAAACTCTCGAAGCCGACTCGCAACATCTTGATTACTTCCATATACAAAATTAGCATCAATATAAGCAGATATAGTATTAATCTGAGAACGAGGTCCTGTAAAAAAGTACAAATAGCTTATGTTCTATGACACACCAAAGAAAATTTCACTACTGAGTAAATTCTTGTAGTTCTAGGATTGCTAATAATTTTACATTGTTGTGATTATAAATTTATATAACTGAATTATATTTTCATTATGTGAATTAATTTAACAAAAAAGGCTACAATATATTTTGTAAAATTAAGTACTTAATAAACTAAAATTGCTTCTCTGGTTTTCATGTAGGAAATATTGATATATGTTAAAAAAGAAATAATATTTTCTAGGTAAATATAGAAAATGTGTTAAGCATTTCCTATCCTATTTTTATTTTTCTAAGCATGCTAATTTTAAGAATTCCATTTATATTCAGTAAGGAAATTATACCTTTAAAGTCAAAAACAAATTTCGAATACAGTTAATAAAGTTTGAAAAAATCTCTATCCAAAAGCTCATTAAAAATATACTATTTGATGAGAATTGTTTTAATTTGAGGATTTGTTAGTTTTCTGAACACTCGGTTAAAAATTAATTATGGTTTCATTTTAATTGAAGAAAAGAAATGGAACAAAATTGAAGCTGATTCTGAGGAGATTTTCTTAAAACTGTGAACTTCAGCGAAACGACACGTGATAAAACAATAAATCAAACTCACAGAAAAAGTGTTGATCTTTTTTAACAAAAGAACATTTTTGGATGATTTGAAAACAAAAAGTAGGTACAACAATGCCCCACAATGATATACGAATTCGTGTATGTTAACGAAAGGAATAAAAAGATAAGAACAAAAACAAAATTTGTGTGAAAATACATACATATGTATCTTGAAATATGTATAGTGTTGTCTGGGCTTCAAAAGAAAAAATTATCTCTCCTTTTAATGATTACTCAAGCATTCTAAAAATGTTAATATATTTTATTGCATATAATGTTCCAAAAACTTGTATCTGTAACTATAATTCTAATATTCTCTAACTATAATACATAGAATATAATCTAATAACTATTCTGAAAAATGAATTCATTTGTTTATTTTACATAGTTAATTTTTATTAGAAAACTTCCCATTAACAATTTTTGTAAATGTATAAGCAATTTAAAATAAATATAAAATTTTAAAAATTAAAATATTATTCTATATGTTATTTTTATTCTTAAAAAAATTGTTATCTTATAATTTTATAAATACCCGTGAAATTAAAAATAGCGAGCATTTTTCAAAGTAATAATTTGAATTTATGTGAATAAATTAAAAAATTAAATACCACAAAAGTGAATATTATATAATAAAGTACATTTAATTTGTGTATGAAACTGATTGATTAGAAACTTAATTGGATGGTATTTAAACATGAAGATGATTTAGAAAGTATGATTTAAGCAAAGTTAGTTGAAGCTGAAATGTAAAAAGTGTCAAATGTTTCAGTAATGTTCAATGCATCACATTTACATTTTAATATACAGTCGACATGTAAATTATGAAAATAATGATTTTATTGATAAAATATTGATCTACTGACTTAAACTGGGGAAATCTAACAAAATATGCTTTCTTGATTAGATTTTGAATATTTAACCACTGGTATACATAAATTCCGAAAAGCAAAGTGTTAGGCTTCATAATTTTCAGTTAGGATTTGCATATGAAAATAATATTTCTCCGAACTAACAGTCGAATGCTTAGCCCTGTAGTTTTCAATTCACCAGTTTGTAGGATTCATTTCCCACCACAGGTGATGGTAGTGATTTGAAATCTATTTTAAACTATAAGTACCGATCTAATTAATCATCGCATGAAAAATGACTTTTGAGCTACAAACCAAACAACCAACAAAAACAATGCTGGAGAACATCTGCAATTAATTTGATAAAAAAATAAACACTCACAGTGCATTGGAAAATGAATAAAATGATTTGACGTATCAGCAATGATTTTAAAGGCTGAGTTCAATCCCTGTTTATGTTTGTAAGAGAATGGTATATATGCTTGAATGTACAATTCTCTTACAAACATAAGTAGATATTGAACTCAGCCTTTATGACTCATCCTTGACTACTTGCATTATATGCAGATAGTCAAACATTTACATTTTAAATAAAATATTTATTTAAAAAATTTTGAACGTATTCAAATGATTTTTTTCTATTTAACAGTATATAGAGCTTTAGTTTAAACTAAAACACTTTAATAAAATTTAACAAGATGAAATCAAACATTTAAAGTGCAATAAAAGCAGTTTTTAATTTGATGATTAACAATATTTTTACATTATTTTATAATAATAAAATTATTTTTAATATATTATATTGGTAATATTGTAACTTAGTGTTTTGTAGGCATTTTTTGTAAATTAGGAGTGGACGTGTTTAAAATTATGCGAAGCTGAAACAAAGTAAAATGTAATGCTCGGATTTCTTGAAATAAAAAATACTGTTTTTAATAATTGTTCACTCTGATTTTGTTGAATACTTAAAATTTTTCAGTTAAAATTATTCCAAAATTAAGAGTCTATCTGAAATGCAGAGTAATTTATTTTAGTTGATAATTTCAGAATTACATTGTCTTGTATTTAGTTGTTTATCTTATATTTATCTTTTAAATCATTTCATTTCCTGTTCTGTGTAATACATCACATAAGTCAAAAAGAAAAATAGAATAATATAAAAGGTAACAGAAAATTCAAAGAAAATTACTTAAGCAAATAAAATTTCATAATGGTAAAATTCAGGAAAATAACGTAATGTGGATTTTACTGAAAATCATTTATTATATACCAGTTTTGTAAAACTTATTTGTTTTAAGGTTGTGCAAAAAAAAAAAAAAATGAAAAAGATACAAAAATGTGATTTATAGTAATTCCTAATTTTGAGTATTAGTAGAAGACTAGAATTCCGGCAGATAAAGTTGTTAGAGAACACGCAATACTTTTCGAATGCAAAGATAAGTTTTCTCAACAGGACGGAGTTAGGCAAGCCAAACGATCCAATGTATATTTATTATGATGGTTTTCATCCTTTAATGGTACCTTATGCTGAAAAAATTTAACTATAAATAATTAAAGGAGTTGAAGCATAAATGTTAATAATTAATAAAGTTCACTTGCATACATACAGACGATAAAAAGGTAATACAAAATGCATTTACTACAGAATATGGAAAAATACTCACGTTCAATCAAATATTGCAAAAAACTAAATCCAGAAGAAATATAATTGCAACAGAACATGGAGTCACTTCTCACTTTGTCAGAAAAAATTCAAAACATGTATGAAGAATTGGCCTTTGACGTCATTTTGTACTTGCCTACGTAGTGTACATCTTTATTGAGACTATAAAGCGTTTTTCGTATGCAAATTTTCACAGAAGAGAAGCAGCTATTTGCTCTTAGTAAGTTAAGTAGAAAAAAGATAATCAAATTAAACGCTGTCACCCAAAAACGGTACAACAGCAACGATTTAAACTTATGCCTTGATAACAAGGTCTGAAACGTTTCGTGTAGGTAATGTTGTCACATACATAATGTGAAGCAGTAAAGTGTACTCTGTATGTTACATACGTGGTAGCTAATGTGAGCGTTTTCTGTGGTTTTGTCTTTTATGGAACAATGACTCAGATTGTACACATTTTCTATCCGTTCATTTGCTTTCCAGCATTGTTGAATGTTCAACTTGGAATTACAGTTTTAATCTTCTTTTAACCTCTCAGAGTAATCTGCGATTCTATATTCAATGATAATTTTTGCTTTCTGGATGGGTACTATTCCCCCTCTTATTTTATAAAGGCAATTTATGGTCTGTCTCTTTTTATATCCCAATAAATAATATATATTAAAATTACAATCAAGTCAACAATTCACTTAAAGTGTCAATACAAGTTTTATTAGCGTTATTTAATACTCATTTCACGATTTTAGCATGTTACTTTTCAATTTTTCGCAGAACTTTCCTTGCTAAATTAAATTTTGTATTTGCAAAATTTTTCTGACTAGAGTTTTTTTACTACACTTAGATCAAAATCTTAATGCTTATGAAGAAATACAATTCAATAAAATTAATATAGATTGCATAATTTTGAGCAAAACTATTACGGTGTTTTTAAATTTTTCTTTAAATTAACATTTTTGTTTTTGCTTCCACATTATATCATTAGCAGAGTGTCACTAATTTATTGCTTAAAAAACAAAAACTTATCATTCACCTACCAAGCTTGCATCCTGGTTTTGGTCCTGGATAGATTCGAGCAAAATCTAGACACTGTCTCTTAAAATATTTGTAAAAAGGATCATCGTGTGGTATTCGAATAGTCATGCAGTTAGGATGTTGATGCTCTGGGGGATACTTGCAACACTGGATATCATCTTTTTCTTCATCTGAAAAATAGGCCAATATTTCATTAACCAAATTCTTGCTTTAAGCAAGAAAAACTACGAAAGTTTAAACAGGTTAAAAAATAGCACTCCGAGAAATAGGAGTTTAGTTACAAGAATAGAATCATACATTTAAATCAGTAAATAAATGCTCATTTTATTAAAAAAAAAGAGTGTAAAAATAAAATATTTATTTGCACAAGGTGATCGTATCAAAACTTTTTCTGAGATCACCTAGTGCAAATTATAACGCTAAGAATGTAGACATGAATAGGAAAGTAATAAATATGTGATAGTTTAAAACAACATTCAACAATAAATTATAGACTTAGTTTTTCTGTATCAAAAATTGTGTATTTTAAAATTAGATAAATTAAAATGTTTTCTAAACACTGATTTATAGCATGGAAATGTGCTTTGGTCTTAAGAATTGAAGTAGAAAAACTCATCAATTCATGGACGACTTTTAAAATTATGATATAACGAAGTATTAAAGTATTATTAACTGTCACTAAACAACCGCATGTATTATAACTACTTCGATGCATCCCCAAATATTATTTGCATAGTCAACAGTACTTACAGTACTTAAATAATCTAGTGCAGTATTTAGTGGCCAGTTTATTATATATATATATATATATATATATATATATATATATATATATATATATATATATATATATATATATATATATATATATATATATATATATATATATATATATATATATATATATATATATATAATTGCACGCACAGAGAGAGAGAGTTGCGTCCCTTTGATCAATCCTTGAATGTTACGTAAGCATGATTGAGACTCCTAAAAGTATTAGCGTTATGTTTGAAAGTTCCTTATACATGTAATGAGTAAAAATATAATTGCAAAGTTAAGGTTTATAAAATCAACTTGATGTATTCATCTACCCCATAGGAAATAAATGTGTAATTAATTGCTGTCCTGAATGCTTTTATTTTGATCTTGAGAGTGTTTTCAAAGAATTAAAATTAGCTGAAGAATTTTTCTTCTTTTTGTATTTTATACTTTAATATAAGGAAATTTTCAGTTTTGTATCTCCCATTTTGTTTTCCTTTTTTTACTAGATCGCTAAATTTTTGAGCAAATTACATTTTCTTCATCTTCACTAATATTTAAAAACAGTACATAAGTTAACTATCTTTTAACTGCAATCATGGTTGTGGAAATGTAATCCTGTTATCAAACTTTTATTGACATATTTTTTGGTTTAATTCTTTAATTGATTAGTATTTTGACGATTAAGATTAAGACAAACTAAATACCATTAGGATCTCGTTGGTATAAAATAGAATATTCCAAAATAAAATTCTTCAAATTTAGAGGAAGAAAAGAAAGTAGAATGCAATTATTCTAAATTGTGCTGGGTAATTAAGAGATTTAAGAAAAGAAACATCACCAAAAAATGTTATAAAATCAATCTAATCAAAGGAGTGAATAAGAATTGAAAGGTGCAGAATTATTCAAGAAATACACAGCAAAATCCAAAATTATACCTCATTAAATTAATTTAATAATCACACGATCTTTCAAGGAGAGTGTAAATTTAGAAACCATTCCATTTGAATAAGAAAAATATTTTGAATTAACATTAGTCAGAATATTCATGAATGAGAACGATTAATCAAAATATCGGAATTTGAAAACAGCATAAGAATCAAGCCTTATTATTTTGAAAAGCATTTCAATTTCCAGACCAACCTATATTCAACATTTTTTTCTTAATTGAGAAGCAGATATTATGAGAAAAAGGCAAATAAAAATTACAGCAACAATAATTAAGCACCAAGTGTATTCAAAACCAGTGTTTCATAGTACAAAATATGTAGCTGTATTAGTATATGATAAGTTCAAAATATAGAAATTTATCAGTAATATTTTAACACAGTCTTTTCGTAAGTAAATTTCATTCTTTTCAATAGAATAATGCATTAAGAATAAAAGGGTAAAACTTAAAAATTCAAAAAGTAAATAATTTAAAATATTTTCCAAATGCATTTCAATATTATACTATACTATCGCTGATTTTGTAAACAATTAAGTGACATGAATTCGAATTCCTTAAAAAATATATTTTCATAGAATTTCTGTATTTTGATTTTATATTATATATTAATATTAATAGCAAATTGCAATTGAGAATTGAGGGATATATTTATGGTTTAAAATCACAAGATTTGATGCAAAATATTTAGAAATAACGTTAAAAGCGAAAAATCTCAACAACTAATTCTTCCTATTTTGAAAACATCTCTCAATAAGTGCCAAACTTAATAAGAGTTTCTTATGGAAATAAAAATTATATTAACTAAATGTTGGAATAATTTTAAATAACAAAATTTTACTACGAAACAATGATGTTCTAGTTTTATTTTGAATTAAATTCCTTTGTTTGATAAACTTCTTTATTTTTATGACCTAATATTGGAATATTTTAGTTTCCCTCGTTTGTGGATTTACATATAAGATAGTCAGAGTGAATATTATTTATTGTTTTATATAAAACTTTTTCTTTGCTATTTATTCTTCAAAATAAGGAAAATGAAAATATCTAAAACTCACTTGAAATCACTGTAAGTATTCTTGGGTGAAGTTGTAGGGAAATAAGATTCCTTTTAGATTTTTTGTTTTTATGAACATATCAGACACCCAGTCTTGATTTCAAAAGGAGACACAATTCTTTTGAAAATGTACTTGATTTATGTTATTTCAGACATTCTTCCGATTGTCTTTTTGCTCATTTTAATTTTATATTTAGGGGAATTAAGTAAAAAAAAATTTTGTTTCCTTCTCTTTTTCGAAACTAATAAAATAATTTCCTTCAGATTTATAATGCAAAACAAGTTTCTTTTTTCTTACACAAAGTAGAAAAGAGTAGTTTATTATTTTGCCTCCTTGAACTAAAATAAAAAAAGCTGAGTATTTTATTTTTGTTCAAAAGAGAAAATTGAAGTTAATACGAAAAATTTTAGAGACCGTTTCTATTTTATAATTTTTCGTGTACGAGATCTAAAACGGTTTATAGTTCTACACCTTATTAAAGTTAATGTGAATTTTAAAATGAATTACATTAAATAAGGACTTAAATGGATTTCATACGATCATAAACTCTTACTTTCTCTTTTTTAGAGTAATAAAGCTCATACAGAGGGAGAAAAAAGTGCATGAGCTTTTATATTTGAATATACTTATGAATACTGGAGAAGACGGGCAATGTTAGAATTGTGTACTAACGAAGCAAAATTAATTATTAAATTCTTGAAACTGTAATTTAATATGACCTTCAAAAAAGACTTCGAAAATGAGAGAATAAAATAAGGAAAAGGTGTTCCTAAAATTTTAAATTAACTTTAACTATTTTACATATCATTTAAAACTTACAGTAACATTTTAAGTGAGACTCAGTATTAAAATCTGGAATATATGGTGCTAAGAAAGTAAATTTTTTATTTTTAAGTATTTATAACACATTGGTGTGTTTCCCAGTAAGGAGAAATAAAGTTTTTGTGTATTTCTCAGGAAACAAAACAAAAGACGTACTAGATATGAATTGCCATACCAAAAAATACAAAACTAGGAAAAACCTTCATTTTTATCTCAATTCTGTATTTTCGGATTACTAGAAAAATTATTAAAGTGAATTCTATATAAAGATGATATTCAATATTTGTTATGGTAGCTTTAAATGTTGAGTCTTTTTCCGATTAACAGCATATACAGTTACTTGATTGTATGCTTGTTGAAAAGTTAATGGCGCTTCTACACCCAGTTAATGAGCACTTATTTACATGATATGGAACATTATATCAATGAATTAAGCTAACATATCAGATATACTAATTTATCCGACTTCAATGCGACTAACATATAGTATGATGATGCTTACTTTATACATGAAAAAATTTCAATTTATAGAAAAAATGTAATTTTAGTTTGCACATATCTTAATGGCTATGAAAACGAAGAATTCTGAAATTGAACTTTCTTTACCCAGGAATAATCAAAAGAAATTAGTTAGAGCAAAATGAAATATTTCGCTTTCGAAGAAAATAACACATTTTTATTACAGCATATCATCTTCTTCGATTTTTCTAAAAAATAAGATTACAGATTTAACAAAAATGTTTTGAGGTAATATAGTGTAAATCATTTCCCATTTTTTAAAAATTTTTTTTAACATAGTCAAATTTTTGGAAAAAAATGGAATTAATTTATCTTTTACTTTAATTCTCCTTTTATTAAATCCTGATTATCTTCCCCTTATTTTCCTTTTTAATATTTATTGTTTACCAGATTCTTGATTAAAATTTTATTTTCTTTTATAACAGCATTCATATATGTTTAGGGGTGTATAGCTATCTTATAATTTTCAACAAACATACACCCTTAAAAATTCAAATACTAATACATTTTTTACACAATTTATATTTGCATTACTCTTAAAATGTTCGAATTGAATCAAAATGCTTATACATTTTCGTTTTCTAGTCAGAATTTTCAGAATTACAATATTCATTTAAAAATTTCTTGATTTCTTAATATTTCTTTTTATAAAATTGATATATATATATTTTTAAAACCTTTTATTTTGTTTATTTGATCTAATTGATCTAATCTAAACTATTTTGCCTATGGTTTTAGAATGTAATTTACTTTAGTTTTATGAACTATTTTCTCGTGATATGTGATCGATGAAAAAGATAAGTCACAGTTTTCCAATTATTCACAGTGGAGAAATTATAGTTCGAATTAGGTTCTATCTTCTCTAAATTAAGTTTGATAGTAGTAAACAAAATAAAGGAATAAATTAACATGTAAGAAAATATATTTTCTAATCAAAAGTACAATATGAATGTAAATTATGAAAATTTAAAATTTTTTTTGTTGAGACCACGAAAAATTTATATTTTTTACGCAGTAAATGTATTATAATTTTAGAGATTTATTAATAAGTGCACACATTTGTGGAATTTTGCTTAAATTTAGGGAATGTTTCATTTGCAAATTATAAAGTTTACGACTTAATTAATAGAATTAAATGGAACTAAAAAATTATTTTCAAATTTTATATTTGATGTATGATTGTGTACTTGGCATATAATGATTTTGCCTACAAAGTTGATGCGTTTACTTTCTATAATTTACGTGTTTTTTACACCCACCATATTAATGCTACATGCGCTGATGCTTCAGACTAGAATAATTGTTATAATTGTAGAATAATTGTTATATCGGTAATTCTTAACGAGTGATACTTTTTGATTTAAAATTTGAATATAAGCACACTTTCTTCCAAGAGAATCTTACATTATGTTTTCTAAAATCTGTCTTCATCAGAATTATTTTGTACCAGTTAACGTTACTTACGATTGTATAAAACATAGACTGAATGATGAAAAAAATTCTCCAAATTTAGTACAAAGACGCAATTAAACTTTATAATAGTTTAATATGCGCAAAGTCACCGAGAAAATATAATGGCATTATTATTTTCTGCTTTAAGAATCTTCTTTCTTTTCTTATTTGAATTTTTTCTTACATGATTCTTTTTCATTATTAAATTCGATATTATATTTTACATCCGCTTAATATATTAAAGACGTAAACATGTGTGTGAATGAAAGTTTTTGATCATGTTCATTTATACAGTCTACCAATATAATTGCTGTTTCCTCATAGATGTTGAAAGAATGAATTGTGTCCCGTTAATAGTAATTTTCAATACATTTTTCTTCATATTAATGCATCAATGCTTCAAACTATTTTTTACTGTCTTTCAATAGCCTTTTCAATAGCCTTGGGTTTCTTTTCGAAATTGCTATTTCTTCTGTTCATTGTTCAGAGGAATATCAGGTTGTGCATGATAACGAATTCTTAAGCATTGTTTGTTTTTTAATAAAGAATAGTGAATTAACAAACGCATTTGCATTTAATAGAAAAACTAAAAATTAGATATTGTAGAAATGTTTTTTGATTTATTTAGTTATGGTGTCGGTTTGAAGTGGGAGTAGAGATAAGGAATCTCGTACGTTACAATCTAGTATAGTGACACAACCAGTTATCAAAAGAATAGTGTATTTTTATTTTTAAGAGAATATATTTTTTTGTAAAATACTTTCAGCTGTGACAAGAGTATTTCAAAGCTAAATATAATGCATTTATGCTTTTATTCACTATCGCATTTATTAGTTTAGTAACAATTTTTGGCCTATAAGAAGATGGAAAGAATTATACTTTCTTGTTGTAGATTTCTGTAAGAAACGTAAAGAAAGTTAGTAAAACGGAATAATGTAATTTTATTGCCACAAACTAGTTTTTACATTTTACCAAAAGGAAAATATTTTCCAATAGGCTGTCAGGTTTTTCCGACATAGGAAAAACTCGACAGCCTAAATCGGCATAATTAGATAATTTCAATTTTGAGAAATCAGCTTTTATCCAACAAAGGAAGACATAATATTTACATTTTGAGAAAATATATTCAAATATGCTCATGATTAAGTAAATGAATGATTCATTTTTGGTTGCGATATGTGATCAAACAATAAAAAAAGGTAAAAGTTTGATATTCAAAGGTGAAATTTTTTAGCAGATATTTCTACAAGCCTAAATATATTTTTCTAAAGTGAAGGACCTGAAAATGAAAAAAGATAAATACATTTAATTATTTTGTATATAATTTCTAATATATCCTTTTATTATTCCTTTACTAATATATCACGTAATAAAATTGGTTAGTTATTCAATAATCTGAAAATTTCCAGGAACTCTTACGAAAAGTAAAGCAAGAAAGTTATGCAAATAATGCTTCCATTACTTGAAACCTATTTAATTAATGCCTTCATTACATTTAACAATTACAAGAATATTGAAATATTCTTAACGTAATTTTTTATTAAATTTTTTCATATATTAGAAGACTAATGGTGACTATGCGAACCCCAAATAAAGATGAATTCCGTCTCTTAACGGTAGTATAAAACATTAAAGGTATGAGGTTTTTAGTTATTTTATAATATAAAATTTAAACAACATAAATTTTCGTCATATTCAGGAACACAATTTTTTGTCATAATATTAAATCTATACTCATATCCAAATTTTTACCGAGGTATTTCATAAAAAATTGAGTGTTACTCATTTAGGAATCTCGTATGATTGAATTTAGAATCCTCAGAGTTTGTCATGAATTTTTTTCAAGTTTAAATTATTGTCTTTAAGTGATTCTTAAAAATAGCATAGTATTCAAAATATCATGAATTTTAAAATTATTGTCAAAGAAAATTCTGAAACTGATATATAACAATTTTTCATTGAATAGAAAGGAGGTATCACGGTAGTTATTTTTAATGACTGACTTTCTATGCTTTGTATTTTGAAAGATTAACTTTTGGACAATTCCCGACTTTTTTCATTAAGTCTTCTGAAATGTTTTTTCTGCTTCTCGAGGCAGCAACAGTACTGGGTGTTTCTTATATCTCTTGTCTAATAGTAATTGTGAGTATTATTAAATTCCAATAAAAATGCTGAATAAAACAGAAATTTGAATGAAATTTATCATTTACTCTTTTATAAAGGAAGAAAATTTGAATATTTATTCAATTCCTACTTTCAAAGATTTTGTCAATTTTATCAATAAAAATTATATTAAATATTATCATATTTGAGAAAACAATAATGTTAAAATATTGGTTTGTAGTATTAAATTAAGTAAAATAAATTGAATGTCTCAAATATACATTTCTCGGACTCACTTATTGACGAAACTTTTTACTATGGGTTACAAGTTAGGTAGAATTCTCATAGAATATTTCATAACTAAATAAGTAGTGGATTAATAATTATAGAGAAATATAATGAGATTTTTAGATAAATATAAGAAAACAAACAAAAAATATTGGAAACACTCTAGGTTAGCAGAACACTTATAGTGCTAAATTATAACCAGGAATACTGTTCACAGGAAATGAGTTACAAAAGCAATTCAAAGATTAGTAAGATCTCTAAGCTAATCACAAATGAAATTATTTCTTCTAAAAAAAGAAATTTATTTATTTCACAGTCGTAGTGATTAATTTTCTGTTAGAAAATCTTTTTAAAAAATAAAGTAAATTCAAAAGCTATATAATTGTTGTCACCTGAAACCCAATAAGTATTCTTAAATTAAGAATTCATACTATGTGTTCAAACAGCTTTGTTTCAAACGTTCTTAATTATTTTAAAATGTCATGGAGACACACCCTGTTGCACTTTTAAGTGGAAACCGCCCATTTTAAACATTTGCCCTGACACCTCTTTTAGCAATTCCATTTCTGAGGCTATCAACACAGTCATTCAGAAACTTTCTCTGCATTCTTCAGGAAATCATCAGCCTGCATTAGCATAGAATCTTAATGATGATTATGTAGTCAGTTACAAAATTTTTATATGACATGATCCACAAAAACTTACAGATTGTTGCAAAATAACCTATAAAGACAACCTGTTATAGGTCAAGTTATTTTACTCATAGAGAATTTCTTGGCATATATTCGTTTTTCTTGCAAGATAGATGCAATAATTCAGGTAATTTTGATGATTGAAGAAGTTGTAGACTGCTAGTAAAAACTTTGATCCACGTTTTCAAATTCCTAAACTACTTTTTTTGTAAAATTTAAATCTTTTACTGGGAAAAGGATTGTTAAATTTTTTATAATGAGTTAAAAATTATTGTCTTAAAAATCTATACAAATGTTGTATATTTATGGCATATTTGGTTCCTATTATTAGTTAAAAATAACGTACTTTTATCATAACATAAATCTAATCGCTTTGGAGGAAATCCTTATTTGTTCAGTATCAAAACACAATAATTAAACTAAATGCTTTAAATTTTTTAAAAATTAATATTAATATTTGCGTATAGGAAAATTTTTTATTTAATAGAGAAAACATTTTTTTGGTTATTCTGTGTAATATTGTAAAAAGTCAGCTGTGATACTTTATATAAAAATTAAGGGCTAATCATTGTGAAAATATTTTATATTTATTGGAAACTATAATGCCGAGGAATTAAACTTATATGTAAAGTGAGTCACATTCAAACTGTTTTTATTTATGTGAGAGAATGAAGACTTTTGAAACACTTTAAATATTAATAATTTTTCGCTGAATATTTTTAGCAATTATAAAGTTTAGAATTAAATATAATAGATATTGGAACACCTCTTTCCAAAAATATTTTGCAGAGACCCGTTTGTTAATATTATACCTTTCAATTTACCATAGACTCTCATTTATCGTGGTATATCGTGCAGAAAATTATACATATATTCGAAGTTTAATATCAAGTAAAAAGATCAGAAAGTTACGCGCAAGATTTGTTTTTCTATTCTTCAAGAAACTAATGATCCAAGCAATATAAAATTGTAGCAGCTATGTCACTATCTACCTCATACAATAATGTGATTCAACCATGTAAATGTTTTAAAATACTTAAGGCTGAAAGTTGAAAAAGCATTCTATAGAATCACAATCTTGTATCATTTACTGTTTTTTTAATAAAGGTGTAATCACAAGCGAATTCCTAAAATAAGTCAAGAACCTGGTGCTATAATATTTACAATACTGAAGTTAAAAACCAACGAAATAGAAATGCATATTATGTGTTGTTTTAAATACTAAAGATTAAGTAAAAATCACAAAAAATCTAATATTACAAAAGCTCCAGTTTTAAAAATGAATTAAAAATAAAGAATTATTTTATAGTACAAACCATGTTTGTGTCTTATTTGCAAATCATTATCAACTGTTTCTCAATATATTATAAATTTAATGCAGATAAAAATAAAAATTTTTAATCTTCTACAGCAATTTTTCCATTTTGAATATTTTTCTTTTGACACGACAGAATAACTCAAATACCAAGATTTTTTATTTATTGTTTGTTTTGATGTACTTTGAAAACACCTTTCACTGATTCCTATTAAGGTTTAATACTCATTTATTTTATTATGCATAAAAGTGCAGTTGAAAATCACTATCTTATCAAAATATTTTCGTTTTTCGTCTTCGGTCAAATATCTAGAACAGGGGTGGGCACACTTTTTTGGGTCACGAGCTACTTTTAATTTTTTGTCTCCGATCACTTTCAATGACAATAGGGGATTAAGCAAGTATATTTTTAGGTATGTGGACCATAAAAATTAGCATTGGCAAGCAAGCCAAA
Organism: Latrodectus hesperus; assembly: GCA_037975125.1. Lineage (NCBI taxonomy): Eukaryota > Metazoa > Arthropoda > Arachnida > Araneae > Theridiidae > Latrodectus > Latrodectus hesperus. The sequence goes on from CM075854.1 coordinate 41,082,380, forward strand.
ACGACTTATGGATCATCCCTCGATTGCGTCTCCTTAATGAGCACTCCTGATCCAGAGTAATGCTCTTCAAAAGAAATCATAAGACAGTTACATGCAATTAAAGGTAAGAATTTTGATTGAAAACGCAAGATAGTTTAAGAACTTGAGGTGCGTAAGTAAACATTTTGAAAATAGTATATACTTAATTTATAATGAGATTTCGTGAAATTGAGGAAAGTAGCTCTTTTTTACTATAAATGCAGTGGGATAGTAATTAATCGAGTTTTTGATGACACACTATTAGTGTGTGCAATAAACTTCAGTTGTGTGAAAGGAAGGTGAACAAATGGAGAGTATTTTTTTCTTTTCTGCTTACGATAAATTACTAGAAAAGTTTCCCTTGTTTCCCTTGATTTTGTTTTTCTTGAAACTGATACATGCAAAAGTGTTCAAATAACAGCTGTTACTAGCATCAAATAACAGCTGTTGTACGGTAATAACGGCGTCAATGAAAACATACGCTAATGAATGATATCAGTAGTTATACTTACAAAGAAATAGAACCAAAAAATATTGGTGTGATTTATTTTATTTAAGAAATAATTGAATTTTACCCTTAAAAATATTAGAAATTTTATTTATGTGGTGAGAAAGTGAAAAAAATAAGATGTAATAACATCTGTACTTGGGGTGATATATCCTTGAGTGTTCTAGAGAATTCCATGTGATTTCATAGAAAACCTATCTCATCAAAAGGCCTATATCATCGTATTTGATATTTCGATAGATATCGCTCTTATCTATCGAAATGACATCATTGACGCCTACATTAAATAAATGTTTATACTAATGCAACAATTGATACATTTCAGCAAATGTACGTCAACATTAAACTGTATCGTAGACAGTTAATTTCAGAATAAAACAATTTAGATTATAGATTGGTCGATTTGATGACAACATTGGTATGACATTAATCATACTTGGAACATTTAAAAAATATGCAGCTCTTAATCGTTGAATATACAAAAGCAGTGCCTCTTATTTTCCTTGAAACTGATAACATGCAAAAGTGACAGCATCAAACATAGCTTAAAGATCTATATTCTTTCATAGAATTATACTTTCTGTGTATGGTTATTCAAGTTTAGGACAAAATCCATCGTACACATAAGAAACATTTTTCTGTGTAAAATTAGCATGCCCAATTCGTTAAGTTATATACATTTGAAAATTTATTTTTGAATTATATTTATTATAATTATTAATTATATTTGAGAAATATAATTGATAAGTATGTGATGTGAAAAATGTGAAATTATTATTATATTTAGACCTGAGATATTGTCAAAATTTTGCTTAGACTTCCACACTAAACGAATAATTAAAAAAAATTACAGATTGAAGAAACAATTTACATGCTTTCGTATACTATTTTTTGGTTAATAGTTTTACTGCGAAATTGTCAAACTTATAAAATATTCTTGTTTTCTTACTTATTTACAAAACACTTTCTATGCAGATTGATGACTGTGTGTGATTCTGTTAATTTTTTTATATTATTATTATGTTCTTGGAAACACAGAAAAGTGTCATTAATGTATTTCATAAAAATTGAAATGAATATGTTGATAATAATCAAAGAACTGATGCATAATAATACTTAAATATGTTTCTTACTTGAAAAGTATCTTAAAGTTTAATGATAATAAGATTAATATATTTTACCTTCTTCCTATATACAGGTGGTTATCAAAATAATGGAAAAACACCTATTAAGAAAAGTGACATCTTTTAATGTATTTCGTGAGCATTAAAATATAATAGCTAAGACGTTTTTTAAAAATAAAAAATATATATTTTGTTAGTATGCGGTAACTTTTTCGAAGCTCAATAAGTCTTGAATTTTTTTCAAAAGAGTAAAATGTCAGACCTCTTAGAATTTCAGATGCCAAGTTGTAGGTGTAAGTCTAGCTGGATTAAGTATGACCAAAACATTCCAACTTTTTGGCGTTTTTTAGGGTGTGGTGTCTAAAGTCATGACAACATCGCAAGACAGATTAATAAAACAAAATAGTGGGCGGAAAGAGAAGCTTATGTAAAGAAATCAAATTGTATGAAAGCGGATTATAATGTCTACAAAAAGAAAAAAAAATGCTTCAAAAAAGACCGCAAAGCTAAATTGGATTTGGAAATAATCTGGATTATACAATGTCAATGATTACAGTTAGAAGGCACTTTCATAAATTGAACATTTACGACAAAGCAACAATTCCCAAGCTATTTGACATACATGTTAATGTCAAACGTCGTCTACAGTGGTGTCTTACTCACTAAAATCTGGTCGATTGATAAGCGGCAGAAGGTAAAGTCTGATCAATCTTCTTTCACTCTTTTCACTACAACAAGGCAAATGCACGTTTGGAAGACACCTGAATAAGTGTATGATCGTTATTGTTCCCTTTCAACTGTCACTCAGAGAGGTGTGAATTTGTCATGATATGGACAGTGGTTTCGTAGTTTTCTGCTGGATCAATGATGAGTCAGAAAGGAAGGATCATTAGGGAGAAGCTTAGAGAAATATTTGCTGATTAGGTCCATCCTGTGAGGAGAATTTTATTTCCTGGGGGTAATGGAATTTTTCAGAATGATAGTGCACATATACATGCCGTATGACTTGATGAACGTGACGATAAAGAATCTTGAGACCCGAAAATTCACCTGACCTCAACATAATTGAATGTATTTTAGAGTGTTCGATACGGAATTGATATCTTCCATTGGAATCCTTCTCAGAATTTTCGCAATATCTCTATGAAGAATGGTACAGTATTTTTCTAAATACTATTCACCACTTGTAGGAATTGATTCGTGGGCGAATTCAAGCTGTATTGGATTCAAAAGGGGATCTTACGCCATACTAATAAAGGAGTATTCATAAATCTATAGTGTTTCCATTTTATTACCGCCTGTACAAATTTAAAGCATTTTCGATTATTTCAAAATTCACTTTTCCTAAGTGAAGTACTTAGTTAGGAAACAACAACTAGAACTAATTAAAAGTAATTAATGAGAACTTTTATTTGATTTTCCATATCGTTTCACTGGATAATATAATGATTAATTCCTTATGGAATCATTTGAATTGCATATTTTGCAAGAAAATAACTTATTTATAAATTAATAATATGAAATAAATAGATTTAAAAAATTAAAACTCTATTTTTGAATATTTCTGTTGAAGACAGTGTCAAGAACTAAATAACAAGTTAGTATTAAATACATGATTAAAACAATATTTAAAGTTTTAATACTTTAAAAGAATCTTATAAAATGTATTAAATATTTGTAACGATAATTTCATAAAAGGTAATAGCAGCTAATACACTTATGAATCTAGGTAATAAAATCATTTCCTGTAATGCATACATGTAAAAAGTATCAAAGCAATTTTACCAAAAAAAAAAAATTGGATTGCATCGTTTTAACATAAAAATGATAAAGGTAATGTAGAAAATTTAAGATCACTCCATTAATATCATGCATTTTAAATACTACGTTTTAACATTAAAAACATAAAATTAATTATGTAATAATTAATAATTATCTTATAATATTAATTTATATTGTAAGGAATATTTATTTATTAAATAAATTTTAGTAAAGAAATATTCTTTATAATTGCTGTTCAGTTCATATTTGAATATTATTTACATCATCATAAATCTTAATTACAATTTAACAGTTTCACAACTATTAAATTACATATTTGAAGATAAATTTTTCAGCTATTATTTAATTCTTTAAAGAGATAGCTAGAATTTTTATGAAACATTGTTAGTGCAAGAAAAAAGCATGATGCGTGTATGAAATATTTTAAAATATTGTTAAGGAATCTAAAACTTCATTTGCAGTGAATGTGATTAGAAATAGTTCAAGATTTAATTGAACATTATAAGCCACAATTACAACATGCATTGTATATAACATTCAAAATAAAACTTTCTCCACAAACTTCTGATACAATTGATTTCATTTATAAGTTTCGAGTAATATTTTTTTAATCTAGCAAGTAATTTTGATAATTTACTCTTCAAGGTTATCGTTAGATTCGCGCATGCCATTGGTGTTGTAGTATTAATGTTGAGATATGCAGATAACTGAATTCATTAGTTTCTGAATGTGCTGACAAAAATATTTTTAATCTCTTTGTCATAAAGAAAATTTATATATAGTCATTTATAAATGCTTATCATCCTTTATTAGATACTATATATACCATACACTAAAATTAAAAATATCAGATTCAAGTAAATTTTAATGAAATGTGTGGCAATGTCTACATCCTCTAGATTTAATGTCAAAAATTCTTGATCAGTAACATTTAAATCTAATAATTTCAAACAAAAAGATTAATTAGTAATGTATCATAATAGTTACATAGCCTGAGTGGAATTGAAGGAATGAATGGAAAATGAACTGCAGTCAGCAAAATTATACTTTTGGTAAATGTGGTAAGAAACTTTTTGTTTTTAATTTGCCATTTAATTTTTATTACTAAAAAATGTTATCACAGATATATTAAACTTTTTTACTAGCCTCTGTGGCCTTCCACAAATATATAAAGGAATATCAATACTTATTTAAGCATCAAACTTTAGTTGAAAAAAAAAACATTCTTCATCCATTTATTAATCAAATTGAAAAAAAATATATATTGCTTACTTTATTACATTGACCGGGATATCATTAAGCATATTCAGCTGTTCTTATGAAACTGCTCAAAGAATTTATTATTAACTTACATATTTGGAATTCATTTTTACTTGTTATTAATGACTTTGGGTTTTTGGTTGTGTAAAATATGTTAAATTCAGAAGTGTCATTTTATTACTATTTACAGAATTTTTTTTTTCAATTTTGAATTCTAAATTTCATTCAGCATCTTTTACTATATTTAAATTACTAAGCATTATTGTCAAACACAGAATGTTTAATCCCAATAATATATTTTTAATTATTTATTATTAATTATCAAATAAATTTGAACATTTACAGAATTGACATTTTGGCTCAACATGCACTGATGCATACGAATATTGGTATCATACAAATACTGGAATCATAGCAAACGTACTTACGAAACTAAATACATATTTCCTGTAACTTGAGATAATTATTAATGAGTAACAGGAAAAGTTACTGTGACAGATGTCTTTCAAGTTAATATCGTATAATCTGATAACTAAAAAGTTGTATATTTTCATTTGTCAGTTTATTTTCATTGATGAATTTTTAAATGAAGATTTTCCAGTAATTTGACGCTTACTTTTGCTTATTTGTCCTGTTATTTGACACGAAAGTAACATATATTTTTATTTTTAATCTCATACAATTCAAATTTTCCATTAATTCTTTAATTTTTTAAAATTTAGTTATCAACTTCTTAACTATATTTGAGTTCTATATTTGTTTCTATCATGTTATCTTAATAGATGAACATGAGCGAAACAAAAAGCATCTTACAATGATAATTACGAATTAACCAAATTGATCAAATTTGAACTATTTTTTTCTTCTGTTTCTTTAAAAGTAATCGGTATTCTTAGCTTCTAAATGAGAAGAATATTCTCAGAAAAATTATATACTGTCCTTTTGCAAATGAAGGCAATAATTCATAATTAGAGCCTGTTCATAGAACAGATTCAGTAAATTAGATTTACTGAATTTTTATTTCTGTAGAGTATGTGAATAATAATTTAAGTATAAATGCATGTAAACAATTTCTCAAATTTTTTTCTTTTATGAATGAACAACATTGCTCTTTGCTTAATGGGAGACCTAAGCAAATTTTGAAAGATTTTTTGAAATTAGAAATCGTAATAAATTACTTTCTTTCTAGTAATTATTTTACAACAAAATGATATTGTGAAAATTTTCTATTTAAAATATCAAAATGTTAGTTTAGTTACTTAAATTAGAGAATCATTTCTGCATTCTTTAATTTTGAATTTAAGTACATACTTTAAAACAGATAATTAACTAGTAACTTAAGAGAAGTTTTATGTAGCTCCAGTTATCTTAATAGATGAACATGTTTCAAATGCTAAAAATAAAAAAAATATAAAAATTAAGAAAAAAAGTTTTTACAGCTATGTGTATAAAAATCTAAAATGCGTTGCTATATCACACTAAAAGCACTTACAAGTCATGAAATAAAAAGGAAGTGTGTTAATAAATATATGCAAGTTTCCAATTTTGTCTTGCATTAATGAGTTTTTATAGTACAAATAAAATATTTCATATTGCAAGTTTTATTTATTCAGTGTTATTTAATATTCTTGCTTGCTTATTATTTATATCATTATTTTAATAGACTTTTCTAAAAATATTTGTAAATAAGTTAAAAATAACTGCCGTTCTTCAACTATGTAATTCTCAACTATAGTGACTCAAGAAACGTGAATTGATACGTTGCGATCGTAATCGGTTTCCTTTTTTCTTTCTGTATATTTTTCTATAAAACTGACAATTTCATTAATTGTAAGAGAAAACTGATATGACAGAAATGAGATTGTAGAGGTCAAAGGGAATGACTTCATGAGGAAAGTGGATGACATGATCGAAAACTAGGCCATTGGCAGGTGCCGTGACTCTTATTTTTTCCTGTAGACAGATTGAACTAGTTTTTGAACCTGCTTCAGAACTTTTTATGTTATAATTCACGGTTTCGTCCACCTATGTTAAATAAGTTGTTCACAACACCTGACCTAGTCGAGATTCTGAACAGCAATTAATTACTTATATGAAGGCTGGGAAATTATATTCAAATTGTTTTGAAAGGAAAGTTTACTTCTCTGAGAAAGGCGCACAAGTTTGGAATTCTTCTGAGTAGTACAAGGTACGAGTAGTTCAAATAAAAGTAATTCGTGAATATCATATACAAAAAATTATTGAACTATAATATCCACTTTTGAGAATTAAAAATAAATAAATGTAGGATTAAAAGTAAATAAATGTACTTAACGTGAAATAAAGAAACACAATTATGCGTTTCTTTTTATAAACTACTTGCTACATTTTAATCTGTAGCAAACAGTGTAAGTACACAATAAGAGAAATTTGTTTGCTACCAACTATTAGTGATAGTTTTTATGATATCTTTGCGTGATTTCAATATGTATATTTAGTTTCAGAAGTCTGACGTTATAGATATAAAATCGAAAAAGAAAGAAATGTGTCACATATTAAAAAAATTAAAATAGTTATAAAATGTAAAGGTTTAAGGATGTGTATTTATTTAGAAACTAAATAAAACCATTAATTAAACGCTTATAGAGGGTGTGTAATGAAAAGGATTAAAAATAAGGAAACCTTTTTAGTTGAGGCAAATTTTATGTAAAATATATTTATTTTTGAAATCATGATATGAATAATTTAATATATAAACAGTAAATAAATTTTTAACCATTAAAATAAATAAGATTTTTAAATAGCTTATTTAGAGATAGCTTATCTTTATCTATTTTTGTATGTCATGTGTACAAGGATAAAACTAACGCTCTACAAGCCTGACCATTATTGTGAAGTCTTCAGTTGTCGAGATTCATTAGAGACACCACTTTCTCATGAGATTTGCCACATGCTTAATAACTACAAGGCAAGAAAATGAAAGGTATCTCTCAACTTTGTATTAATTTCATTCTGTTATACATCAATATGCAATATAGCAGCTTCAATTGCACATTTTATGATTTACGAGTTACTAAGAGATGAAATAAACTTATATTCTCTATCACCTGATATACTCCTTTGGGCTCAGTCACCCCCTTGTTTACCAGAACGTTCTAAATCTTATTTGAAGACCAGTGATTTTTTTCCTATTCGCACTTGGGTATTTTTTTCTCAAATGTTTAATTTTTGACTTCTCGGTAAGTATCACTTCACGGAGTAGCATATTTGATTGATTGTTATTACTATTTACATTAATATTGTTATTATAAAACATTATTATTTATGCTTCTGATAGCATAAATTAAATTTAAAATAACTTTCCAATATAGTTAGATATAATGAACTTTGATTTCTAAAATTTAATTGTGTTATTTAAATGTTGTAACTATTTTTTTCAAGATAGTTTTAGTATCGCATTAACAAATTTCTTTGTAGATGTGTTGAAAATTACTGTAAAATGAACAATAGTAGTTGTATTTAGCTTAATATTATTGCATGCTAATCAATTTGGTGCAAGTTTAGATTAATACAAGTACCACAAAAAGTAATTGGAACACCAATGATATTTTTCTGATCTCAATGTTATTACCTTTTATCATTTATTGGAATTATTGGAATATAAATATTATTAAAGTATGATATTTGAAATAATTTTTGCATGATTTATACAAAATATTTTACAATAATTGCATGACACTAGAGAATAAAATGACAAAAAGGGGAAAAATTAATAATCATAAGTAATTAAATATGAAAATGTCAAGATAAAATGAAGAAAATTAATAAGAATGCAAACTTTGGTTAAAGATTACATGTGATTCACAGTTTCTCTTTAGACGCAACCTAACAGTAAACAAATACGTCGTTTGAATTTCAAAAAATAATGTACATAGAACAATATTTCGATGTGTTATTTAATAAAACAATGCAACAATTTCTAAACAGTTAGCAAATAAATAAAGTAATTTTATAGTAGCTTGAAATTCTCGAATTAGTGAGATTTTAGAAACTAAATGATATTTAAGCTAAAATTAATAAAAGTTATTCAAAAATGCTCATGTTCAAATACTTTTATATCAAGTTTAGGAGAAACATAAGATTGTTTCGATAAAAGTGCTCATATGAAAATTCAATGTGTAGGCCCTACACGTAATTAGAGGTTTTAACTTTACTGTTACATGTTATTACACAATAGAATAATTCTATGAATTAGATTTAGAGGAAGGAAGAAATGTGAAATTAGTGTTAAAGCATATACATGAATAAATCATTAAGCTATAATGCTGTAAAATGCTCAACCCACTAGATCTCTTAAAAATTATCTTAAGAAAAGGAATATTAAAATTCAGTAATTAAAAGCACCAATTTATAATGCTGCGGACGATCATGAGTAAATTCGAATATCAGAACTCAACACCATAAATTTCTACAAAAACTACAATCGAAGATAGAACCAGAATTTCATCTCAAGAGAGAGAGAGAGAGAGAGAGAGAGAGAGAGAGAGAGAGAGAGAGGAACAATTAAAAGAGAAGAGAGAGAGGGTAATAGAAATAGACTGTAGTGATTGATAGTCAGTGAAAATAGAATATTATTTTATTTAACCTATCAAATTAATATTTGTATTTTAAAAGAAAAATGCTGCAAAATTTCTTCATAGCTTAATATAGGAAAGATATGAAGATATTTCTACAGATTTGTATTTATAAACAGAATGATACTTGCTTTTAGTTTAAGACAGGGAACTGAAATGTATATCATGAAAGTTTTCAATCTCTGTATAAACATGAATATTAGAATAGACATTGTTAAAGTCTTGCTTTTGACACTTGGAGTGATTTAACTTGATTTCAAATGGACACGATACCAATCAACCAACCAACCATTAGAATAGACATCACAAATCTGTTTCTGTTTTCGATATAGTAAAAAAAACAACAAAAATTCATTCTAATATAAATATGAAACAATTCTATTATCTGTGTCTTCAGTGAAATTTGTTAGACAATGTTACTCGATTTCGTAATCCAAAAATAGAAAGATAATTATTGCAGCAACTGAGCTCTCCTTAAACACCTCATTTTATTTAAAAAAAACTCAAGCAGTTAAGGAGAAATAATGCACTTGCAATTTTGAAGGTCAATATAAAAATTGAGAACGAAATTGCAAATGAACTCTTCAAAATAAAACCATTCCAATGGAACCGATACACACGAAACTTTCATCGCTAAAGGCACTGACACCATGGATATTCAACTTTAGAGTTAACCTATGTAAAAAACATGAAATTTGTGTCCTAATAGGTTATTTACCTGATGTAATAAATGGAATCGTATTTCACAAGAGGGTTAAGCACTACTTTTGGTCTCCAAGGCTATTCAAAGTGACCTTTGGGATCCATTAATTGTGAATCATGCCAAGGAAATCATTTCCATTGATTAGCGTGCAACTCAAATAAAGAAATAAACAAAATAAAAGAGCTGAAAAAATGCAACGTCTTGAGCTTTCATTTTGAAAATATGTTTTTGTAGTAAAGTTGTGGAAATAAATTGGCATTTTGATGCATTAAAACTGTAGTAATTATATTTAAAAAATTGTTTAAATAAGAAGTTTCTATCTTGTTATAGATATATACATATTTTTAACTTTTACAGTCTCATTACTGATTAATTTTATACTGATGTAACTGTAAGACAGGAAACAAAATTGAAAGCTTAAAATTGTTTTTTTAAGCAAAATTGAAAGGTTAAATCCGTCACAAGATTGTCTAAATATAAAATTCTAATGCTGTTTACAGCATTATTACCAAAAACTATTTATAAGAATACATATGTGATATTTTATTTCTAAAAGTACTTAAAAATGCAAATAAACCAATATATTTTCTCAATTCATCCATCTTCTCTCAGAGGATAATATTTCGTAAAGATGATTATAAAATAAACAAAGCATTTAGTTACCCCCCAAATACAGTTCCTTAATTTCTACCAATTTAATCAATGATAAATGTGTTATGCATTTTAAATCAACAGCCTATTTGAAACACAAATAGATTAATAAAATAGAGTTCTAGTTATCAGGAAGTAATCAATAATTTAACTCTTTTTGTTGCTTGGTATTGAAAATATTTTTAACAAGGTATATTGCCAATAAGCTAGACATATTGCAAGAGACTTTAAAATTTTTATTAAAGATTTTAACAATTTTTGATGGAAGATCTGCTTTTCATCTACATATACAAGCAGATTTCAAGATTTTACATGGTGTCCAATTTTCTTGTAAATATATTTTATTGAAATACTGTCATTTAACTAGTGCTTTCACACATAAGCTTCACTACTTTTTCCAATTTTCTCTTATTTACTGTCGATTTTCTATTACTTACAGCCGATTTTCCATCATTTACTGTCGATTTTCCATTATTTACTGACTATTTTTCATTGCTTACTTCCGATTGTCTTAAATACAATGACTGAGAACAAGCTGTAATCAATTTTTCAGAAAAAACTATTTTTCAGAAACATGATAAAAATCTGGAACATAAATACATTCCCTCGATCATACAGCAATGATAATTGCTCAAAAGCTTTATTTCATATCAGAAGCCTCAAGAAGAAAACAACATCCATATCTTAAAAATGTTTTCATCAATGACTGGACCTTGATGTTCTGAACGATATATTCCACACATTTATCTAGAAAATCATTATTTATTAAATAATTCATAAATTGAGAAATTTGTTTCATTAAAAAAAACTTCATTTCATCGTAATATCAACATAAAAAGTTTCTCAAGTTTAAAATGTTCCAAAATTGATATATTGAGTTTATATGCGTTTTAAGTAATTATATGCTTTGTACCGTGTTAGAGACCAAAAATTAATTAACTTTCACAAACACGTGACGTGGGTATCGAACACACGAACTTCTGCAACAATGGCCAAAGTACAAACCATTCAGCATAGACAGGATGTACAGGGTTTAAAAGTTCTTTCTCTTTATGGTTATAAAAAGCGTGGATAGATTTTCTTTCCTAGAAGTGACAGTGTATGCAGGCAGTATATTAGTTTGAATAAAATTAAAAAATTAATCGTATTCCTCTCCAACAGGCTGGAACATAAAATGTATCATTTTACAAATTATTTGAAGCTATAGATTTCATATAATTCTTCATGGCTTTGATATTTTGAATAATTATATAATATTTTATTGCTTATTATTTTTATTATTAAGTAAGATAGGGGATTCGTTGATTAAAAAAATTAATGTATTTAGTTAAATGAAATTTTCAGCTCGTAGAAAAACATTTTTATATTAATTTGCATTTTAATATCCATTTAAGAATTTATTTTAAAGAAACATACTAAAATGTCTTAAATATAATTATGCATTATAATAGAAATTAATTTTATAGTCAAGTGCTGTTTCATTATAAGTTTTCAGAGAAAGAACTACTCAGAAATTTCCAGAGGAAGAACACCATTTATATAAGATGTCGTTACATAATCACTGAAATGTATAATTTTTTCAAAGCATATTCTCTGAAAATTTCTCGAGATCATCTGTACTCTCTTTAAAATAATTTAATCATCAAATCATAGCGTTTTTTAATCAAATTAAAATAATTTATTAGCTGGTGCTTTTATTATCGTAGCAATTTACAAATTTTGTTCTTCTTAACTTGTAAATAGAGAAAATCACATTCTCACTTTGCAGAATATCTTAGTTGTTTTGTTCCCTTTATTATAAATGAACTAATTGTGTTAAATAAATTATTTATATTTAATTGCTAGAGAATATAGTCAATAACTATGTTAACTGTAGTTTGTAACCGTTATATATGTATATATATATAGACCTTTATTTCAAATACTATTATTTAATTGCATGTGATTTTCCACAAAGCTTCTAAACGAAAATTCCTTGACAGATTCTGTAGTAACCAGTAGTTACATGCTATTTAATTTATAAAAAATCTATTTTATTATGATCATATATATATATTTATATTAAAAATATACTACTTATTTTTGAAAGGTTACAACTGAAAGTTGGTCTATAAAGATTCGATGTGATTATCTTAAATGATTTTTCTGATAGTGCTGCATAAGAAATTATAGTTAATGGTGACGAAAGTCATGCATATAACATATTATAGTTAACAAAGCCTTTCCTAGTATAAATAATAAATTACACATTATGCGACAATTAGTCTGTATAAAATATGGAGTTTTTCGTATGATAATTATAGAGATAATTCTCTGTTATAGAATATTTGTTTGCTTTTATTTTTCTGCTTCAGTAAAAGTGTATTGTAAAGAAACTTTCTCAGAAAATTTAAGTACTATATACAAAATGATAATTAGAAATAGTGAAAATTACAGTTGTTTTGAAAAATCAGTGTACCATTGGAAATAGCTGAAAAAGAAAATATGTGATAATTGTTTTATATTTTAAGATTTGTGTGTGTGTGTGTTTTAAAACATGTAACTTCTCTCTCTCAAAAATAAATATTGAACTGACAAATAAACTTTTAAAAACCACGCACTCTTAATAATTTCTGTTGTAGAAGTACTCATTCTTTTTTTTTTTAGGCTAAATATCTGGAAACTGCAAAAATGTTTCATAAAACCTCTTCTTGCGCTCTAAGTATAAAATAAAAACCTATTCCTTTTGATTCTCACCCTCATAAAAGAAACAGAACAAAGAAACAATTACATATTCAGACAAAACAAACTTTAAGTCAACACAAACAATGCAGTAGCTGACACTGTTGCAATAAATTGGGAACATGACAGTTTTACAACTTCACGAGGAATAAAAATTCAACAAAATAGTAACCCCGCTATCGTTAACTGGCCGTCGTTGTTTTCAGCTCTTATTGTAGGTTTAACGGTTTCTAAATTACATTTTAGAAATTTCACTAATATTAAAATGAGCCGATTTTATTTTTTGTATGTACCTGGCATTTTGTGGGTGTATGTATTCTGTGTCGCCTTTAATTTTTTTCGCAGATTCTGTACCACAACGTTTGTTGGTATTTTAGAAATTCTTGAGAACAAGGTTACTATATTTTAGTAAGTAAAAAAGGGCTCCTTAATGACTATTCACATTTTTATCAAGACATTTTTTAATGTTTAAATGCAAAATAGTTTACTAAATTTTATTTTGAAGATGAAATCAAAGCTCTAAAAGTAACGTTATCTCTCATATGCTAATATTTTATACTCTTGGTTTTAAAATCAACACTTTGTTTTTCTGGCTTTAAATTTTTTCAAACTGCAATTGGAAATAAAAATGAAGATATTGTCTACTTTAAGGCAAAATAGGATATAAAGAAAACATGTTTATAAAGCCATATGATATAAATTATTTCAATAAGTTACAAACAGTTTGTACTTGCGGGACAAAGAAAATTTTGAGTCTACACCAGACGTGGAAATAATAAAGTTGTCCTCCTCAACGCATCTGTCATTTTTACTTCCGTTAACTGTAATTATTATGTAAGTATTTGCAACAAATAGCTCAGCATAATTAGGAACGAATTGTTTATCAGCAATGTAAAGAACAATATTTATCAGAAGAGATAAATATCAATACATTGTAATAATTATATGAAATATAATTAACATTAATTTATACTATTGACAATTATATCGAAAAGAATTAAATGTCAATTTAATGTTTATAAACACAAGGAAACCATGTACCGATTTACAAAAATGTACATAATTAAATTATTTATTTCAGGGAAAGAATAAATATTTATTCGTCGAAATGAACTGAATAAGGATAAGTTGATTATTAATTTGTTAAATGAAATAGAGATTTTGAAGTAAACTTCCATAATGTAAACTAAAATTAAGCGAGCGTTAGAAATTCTAAGTTTTCTATAAGGTGTAAAAAGAGGAACATATTCCGATGAAAACACATATGAGTGTTTTTTATGTACCAAGTACAAAAATCTTGATTAAGGTTTAATGATAGAATGATCGATACTATTTATAATGTATTATTATAAAAATAGATAAGTTATTATTGAAGGCATAATTGAATATCCATAGCTGTCTTAATTGAAGAGTTGATTAATTTGAGTTTCAATCAATTGACTTACCGACTGTCTGTGCTGCTAATGTCATGTCGTGATCCACCATTTGACCCCAGAATACCAAGAGAATATTAATATGAGAATGGTGCTCGCTGACGTCGTGGTGCATCATGAAACTGACAATGCGAGCACTCGGCAGCTCACCACCTTCTACAGATTGTCGAGGCTCACCTATACCTGAAATCGTATTAAAATTTTTTAGAGTACTTTTCTATAAATGCATGGGGCAAAATTGCTTATAGAATACGTTATTAAATTTTTTTAACAGTTTTGAACATAAAACATTGGACACATTAAATTTGAAATGATACTCTTACGGTCATATTTTTTAGGAAAATTGACCATATTGATGTTACATTATTCACTGAAATAATCCATACAGTTCTTGTGAAACTTCTTTTGTTTATTTGTTAATTGGTTGAGGCTCTTTAATCAGATTTCATACACTGCGGATATGTGAAAAAGGACCTAAAGTATAAACTTCTCAGAACCACTTTGAAAACACATACTCTAGATAAGAGACAAAACCACGAATTATTGAAATGAAAGCCAAAGAGCCATCCATTTAGTAGCTAGTTTAACATGAAATAGTTTCATTTGGAAATTATTTTTATTAAAAATCAATAACTTTATTTAATAGAAAAGATTAATTTGATTAAAGAGGATTATAATTCACCATAAAAACAATATGAAATGAACTAAATTGTAAGTATATATACATATTACCCAAAATTGTGCCAAACAGGTATTTGAAATGTCTATAGAGAGAATCAGACTTTTTAATTATTCATTTTAAAAGCCTATTTCCTATTCTCAAAATATAACTGATATATTTATCAATAAATGATGTTTTATATGGAGATAAAAATATCATTCTGCAAAATAAGAGAAAATAACATTTTTCAAAATATAAAATTAATTCAAATATAATAATTATTCTGTAAACAAAATATTTTTTATAATTGCAGATTCCCCAAGAAATTATTTAAAAAACAAATTACTTTTTCTTTTTTTAATTACTTGGCAAGAAAACTTTTAAGATAGTGAAAAATCAAAACTAGTTTTTTTGTCATCCACTTAACGTCAAATTAATAATAATACGTAATTATCACTATTATGAATTGCAGAAATAGTTGCTCTCTGTTCACACATTTCAGAGAGAATGTATATATATATAACTTATATGAAGTCTACTCCTCTACTTATGGTGCGGCATATGTCTGTTGCTGGTCGTCTATATTTCAGCATAGTCTGTGATAAGTCTTTCGATATTACTGAATCTTTACTAATTGACTGATAATATCGAATAGTTAACAGAGTCATCATTAGCTTTGACTTTTTTTTACATTATTAACTTCATTATTCTTTTATATTCTTTTTTTACATTAGTAAATTCATGAAGTTCAAAGAAATTATGGAAACTAGTGTCTTCCTGAGTTCATTTCAATACTGGTTATCAACCGTATTGCGTTGTACATTATACCACAACCAATCCTTCTGTTCAATCACCTTGATTCTGAGAAGTCAAAATAAGGGTCTCACAAAATAAAATACTTATCGTCGATTCCGTTAAATACATTTATAATTAGTTTTCATTTGTCTCGCGTATCCAACAAATTAAACCTTTGTAAACGTATATCAGTGAACTTAACGGCCTTTTTTTATTTCTAAACGAATTGTAGTTGCTTACCTTCTCTCTTAGCTTAGCTTAGCTATGTTTTTTATAACTGAGAATATTATTTTCTGTTTACTTCTGTAATTTGTGTCATAGCTGCTCTTCAATATTTTTGAGAATCTGGAATTTTTACAGCTAAATGTGCCTTTAATAACAATACTTGTTGTATAATTATTTCATTTTTTGTTTTTGATGATGGTTTCAAAGTCAAAATACTTGTTGCTTTCAAAATTCTTGTTTATTCCATGATTCTAATTGGATGTTTAAGAAAAATCACATTCTAAACAATATGAATTGATGGCATGAGCTGTAATTAGCATATCTTGTTGAACAGATTTGTATATCATTTGAAATGTAATACGGTGACTCAAAGATATGTGGAAGATAATGCCAGTTAATAATGCATGATAATACCAGGTTTCATACAGTTCCATCTTGTTAAAAATATGTTTGAAGATAAAACAATAATGTATATGAGGAATAGCCAGACTGTTCTCATGACCTAGATCTAATCAAGCGTAATCCACCGTTTTCTTTATTTTTTGCTGTGGCATCAAAGGAATTTATATGCATATCACATGCATAGGATTTTATCATCAAAAATATACATTTGTAACTTTAAAAATAATTTTATTATATACGTAATAACAGTACATGCGTTTGTTAAAATTAATAGAGATGGATTAATCTAATTTGAGAATAATATTTATGACCTGAAAATAAACCACTTTACCTCCTCATTTAGTTCCCATTTTTTATTAAATAAAAATTTATTTTATTAAAAATTAAATGTTAATATCTTTAAGTTAATTACAATGAAAGCATTTTCCATAATTAAATTAAAATATGGATTGAAAGAAACAGATATTTTTTTATAAAATCTTACTTCTTAAATATATTTTCTCATGTAAATGTTTTCACGTTTTCGGGCTTTTTCATAATTTGTTATTCTCTAGACATGTTTGAATCTTTGAAATGACGGGAAAATATTGCATTTACTGTCTTCAAATGTGA
Organism: Latrodectus hesperus; assembly: GCA_037975125.1. Lineage (NCBI taxonomy): Eukaryota > Metazoa > Arthropoda > Arachnida > Araneae > Theridiidae > Latrodectus > Latrodectus hesperus. Next base: position 41,099,888 of record CM075854.1, read on the forward strand.
TAAAATATATTTAAAACATTTAAAAATCTTGTAAATTTGTTATATCTAGCTTCTCAGGTTTTAGTAAGAATGTTTAAATAAAAAATATTATTCTAGAGATTATATCTTCCTTTCTTTCTTTTAACTATAATGTCATAAAAAAGCATGACAAACTTTTCAATGATTCTTATAAATTTAAAGAAAAAATTTATTCACTCATCAGTAAATATAATAACGACACACGGAATACAATTTTACTCAAACTTGTTCTTCAAATCAACCTCAGCATGGCGTGGTGATATCTACCAATAAGTTTTAAGAATCAAGACATGTATTTTACCAGTGTTTAAGAAAAATTTTGCGAATTTTGTAAATTATACTGAGTTGAATGAATCACTGGATTAATACCCAATGATGTAATGAAACACAGGACGTTAAAAGTAAAAAAAATAGATTACTCTTTGATTGAAAAGGCATGATTTTTATTTTCTTATGAAGAAATTACATCTTTTCATTTAAGATTTCGTAGTTTATATTATAATATTTTTTAAAAACTATAATATTTTTTGAAATGTTTTGACATAACTCTAAACCTGATGTTACTAAGGATTCATTGTCTTCCTTATTTCTTAGTTTCTGAGGAAAAAAAATATTTTACACATTACTGTTGAAAAATCTCAGATTTTTCTAATGAGTGCTTCGTAAAAATAGATTATTTTGATATTCTTTAATATCCACTCTGAAAAATATTTTTTATACTTTGTAAAAACTAAAAAAATTTCAAAATAAATAAATAAATAAAAACTAAGACGCAAAAAATATTCAAGATTGATAAAATTATTAAAAATTTGAAAGAGAAAAATTCAAATAAAAGTCAATATTTTTTAAACATTAATCTGTAATTTTGTAAATTATTATTTTTATTTCATATTTAAATTAGTAACTTATTGTTTGGGATATACTTAGGCAAAATTTAAGAGTGTAATTTCAAATAATTTATTTATAAAGATTTCAGCGATATTTCCAACATTTAAAAATAGTTGTCGATTTATATCGTTAGTAAATATCTTCCAAATTTTTACATTATTCTAGAAATTTTGCTTTCCATAATTCAGAATAAGTTAGTTTTGTAACATTTATTTCAAAATTATCAAATTCCATTCACTTGAAAATGGACAAATTGAATCGGATTAACAGTGGGTCTATTAAATCGGTTTCTATTAATTGGTATTATTATGTTTTGCTTTACAAAAATGTTTAAGGAAAATTTAAGCATACAAGCTTCAAAATATTTGCATCTTTTGGATAATTCCAGCCACTAGTTTAAATTCATCCTTCTGTATGGGAGATTTGTAACATTGTAAAGAATTAATGGATATTAGTAATATTATTACTAGAAAACATTTACTTCTGTAGCAAAACCGTTTCAATATTCAAAAAATTCAAGCCCTGTTTGATCCTTTCCTTGTAATCCTTATTTTTTCAAATGTTTAAGTATAAAATATTATTAAAGGTTGCTTAAAAGTTTATGTAACTTATGTAGTTTAAAAGTTTAGTCCTGTGATAAAATTACATTTCACAATAAAAACTTCACAAATATCTTATCATGTAAAATCAAAAAGGTTTCCAGTTATACCAGTAAGTATAAATCTTCAGCTTAATCAACTTTTTAATTACCTACCGACAAAATTCTAGAAAAAATAATAAACCATATTTATAAAAATAAATTTTTCTCTAAAATTAGTTAAAAGTAATATTAAAAAATTAGATTATCGTACTTGTTTAATTATTATAACTTTTTATTTCAGATTTATATTATATGAAATAAAATATTACTAAAAAATTGAAAATACGAATAAGACTTCAATTTCACAATTAGCTAGCTCGAAACAATGTGTGGGGAAAGCAAATTCCTGATTTTATGTAACATATTTTCAATTGCACCATCAGTATTTACGTAAAATACATGATTTAAATTAAAGCAGTTATAGTAGGCATATTACAGTTATAGTCACCAAAAATGAATTCCATTAATTCCAATAATTTAAACTTAATATAAGCTGTCTTTCTTTACAAAAATATTTACTTTACACATTTTTATTAGTAAAAATAATCTAATTCACAAGGCTTAAGAGTACCCATTGTGAATATTTTGATCCTATAACATAATTTTGAAATCATAGCCTTCAAGAACTTAATAAGGAAAACAAATAATACAGTAGAGAGACATCCTTTATTTTATTAACACCAATTTATTAAGTTCCGCAGAAAGTTAAGGAGTTTTCCTATATATATATGTATATATATATATATATATATATATATATATATATATATATATATATATATATATATATATATATATATATATATATATATATATATATATATATATATTTATAAAAATACAATATCTTGCAAAAACCATTAACAGATAAAAAGTTTTTATGTAATTTTAATCTGAAATATATTTTTATTTTATTGAAATATACATAAATTAGGTTGACCATAATATATATTTCCTAGTAATTTGAATTTTTTTGTAGTTACAGCTTGATCTTTTCCTATACAAAAAATTATTAGTGACAGTGAATAATAAATATTGTTATTAGTATTTATTACTAAAGAAAGACAAAAGAAGTATTCTGCTCTTTAAAAAGTTTTAGTTAAATTTATTTTTAATTTCAGGAGTCTTGTTTTGCTGTAGTTGTTGAGAGAATTTTTTTTATACTTTGGTAATATACTTGTTAATGAAATGACAAATTAAAAGGAGTGATAATTAAGTAAATTTGTGTAAAATACTGATATATATTTACCTATTGCAGCTACAAAATATAATTACTTTAAGAAAAATTCATTTAGTAAAATATTTTCCTTATATTCATTACTGAAACTTGAAACTGCATTCCAACTGAATTTATATTGTATGAGAAAGGGAAAGTACCATACTTTTTCATGATTTAATTCGCCAATTTATGACATTACTATTAATTTTTAAAACAATGGTTATTGGTGAAACATTTAAAAGAGTTTAAAATGAATGATGAAATTTAAAAAACAATGAAACATCAATAGTATTTTATATGGACTAAGATTATTTAACAACAAATTTGAGAATAATGTATCATTAAGAGAACTGTATATCTAGTTAAAAAGATATCTATGAAAGTTTTGCTTACCATCTGCATATTCAGGTGGTAAATATCTAACCATTGCTGATCTTGCACTACCCCATGAAGGGTGTTCTAGATTGTTGCACATGCCAGTTAAAGTTCTGTAACGGGTAAGCTCACACTTGACAGGTTTCAGGAAAGCTGGGCAAATGTCTTTGATTGCTGTTCGACTTGTGTCAATGCGTGGCAGAGCGTTAATGATGGCGTCGTGAGAAATATGAAATCTAATCAAAAATATTTATTTAATAGATTTATTAGACTTAGGCAAAAAGTAATAAAGTCAAATTTTTTATTTCGATATGTTATTGTTCCTAAAATAATCATAAAAAATATCAAATAAATAACAAAATATTTATAAAAACACTAAAATTGGGGTCTGAATTGGGTATAAAAATAAAACATTTTCATCAAGACCCCAATTTTAGTGTTTTTATATATATAACATATATACAGTCATTCTCAAAAATTAAGGGAACAGCAGTGATTAAATCAAAATGTAGTAAAATTTACTGAAAATGAACCACAACATATAATAAGTAAGGTAAGAAACAACCAAAATGAATACAGCCGGATAAACATGATGTTTTAGAAATCAACTCATAAAAAATCAATTCATTTAAATTAAAGTTTTCTTCTAGATTTGTATCGTTTAAAAGTGAGTGTATATATTGCTGCCAATCGATTTTGATCTTCCACAATGTTTCAGAGCTGTTAATTAGTTATTACTTACAGATATCTTGAAAGAAGTGGGTGCCTGGTATTTTCCTCATCACTTTATATGGTTTTTCCTTCCATCTAAATATTGGCTCTTTTTGAGTATAAGTCAGTTTATAAACTTGACATAACTGAAATTTTTTTCCTAATTTAAGAAGGAAATAACAAAAATTTCCCTTCGACTCACTACAGTTTTAAAATAATCAAATATAGACATAAGATAGGGTTGAAATAGCATTCTTAACAAATGCTGCCTTTATTTATCTCGTTCATTTTTTTAAATGATTGAATGTGTTTTACGTTCTGTATAATTGAATTATTAAAAATCCCTCCTCAATATTATTTATTTTCCTTTTTAAAATGGCAAAACTTCTGATTTCGCAGAGATTTTTGAATAGTATGTATTAATTATTATAACTATTCTGATCATAATGCATTTTTATTGCATGTATTGACCATACTTTGAACGGTGGACGTTACATTTTACTGTGTTAAAGCCCACAGCTCTGCCTTTATTCGAGCCATGCGAAGCACTATGTTTCAGTATGGTAATGCATGACCATATATGGTGGGTATTGTAGTATTATCGTTGATATAGAAGATATATTTGACTGATATTATGACAAACATGTATCTCATATATCACAAGTAGAAAATGTCAGGTCAATGATTGTCAAACCACTGGCTCATTACCATTCGTCAGTTACTACGATCAATTAATTGTAGCAAATACCACCATAAAAACCAATCGATGTGTTCTACTCAAAGCCATGACGTATAAGTTTTGATACTACCACTAGAAATGGTTGTTTTAGTTACGAAGTTTTCGGAATACATACTTCAAACTTCGTGAAAATTTAATAACTTGTGTTATTTCCAGAGTAATACATTCATCAAATTAATTTTTCATTTGAATTTCTTCTCGGTGTAGCAATTTTAATAGCCAATAATGTGCATTGATATTCTTACGCCACATTAAAAGTCAACAACAACCAATTGGAAATGGTTTGAAATATACTTGCGATTTATCTCTAACCAGTATGATATAATATAAAATATGATCAAAAGAAAAAATGTAAATTTGTGTTTGTAAATTTTAACACTATATTTGATGATGTACGATACTAGAGGCAATAAGATTCTTGTATGTAGATCTTAGAATTTCAAACTAGTTAAAGAAAGCAAAGGAAAATTCTTTAGTTAATTTTAAACTCCACACAGCCTTCTCTCTCTCCATTATGAGAATTATTCCTTTAGAAAAATCTCATATTGAACCGGGAAATAAAATTGTTATTGGGTTTATTTAACTGATTTAAGAAAGTGCTATAAATCACAACACTTTAAATTTATTCTTTTTAGAAAAAATTGAAATGAAAATGTTGTGAGGGTAAATTTTATATAAATCAAATCTGAAATTAATCATATCAAGAAAAACTTCAAGGTCAAAAAGTCAACATGCATACATTTACATTTACATTTTATTCATATATACCTACCAAAGTAAGTATTTCGAAAATTTTCAAGTTTTCTCCCTTATGTGACACATGTTTATTAATGTATATTGTTATATTGTTATTATGTATTATAAAAAATATAACAATATATAATGAATATCTCTTAAAACTTTATCTTTTACTATAGGACAGTCTGTGGGAAATTTTGGTCTGTTTGTGATGTTAATAATGAATTCTTAGTTAGTTTTAGTAAAACGCATAAAATTGAAGTGAATGATTAGAGATTAGACCCTACCTCCGAGGAATAAAGGAGGTGAACGGAGCAGTTTTAATTTAGTCTCTAAAAATATTTGTTCGATAGAGATTTTTAAAAATTTTCTGCCTTCCGACTCGGGAATATAATTAATTTACCAGGAAACCTCATAACACATATATTGTGAGTTGAGTAAAAAAAAGTTCTATGGTTGACAAAAACCTAAATAAAAGTTTTAAAACTAAAACGATATTTTATTTTTGAAATCAAGATTAGAAAACATTAATTGGAAATAAAACAGATTACTGATTTTTCAGTGAAAATTCTAAAGGAAAATCATAAAAAAATCACAACAAAGTTAAAAAATTAAAGGAGCAATTCTCTATTTCTCAAATTTTATCGAAATGATGCACGTTTAATGAAGTAAAATTTCTGATTTAAATGAGCCAGACAAAGAGCAATACATTGAGACTGTCACGTATTCAAAATGTCCGTAAATTGGAATTCTCTTCTTGTAATTTGAATGGAAGAAAATGTTGGGAACTGAGCTGTTGACTTCGTCACTTGATCATGGATCAAATTCAGAAGACTTTCACAAGACCGTTTTTAACATCTTCAGTCGGAAGAAATTATCAACCAGAAATATATGTTCCATAATAAATTATATAACCTAATGCATTTTTAGGACACTCTAGAGGTTTTGAAAATTGAAATTAAAATAAAATTTTTATAGTCATTCTCCAAAACAAATACAAAGATAAATTTTTTTGAATTAGTAAACTATAGTACTATTAACTTTCTTTCAAAGGAAAACACTGTAATACAAACTTAATTAGATAGTTAAATATTAAAATATCATTTTTAATAAGAAATATCAGAATAATTGAATATATTACTTTAATATTTTATTCAAATGTTTATTCGCTTTTAAGAGTCGTAGCCTTTAAACGTGCTTTATTTATGTATGATATTAAATCAACTTCTCTTATGAAAAAAAATCAAATTTTTAATGTTTTTTTTTTAAAAAAAATCAAGCTTTTATTTAAGGAAAATCCTTCATTTTGTTTTGCAATGAGTACGTGGACTGTGTCATGCATAAAAAGTATAGAAATGCATTTTGATTCATTAAACACTGCCCTATCATTGCACAGCTGACAAACACACAATAATAACCGAATAGAATATTAGAGTATTGCACTAATTATTGTGTTGATTACACGTTAGCTCATGAATAATTCCAGTCATAGGAATATCTAACATTGCTAAATATCACAATTATCGCTTAATTAAAAGTATTTTGTTTTTCAAAATCAGTACTAAAATCTCAAGAAATATATTTCTCATACTTTAAGGAAAGTAGAGATGCGTTGTCTAATTCTAATTAAGTAATTCTAACTAAATGTCAGAGAAAGAAAAAAGAAATGAAAGAGAAGTTTCAACATAAGGTTTACTTGGAAAATCTGAAAGTAGAATATTTTTGAGACACGAAACATGCAATCAAATTATATTCTATGCAAGGAATTTAAAATATAGCACTGATGATTTAATCGTAGCTGTCTCTAAATGTCAATTATAGTTGACGTTTCGAACAAAAGGTTCAATAAACAATATCATAAAAATTATTCCTTGGCAAATAAAAGTTGAAAGTAATCCTGGAAGGATTCATTTCTACAATAGTCATTTATATATGGATAAGAGGGAAAGAGAAATTGTTTTTAAAGAATGTCTTGTCTACAATTCACATTGCAGTTACACTGTACAATCTTATTTAAATTGGAAACACTTATCAGGCTTGTGGGAAGAAAAGAGTACATTCAATTTTAATAATTTTGATGCTCTAAGGATTCTATAGATTTTGTGGAAGTTTAAATATTGACAGATACAAAAAAATGGCTCAAGTAGGCAAATTTAAATAAGAGTTATTAAAAATACACAGAACCAGTAGCAATAAAACACTAATTTAAATTATAATAAAAGGGAGATTGTTTTATGACAAAGACGATGAAGCCATGATGGGAAAAACTATTTTTATGATTAAATAAATATATGAGCAATACTTTTGTTTATACTTCAGGTAGAGTTATTGGTATATTAACAAGATAATATATATAATATTGGGAAGAATAAACCCTGTAGCCCGGCATCTTTTATTTCACTTCTAACACAAGGAATATTGAATATTGTTTTGTAAAATTGACTGTGAGCATTTTTAAAATGTCTAAAATTTGTTGGATGACATCATTATTTGCGATTTTATATACATTTTATTATTTTTCAAGCGTTGTATTTACATAATTTGCTCGATATTTAGAGAAGTTTTCATAAACATTAGGGGAATAATTCAGTGTTTTAAAATATAATTTTCCTTGTGGCGTTTCTTTATTCTGTTTTTTACCTGGTGAGTTTTACTTAGTGTGTCCATGGAAATTTTATTTAGGTTTATCATGAAATGCAGCTTTTGTCAAGTTATTGTTGACAAACTGTAAAATGTTTGTTAAGTTTGAACTTAGTTTTTCATATTTTTTCGATGAGCAAATAGTCTTTTCATCAACTTTCTAACATTAACTTTCTCTCATTAAGATGATACTGAAATATTTTAAGCTTCTTTTGATCAAAAGGGAGAAAAATCAAAAATATTTAAATTTTGATCTAAATGCTTTCCCTGTCATAACATATCAATGAAAAGATCTTTCTATATGCAAACATTTCAAGCAATTTTTTTAACACTTGATTTAAATGCATTATGTTGCAACAGTTGCATTGTGATTTTTAGTTTCTTGAAATTAAAAAAAAAAATTAAAAAAATAAAAGTAGAGAAATTAGGTTATTGATAGGCACTTCTTTAATTTGTTAATTATAAATATTTTTAACAAATTTTGTTTTTCCAAAAACAAAACTTATCTTTCATACATAATAGAAATATACTTAATTTCCTTATTTTTATTCAAATTATGTATCCGTAACATTATACATTCAGTTTTACATTTATTAAGAATATTATAAAAGTTTCCACATGCATTTTGTGTAGTTAAAATTTTTTTAAATAATAGCAAATTATTGTATAACAACAAATATAGTTGTGGCTTTTTTTCTGTCCCAGATTGTTAGGAAAAAAATACTTTAAAAAATTAGAGTCAAATTTCTTTCATAAAAATACACTTTTATTCTTAGAGAAAATCATAGCTCCTTCAAAATAAAAAGCATATATATAAGACAACAAAAGTGAAATCTCATTAAAAATCTCAATGACGATTTATTAAAAGTATGCGTGTTAAAGACATATTTACAGGTTTCCTTTGTCACTCTATTCAAACTTAAAACTTCGGTAAATCTAACAGAATAATTTTTTTAATAAAGAAAAAAGATAATATATGATTAATTATTTTCCTTTGAAATAATATCTTTAAAAAATGTAATCTACTGTTTATTCTAAAGTTAAAAATAAATTTCTATAATAGAAATCATTTTAAAAATACTCACCGATGAACAAGTATTCTTGTTGTTTCTAAAACAATCTCTGCGGAGACTGCTACATGCTCGTATTCAGGATATACTGAAGAGAGTTCATAAATTTCTTTTGGCACATCTCCTAAAAAACAAATGTATTTATTTAATTAACTTCACTCTTATATTCGGTAGCTTTAACTTCAAATATACATTTTAAGGTAGCTAAAAACAGAAGAATCAAATTAAATATCATCTTTAGTAACGAGGAAAAAGTAACGTTTTATAATAATAAATAGTTTACAAATAAATTTCAGACAATATAAATTTAGTTCATAAACATAAATCAAAATAATAACTAATTTTATCTGCACATGTCTGATAAATCTTAAATATCAGTTCATTTTGAAGTACAACGGCATTACTGAAATGGTTAATGATCTTTAGTGATGATTCTTTAGTTTCCTTTATTTTTTTCCGGATATACATCAAGCTGTCGGAAAGTGTCTAAATTGATTCCTTTTAATCGCTTGATTAGTTTTATCAACTGTAATTATTTATAGCCTTAAATTTATCTTTAAGGAATTTCAGCTTATCAGGACCTAAATAAATTTTATTGGTATAGTTTTTATGTTCGTTGAAAATATGAGAAACTTTCAATTTAAATAGCATCAGTAATTGTGAAATATCCGACAATAGATTTTAATATTACTATTATGCCATTTGCCATATTTGATGAAAATGGTACTTTTTCATGTTATTTTCAATAAAATGAAACAATTTTGAAAGATGTTGCTTTATTGATTACTTGCATCTTTTTTCCAAAGATTGAAAAAAATTCATCTGAACAACAATTTCGTACAAATGATAAATTATTTATAAAATTATTGGTGTTTTCTGTTTTATATTAACTTTGATTTTTGTGTAAAATGCAGCAATTTTTTATAAATTACGAGTTCTAAAACAATTTTCGTCACCAATAAAGGGAAAATTATTGGAGAATACGATAAGGCATATTAATAAAAACACACACAAAAAGGGCCATTAACCACTTTGTAAATATATTCATGCATTAAAATAAAATCAATTACGAGTTTATAAATTTTATGAGTGAATTTCTGTTGTGTTATAAAAGCTAAAACTTTATTTATTTTATTAAAAATGCTCTGTCCATGCGTCATAGAAGTGAATTATATTTTTTACTTTAAAGGTTTTTATATCTACTTGTCAAAAAAAATTAAGAAAAATTCTTTTTTAAAAACATACTAAACCATGTGTTACATATGTGTATTTTGGACATTCGAAATATAAGATGAAATTCAAGTTTAAAATGACTGAGTTTATTACGGGAGATAAGTTACAAGTTCAATTAGATTTTAATTAATCAATTTGAGGGATTGCTCAAAATCACAGATATCTAAAGACCATATGAATGATGACATTTCAATAGTTTTGCCAATATCAGAAGCACAAAGTATAGATATCAAATAAAAATTAAGTAAATCATTACATTCAGCTGCACACGAGGTGAAAACAACTCACGTTGCATCTCTTGAAAATAAAAGAAAATAAGCAGTAAGAATGCTATGCACAACTGAAACTGCAGTACGTTAGATTCTATTAATACATTTTCCTATATTGAGTTGTGGATATTGACTTAAGTATTTTAGAGAGATAAGAAACTGAGCATGAGCATCAATGAATAAGCATATTAACATCGAATAACGAATTTCCCTTATCCTTTCTTGTGTTATCAAAAAGGAATAAATTTCTGACATCCACTTGTTAATAGGTTAACAGATACATTTTAATGTACTAGAAAATAAGCAACCATGTACACGTAATTTTTAATATTGAAAGAAATCATGTAAGCTCATAAGGCATTATTCTAAATTTACTTCTATTTTCTACTTTGATTTTGTATAAAATAAATGCATAATGATACTTTTATAATACTGTTCTCAAAACATTGATATCAAATGCATTCATATATGCAATAAAACTCTTGATCCGTGGAAGACATTTTTGAAAGCATTAATATCAAGATACAAGACTGCAGTGTCATTACTACAACAAATCCATAAAAATTTATGTGTGTATGTTGTAGTTAAATTGCTAAGAAATATGGAGTTATGTTTTATTAAATATATTTACACAAAATTTAAGGTTAAGCTTGAAACAATCACTGTATGTTATATATTAACTCTACACATTTTGATGTCATTGTAATGAATTAGGCAACCCTTATTTTCATTTCAGTATCAATTTTGAAAGTTGGCGTCTTACTCCTAATTTAGCATTTTGACATTTACCCACAGGAGAAGTTATTTTACAGCTGTACATTATTTGCATAATTTTATCTTTTGTCCACAATGAGGTTGTTTAGTTTAAGAAAAAATTAGCCTTTGCATCTCTGGCATATTTTAATAATTTTCTATTAGATAATACAGGGCTAAAATTAATTTCTGATATGCTAATAAATGATATATCTGTCTGCTTATGATGTCTACGACTTTATCTTAAAAAAGGTTTTCATCATAGGACTGAATGAAGTCACAAATTTCAGGTCACTTGAAATGCAGACTGGTAGAAAATACAATGCTTAAATTGAAGAGTATAATCCGGATTTTGTGTTCTTTACGGGTTTAAGTAAGTGTTGCTATATTTGACTTTACATTTAAATAAAGTTTTTGATATATTCTTGGACTTAATTGGCTTCCCTACAAAGCAAATATTTGTTCCGTGTAGTAGCAAGTTGTGTGTATTTGGCCAGTTAACCAGGCATATTGCCGACCATCCTGTCTAGTAGTCAGAGTCCCTGACTATGGATAGGGAGGTCCTGGGTTCGAATCCCGGTTTGGGCATGGATGTACTTTCTCTCTATCTATCCTGTCTTTGTCCTTTCCTTGTATGAATGAGATGTGAATGGTTGCCTACCCTATAAACGGGTCCCTATGGCATGTGTGTACTGAAGAAGTCGGACTCCACACCAAAATATGGTTCAGTTGAAAAAGTGAAGCAGCGCATCCCATATTGCCAGCCTAGCTGACACACGACAACAACAACAACCAGGCATGTTCAAATGGCTTTATAAAACGGGATAAAAGGAAATGGATTGCTCAAAAAGACAAAAAAGCAATTTAATATGTGCAGAAAAATTGCAAATGTCACACTTACGTGTGTAATATCGCTGTTCTGTTGAAATATAGCTATAGACAAGTAAGAAGTAAAAGTAAAACAACAAGTTCTAATACCTCAAAAATATTAACATTTTTTTGTTCAAAGCAAAAGTGATACATATTAAGAACATGCGGTTGTGAATGTTCTCATCAATTACACGTAAATCTGAATACCGATGACAAAATCAATATAGTGAAGTATAATATGAAAGTTATGCAATTTTTCGGATCAGTGTTTTCAGAATTGAATTTGACATCGCACTGTGGTTCTTCTTTTCATCTTCGTTTGAAAATCATCTTCGTTTGAAAATTTATATATAATTGAAATATATTCAGATATATTTTGATATACACTGCTCGATATTATAATGCAACACCAAGAAAAAGTGGCCAGAAAATTAAGAAAATTTCATGGTAGATGCACCATACCGAATAATGCAAATGATCTGAAATGTGCAACTTTTCAGCGCATTTTAGATAAGATATAAGGTGAGAAACTGGCAGAGAGGGCAATAGTTTCACCACTATTGGTGCTTGGAAACTAATTGATGACACATTTTTCTTGTCGCAAATGGCTCCTGTAATTGCAGAAAATTTCAAACCATCGTCGAAGGAGTCAGTTCCAGCAGACAGACGAGCTTAGAGGGGCATGATGATCGGACTGAGAAGAGCAGGTTGGTCCTTATCGCAAATTGCATCTAATAAATACCGGGATGCGTCCACAGTGCACCTGTGGCAACAAAGATGGTTGGAACAAGGAGCTGTGGAAAGTTTGCGGGGTGCCAGTGTAGCCAAAGTGGATTGATGCGTCCCAAGGGAGGCTGTGGCAGCCCTACAAAGCAAGTCTATCGAAAATTTGCAGCATGTGCAAGATAACCTGGATACTTTTATATTGAGCGCAAACATTTGCCATTTATTGGTTGCTTGTGGCCTGCACTCATGGCTCCGGTTAAGAACGCTGTCATTGACCCCACTGCATAGACTCCAACGTCTGGAATAGTGCCGGATTAGAAAGATGTGGACGATGGAGTGGCACAGGATTGTCTTAGCAGATGAGTCACATTTCTGTATCTTCAGTGATAGTCGCCGCATACGAGTGTAGCATCGATGTGGAGGCAAATCTAATCCTGCAAAAGTTGTGGAACGACCCACCACGGGACAACGGGACATCCTGGTTTGGATCACCATTGCGTACGATTTTAGGTCACCTCTAATGCCTATTCACTGCACAATGACAACCCAATGTTACGTGGATGATGTGCCGCGGCTGGTGACACTCCCCTACTTTCAAGGGCTGCTCAATGTCCTTTAGCAAGAAAACGCTTGACCTTACATTGCTAGCATCAACCAACATGCCTTGTAAGCTGCCTCCCTGGCTACCATGCTTGCCAGAAATCTCACCAATCAGACATGTTTGAGATATGATTGGGCGCCATTTGTAGACCATACCATTGCCTCCATCGCATATACTTTGGTAAATGCTTGACAGGGAATGGAGAGCCACTCCTCATGACGCCATTCGCACTCTTATTGACTCTGTGCCTAGACGTGTTGCTTCGTGTATTGCTGTCCACTGTGGTCCTATAACCTATTGACCCAACCCTGCTCTTGCTCTGTATTATGCATATCATTTCGAAATACAGATCACTTATTGTTCTTTGCTGTCTCTTTCTGTTTGCCGAGTTTCGTTACTTTCAGGCAATTCCTTCTTGTTGTTGCATTTTCAATGTCGGGTAGTGTTTATTTGAAAGGTTTTACAACACATTATTTGAGACAGGTGATTCCGATTGAAATCAAGTTAATCACAGCAATGCTTGATATGATAAAATTCCTTAGTACTTTAATTATCAATGAAATATATCGACAAATAAAATTTTTCTGCATCAGACTTCCTTTGTTCTCTGTTGTCGGATGGTGTGCGAGAATTATTAGTGCTACGTGCACAATATGTGTTTGCCTTCACGTCTGAACGTGAGGCCAAGCAGAGTCAATTGTTCCAGTTTATTTTTAATAATGCTGCTTCTATTAAAAATACACCCATGTCACTTCATTTTTTCTGCATCTAAAAATGGAAGCAATTTCCTAAGCATTCTCTCATTTTATAGAAACATATTCAACTACAGACAGGTCGTCCTGATTATTCCACCTAAAAACCGTAAAAAGAAATCATCCTATTATTAGAAAATAGTTTGTTGCTCTCTTCTTATAAAATGCTTGTTGTCGGTGCTTTTAATATTCTAGACAGCCACCCGCAATAAAATACTAATCATCTGTACATCCTATTGAAGTTCTCTTATAATGCAAATTTGACGTCTTTGTTGTCGTCATGTTGAATTTTGAGTGACAAACCAATGGTTTTAACTATTTAGCAACGTAGCTATAGAAATTATCATCAATTGCAGTGTTACTAAACAAATTTTCTAGTTCTTTATGATAAAATACATAGACTACTTTTGTTTCCAAAATAGTTTTACTCATGATCTTGTTGTATGGAGTTACTAAGAAATTTTGCCCAACCCAGTGTGATTGCCACTTTTAATCAATGAACTAAATAGAAAACTATTTGAAGTTTCAAGATTGCTGTGTAGAAAAATAAAAAAATTTTCTGCACAGCAGGAATTTTTACATTTATGATTGTTGTGAGAAGAATAAAATTTGTAAAAATAACTCTTGATGTTAAAATGATTAACACATTGATAAATCGTTAATGATTGGTTTCCATTCGGCAGAAAATGGTTGTTAGGAACACAATTGAGAAGGAACAAATAAAGCAAATTATAAACTATTTTGTATGTTATGTTGAATAATTAACTAAACTTTCATTCAACGTTGCGCATGAAATTTCAACCTAGCAAGTTTGCAAAGAATATCCATGTAGACCAGTAGCAAATATAACCCACTGGTTTAAAATATGAGAATTTTTTTTTAACATAGAATACCAACCATCACAATGAATTGTAGAAAAATTTAAAAAAGCAGTTTGGGAACTGTTTTTACCAATTAATAATTTCCACGTATATTTGTAATGATATTTATCGTGAAACAAAGCAGTAGGTTGATTAAATTTTATTATCTGAACAAGACATTCTCTTCATGAAATGAGCGTGATATGGTTTTTACAAACATGATGAACAGTGTTCCAAAGATCAGTTGTTCCAACTATGTCCAGTTACTATACTATGGAGGCAAAGTATACATTAGCCATTAACTGGCTACGTGAATCAAGCAACTGTGTTTATTGTGTAAACAAAATTATCAGTGATTTGTTATAAATTTAGCCGTATGAAACAGTAACCCACACAATGCTAAAATGATGTCACATATGTGGGGTGGTATCGGAAGCTCATTTGTGTATGTTTGTCACTTCTTTAAATACCTTCACAATTCTGAGAATGTATTCTGTATAAAATGATTATTATACTGAAATGATTAAGAGCTACATTAATCCCAAATTGTCGCTATGAATTGTTCTCATAACATTATGGATGCAAAAATGAATTCTACCACATTCAATGGCAGATGTTCTACAATAGTAATTTGACTATTTTTTTATTTTGCAAATGCCAAGCATTAGCTCTGAAGCTATTTGCTTATAGGTTCTCCTATATCTTTTTACAAATAATCATACCAGAAAGTATAATGCAAGTATTTAAATGTTCATAGCTCATTGGCTGGTTAGAGTCACACAAAATATAGTTTGATGAATTCACCACTCCAATTTGTAATTTGTCTTCAGTCATTTCCCGAAATTTTGCATTTTTAAGGTCAGCAAGTTAGTTTTATTTTAATTCGGTGCATTTATGGCCTAGATACGTGTATTTTTTATTTTAAGTTACACATATGTCAATTTTATACGTCATTAATGAATACAATGGTATAAAGAATATGAATATATATATATATATATATATATATATATATATTGTATTTACATTATAAGAATCATTGCCCTTTATAATTTCTAAATATTCCGATCATTTTACTATATAGAAATAAAATGTTATCATTAAACTCTTTCAAAATGTTTTCCCTGCTTCCCTAACAGCGAGAACTACATTTTCAATATTTACTAATGCACCAAGGCCTATACTTTCAAAGAGTTGTGTCTCACATTTAAGTTACCTTAAAATAACACATCACGGGAATGCAGTTCATAAAAAGGATGTCAGAATTAATATTTATTGAAGTGTATTATGAGCCATTAAAACTACAAAACATTCAGTCCAAATTGGAAAACAGAAATTACAAACAATATATATTTATTGATTTTTTATTTAATTATGAATAAGTCAAAGGTCTTATTACTACTAATGAGGTGTTGAACTCTCTTAATCAATTTTAAAATTTATACGTCATTAATGAATACAATGGTATAAAGAATATGAATATATATATATATATATATATATATGATTTTAATGTGTATACCAAATACCTTATTATTATGATGGTATCATTGCACTTTAGAAGTTCTACAGTAAATTTGTTTTAAGCGATGAAAAAAAATACAAAATAATTAGTCCCTTTGAAAACATTGTAAAATAAATTTAAAATGAGCTTTTCTTCCGCCATTATAAATAAAATTAACACCTTTTAATTTTTTTTGTGTTCGATAGAAATTTAATTACATTTTAGTAAAGTTAATATCATTCATTCGCTTATCATAAACTTAAAAATTTTACAATTATACTACTTTTTTAACTAAACATTACTGTTGCTTTTATAATAATATAAATTATGCATTAAGGAGATTTAAGGATCCAGGTATCTTTAGGCCTTATAATAATTCATATTTCTTCCGTAAGTTGCTTGAAGGACAAAGTTTTGGGTATAGAC
This sequence comes from Latrodectus hesperus, assembly GCA_037975125.1. Lineage (NCBI taxonomy): Eukaryota > Metazoa > Arthropoda > Arachnida > Araneae > Theridiidae > Latrodectus > Latrodectus hesperus. The sequence continues at coordinate 41,116,920 of CM075854.1, forward strand.
TGAGTTAATCAAGGTCATGAATTTCTACATATGAAACAATAAATCTCAAAAGAAATTAATGTTATTTTATCATTTGCGCAGTTTAGTTATATTATTTATAACAAAGATTATGGGAAAATAAAATTGTTTCTATTTTTCAGTTTACCTATTTTATTCCGAGCTTCATATGTCGCTTGATTTATATCGTCATACGTGATGCAAACTTCACCGTAGTCACCGACGTTCGCAACTTTCCACCTGGAATGAAATTATTTTTAAAATTATGATCATTTCAAAAATTAGTCATTCTTCACATGCACATGTTCTTAAAAGAGTGCTTTTATAAGAAAAATAAATGTCATTGTGTGGGGCCATAATAAAAGTAAGATATGGGAACATTTCAGAATATCCCTTGAAATTTTCTTTCAGAAATGACTTAACATTTAATTTAAGTTGAAGTGAAACTATTTGGATTAGTTTGATCACTTATAAAGGAAGCCTTATTTTTAAGTGCATATTTTACATTAGATCATTTGATTTTATGATCAAAAGCGAAATTGTATTCTCTCTCTTCTTATTTAATACGCCATCGATGTTAAACATAATACATTTATGTTAAACAAAAAGTATAAAATATTATGATCTCCAAAACGGAAAAAGCATTTTGTGTGTTTTTATGCTCTCTCATAATTCAAATAATTTTTCACAGTTATAAAAATAATATATGATATTCTACATACTATATACGTGTGTGTATGCCATTATTTTTTAAACAATGACAGCCAGTTTCAGGGTCAATGTCGATTACTTCACACTTTAGCACACCTGACGCCGTTTATCAGCGCTATATTTTAAATCTTCAGTAACTGCATTCGTGATTTTTGTTTTGATTTTGTTGTTCCTTTTTACGGTCGACCTTTCAGTAGCCGCACTTTGTAGTATTTAGGTCACCAATTATTGGAAGATTTTCCCTAAGCTTTCAATTTTATGACCAGTGTGAGCACATTTACCGTGCCTTTCACAGACGATATTAAAATTAATGTATTGGAAAAATATCACTGGATATTTATATGGTTAGAGTTTCTAAAATGTGTTCAAAATCTGTCTTTTTAAACAGAAAATAGTAGGGAGAATTTTGTTATTTTTTTACTATCAAAATAAATTCATTTCTCAGATGTATATAAGATATACATTCTTGAGAAAGTCAATAAATTGCAAAATTTTTCTTTCATATTTAGTGTTACGTTGCTGTTACATAATTATATATTCTACATTTGTTTATAATTATATAATGGTTTCATTATATTTAAGCTTATAAATTACTTGCTTTTAGCTTCACGTTTTATTAAAAAAATAAACGTTTTATTTTTCCTTAATTTTTATTTTCCAGTACTTACTGGGTTTTCAAAGTTCCTATTTCAAGAAATCAATTTTTTTAAATAAAATATTTGCAAAAGTAATGTGTAATTTTTGACACAAGATTTTATTAACTATCTGACTTTGATTTGCACTGTGAATTCAAAATGAGCCTCAATATTCCAATTTTCATAACTAAATCAGCGTAAAAAATGTAAATTACTTTTAACATCTCCAATTTGAAAAACAGTTCATTGTAATATTGTGTTTTAGTTAACTGAGGTGTAGTCAAGATTTCTTTCAGCTTTCTAGATTGAATCGATGATTAGAAAACTTAATTTTGAGAGATAAATAATGAATATATGTGCTTTACAATAGGAAAAGCTTTCCCTAGAAATTATTAAAATTGTAAAGATTATTACTTAATGCCGATGTGTTCAGTGACCTTTTGAGTGGAATAACTATTTATAATTTCGCTTAATTCCAGTTATTATTTTCGGAGTCTAAAATACGCTTATTTGAATTAAAACATTATATTTATTTGATATTTAGCTTTTATAAAACATATATAGTATTAAATATTAAAATAACTGAAAAAAAGAAATATATATATAATTTATGTAACGCAAACTTTTAATTTTTTAAATTATTCAGTGCTTTGCTTGGTAACATAGCGATTAACACAAATTTTATTGGTTTTTGTAAAATTTGATTGAAAATAATGTATGGATTTGAATGGAAAACAATATTTTAGAGTATATTAAGCAGAAGATTTGGCAAAAATTAATGTATAAGTGTTATTGAATTGATCAATGCGTCAATTGTTATATTAATTATAAGTCAAGAACATTGAAAAGAAAAAATAGAATATCTGGAAATGTATTTTTCTATGAACACTTACGCAATTATTTAATTTATCATTTTTTGTATCTTAATTATTAAAAAATATTTTTTGCGTAGATTCGTGCCAACGATTCTCAAAGTAAAATATAAAATTTTGATGTATTAATACCATAAAATTAACATTTTTCTTATGAATCAATGAGCCTGATATTTAAAGGTTTCTATCAAAGAATCAATCTTAAGCATTTCATATATTAACGTAATAAAAATATGATGTAGAGTATCATCAAAATGTAAAGGTTAATGAAAAATGTGGATTCTAGTGTGAATCCACTCAAATATCTATCTATCTATCCATCCATATATATATATATATATATATATATATATATATATATATATTGCAGGAAAAAGAAAAGATACTTAAAGGCAAATATATAAATAATTATCGGAAAACAATTTAAAAATATGTTATAGAGTGTACCGCAATCTGGTGGAATAATGCAGTGCAGAATACCAAATCTATATTAAATGATGTTAAAATCTATTTCAAACTATCCTATACATTCCAAAAATCAGGATTGTTAGCGTTCTTCTTATTATATTGTTCACACATTAATACTGCTACTGATGATCGGAATCTATCATTAGTGTAACGAAAATTACTTTTTGTGGCAGAACTCGGATGGGAAGCAGTTTCGTTAGACAAGTTTGCGGATGTCAAATTAAACAGGCCAAATTTGTGAGGCAAATTATTGTTAATTTCTTGATGACCATGATATATATGGATGGTGATGTATATTGTTTTACCTCAAAATAATAGTTCTCTATAATTTTCAAAAATGAGATATTTGACTCGTTCTAAAATAAACTAGAAAGGGCACCCTACTTCGACGAATAAGCAATTGAAATCAGTCACAAAGACGAGGAAGAATTGTGGTGCGTTTAGGCATATTAAAATGAGGGATATTATACAGAGTAGCAATTTGATTACTCAAAAATAATACCAAAGCTTTATACCATGACTTACTCTTCTTTAATTGATGATTCTTTTTAATGTGTAAGATAAAGCAAAACTGAAGGATTATTGGTTGGAACAAGCTGTGAATGGAGAGGTAATTATATACTACTTATCTAAATCCTATAGAGCATATTCAATGCACTATAAGATTAAAACCAATCACGGAGACTAAAAATTTCTTTATATTCCTGGGACTTTAAAATTTTGACTTGTTGAAAATGGAAACGAAATATTGAATTCTAGGAATTCTCAAATATGCACTGTCATCTGTCCCAGAAGACCATGTTTGGAAATTAAAATTCTTCATTTTCATTAAATGATATATTTGTCGTTTACATGCAAAACTATTGCTGTTCTGGAATATCTCCTTATGCTATTTAAATCATTTCAATGAATTTAATATCCCACATGAATATGCTTGGTTTTTAATTTTTCATTTTAATACATGAGTTCTATCAATTCTATGATCCAGCATACTTTTTTTAGATATATTTTGTTTAACTTTTTATTTATTTCTGTAACATAGCATTTTTTTATTTCGATATTTTTTCTGATACTGCTAATATTTATATATTTATGAATTTTGATCTGCCATAGCCACTCATAACATTCATTTTTATTAAATAGAAATTTAATTTGAATGAGATAAACTATTTACAAGAAGATGTTTGTGTAATTATGAAAAGTTCTAAGGATAAAAACTAAGAAACATCAGCGTTTTTTAACTCAACCCCAGATAAAAATCAGTGGACAAACGGACTGAGGATTTAATTTATATCATATTCTGTTAATTAAATACAATTCTATTACATAAATAAAATTTTTATTCCCTTTTTGCAACATATATTTGTCTGGAGTTGAGTTGTGAGAAGCTACATGGAATTTAATGAAACTTACATCACAATATTGGTTTCTGGCTTACTTAAAACATATGCACTATTTTACTTCGAAAATTTGATTATACTATTTGTAGTTAATAAAAATTTTAAACCTGTAAAGTTACTTATATCACAAGACAATAATTTAATATTAATGATATGACACCGTTTCGGAGCTTTACCTACTACAAGAAAGACTGCAAATGGTTTTTCCCATCCTCTTGAAATTTTCATTTATGCGTAGCTTCGGAAGATACGTAGAGAAAAAATATGTACGGTATAGCAGATTCCTTTTTGTTCTACATTCTTGTAGTGCGATGTTTTTACTTTTTCTGAAGAAAGAATGTTTACTTTTGTTTCATTTTTGAAAAAAGCAGTTTTTCTCCTCTGCAGCGAATGTGTTTATATTTTTCCCGCTATGCAGCAGATTGGCAATGTATGAGAGATATTTTAGCATTTAATAATTTCGTAATTAAAATAGTTTTATAGGGTTTTTTATATCATTCAATTTCTTTTCATCTGATCTATACGCAAGACCCCATTTCGTGACGCTTTATTTTTTAAATCCCAGTTTATTTCCCGAAATCTAGGTATACTTTTTCTACTCAAACGAATCTTCGCTAGTGTTTAGTAAGCACTTCACAATCACTATCAAATAATTACTGCCCATTACATTTAATTTTTTTATGCGAGGCCATGAGATCTCAGATTAAAGGAAAATTTGTACAAAATTCATCATGATTAAAATTATTGTAATGAAGATTTTTTTAAATTAGATAAAAGAGTGGAGAAAATTTGCTTCATTAAGGAAATATTAACAACTTCTGTAATCATCAGAAGTGCAATTATTAAAATTCACTGATAATTACTAGTTTTTCTTTCTATTTGAATACAGAAATTATTTGAAAATTATGTCATTTAAATTGTAATTGCGTATATTATATTCTATAAGAAATGTACAACATTTAATGATAATTTCGATAATCCTTATACTGTATTTAGTGACAGTTCTTCGTAATTTTGGGTCAAGGTCACAAAATAATATGGCACCTTACTCTCAACACTTCCACGCCTAGAATGATATCATAGTTTTAGGTATTTAGTACCTATCAACATTGTTTGAAGTGGTCAGGGTCGAAGCTACTGTCGTCTGGTCACGACAGTGACCTATTTACCAACTGGATTACCATCGCCTGAACATTATGAGGAGAAACTTTTCACATTTCTGTTATTTACAAGGGAACTTAACTAAAAAATGATTTTCCCTTTATTCATTTTTAACACACACGTATAATAGATTAATCCTTCTAAATGAATTAAATAAACGCTTCACACACACGATTAGAATGAAAATTTTTTACGCCGATTGTTTTACAATATCTTTGTTTTTCTGTTTGAAAACAGTAAATTTTTTTAAAAAAATATCAGATATTAGTGGATTATTACATCTTCAACAGACAAATTAAAAAATACAGCATTTTTGTTTCGCTGGAAAGTAACCTTGACTAAGAAAACACTAATATGTCTTTTAATACTCCTTTTCAAGGCGCTTTTAATGAAACCTTGAACTCTTAATTATAACCACTTTTAATGAAAATAATGTTTTAAACTGTGCCAAATTTCCCTTGCAGTTGATTTCTAAAAATCAATGCCACAAAGTTTGGATCAATAATTTACTCACTCAGAAAGCTCTAAATATCTTACGATATTATATTACCATCTCCCCACAGGTTATAAATGAAAGTTCTGCAGTAAATTCAAAATGTCACATTTTATGGGTTTAAACACATTTTCCTTAAATATCAAATTTTCGCAAATGCCTCTTTTTGTAAGTCAATTCACACATGTGTTAGGAAAGCTGTGAAATAAACCTGTTCCACATATTTAAGTTTATACAAAACAAAAAATCAAGCCTTGCTTTTAATTTTATAATTTAATATAAACTACCTTTGACAATATTTAATGAAATATTCATTAGAAACATAAATATACTCAAAACTAATTCCACCGATTTCAACAAAAGATATTTCTAAAGGGTGGGAGCACATGGATTCAGCAAACAAGCAAGCAAACATATTAATACAGGTAATTAATGTGAAAGTAAGCCTGACTTGCCTAAAAAGTGAAAGCATATTAACTCACGTTTAGTGCAGTAAACACATCCTTTGCACTATTAAAATATTTGGAAAATAAATATATAAAAATATTTTTCCATATTTGAGAAATTTTTAATTTGATAGATTGTTTTAACGAAATTAGACAAGTAACGGTACTGTTTTTTTTTCGTTAATCTAAACAAAAAACCCACAAATAATCCTGAATATTAATCTCGTCAAAAACACTTCGTGTTTTCTTTTTATTATTTATTTCAGATCTTCACAATTAGAATACTGTGTATAAATAAATGCAATTCAGGAATAATATATCCTTTTAAAGCACTTTCTCTCAAAATGTATTCACGACAAATAGCCATTTGTGTTTTGAATAAACAACTGTGATTAATTAAACTTTAAAAATAATCTCGAATTGAAATAAGTATTTCTAAATTTAATTATATATTTTACTTTAAATTAATTTAATTTGAAATCATAATAAAATATTTCTCATGAAGCAGATGATTTTCTTGTTCCTTTTTAATCACCAATAATCTAATTTTTAATTTCTGAAATGTTTTAATATTTACCAAAAATAATTACATTTTTATACCAATAAAGAAAAGCTGCTGAAGTCAGCATTATATTTTTAGTTGTTAACGATATTTCTCATTAAAGGGGATTCTCAAATATAGATCGATGAGAAATAATAGATTTAATAAATATGCACTTTTATAGAGGGCTTTGTTAAAATGATATTGAGAAAGTTTATACTTTGTCATAACACAAATATAAAGCTAAAATAATATTGAATTATTTTGTAAATATTTGTATAGACATTGGAAATTTTAAAAATAATTTATTTAATTATTTTTTATAAACTGTTTTACTGGCCAGATGTCTCAGAATTTGATAAATCTGAATTAGAACATAGCACTTATTGAATATGAGTTAAAAATATGATGATTCTGCAATTATATAAAGTTATTTAATTTTAAAAAACTAAAGCTGTGTTTATTCTTCTGCTAAGGTACTTTTTGAGTGGTAGTTTGTAATTTATTAAGATGTGAGTAGTTTTTTATGTCCTCAACTTTCAGGTTATATGATTTCTTAAACTTTAATTGAGAGTTAAATACTCTCCTTATAACAGATGGCACCATTAAATAGCTATATTCAAATAAAAATCCTATAATTTTCCTCAGTAAACAAAGAATAAGAGAAATGATAAAAGTGAATAAATGATGAATCATGCTTCGTTTGCTTTTAATATAAATATTGAATTCAAAGATTAAAAAAAGTCATATTAAGAAACAGTTACAATAATGAAACAAGACTAAAATCTCTAAAGTGCTTACAACTTATTTTAAGTACTGTGAAGCAAAAAAAATGTAAGACTAAAATTACCAGACAATTCATAACTACTTTTATCTGAAATAAAAAATTGACTAATAGAAAAGAAAAGAAATATTTTAATGCTTTTTTTACATTTTGTTGTAAATTCAAAACAGTTTTGTCTCATTGAAATATTTGCTTGGTGTAATTATACAGGTCATATAATGTCCATATAGGAAGTAAACTTTAAAATAAAAAATTAAAAGTGTTTAAGAATGTTGGGTTTCTTTTATTTTCTATTTTTTCTTTCCTAATTGGAGTATTAAAAATAGGACATGAAAACTAAAAAAAATTTTTAAAAGCTCACCGTTGCTTTACGAAAAAAATGATGTTTTGGATTTGATACTGGCGAGTTTGAAAGAGGAATAATTGATGTTGCATTTCTGTTTCCTGTATACGCATCTCTTGGGATTGGTGTTTGATGGTGTTTTTGCGAGACACGAATATACTTTTCACGATCTCCTTCCTAAAACTATGGGCAGGTATTTTGCAATGGATGTTCATATGCTTTTTCAAAAGATTTCAGTGGAAAGGCAACATGCATAGTGATATCAAAAATAATATTTTTTGAACATGGAAGATACATTCATATAGAAATAGGAAAAGCAACATGAAAAGATTATATTTTTATTCTATAATTCTCTGAGGAGATTTAAGATTTATACACTGCTGTGCAAAATTTAAAGCAACAATGTAAATTTTAAGTAGATAACTGTGAAATTGCAGAAAAGAGATTTTTTTGTGATAAGTGCAAAGAATACGCAATTCAATAAAATGATTATTTGTTTGCAAATGTCAAGAACAAGATGTTACAGGTGTTGTGAGCATAAGAAACCGCATGCGGTTGCTGAGAACAGCTCAGGACTACAATGAAAGAAAGGACGCAATTAGACATTCGCTGCATATGCAAATGAGCTCTATTGTGAAATACGACTAGAAAAAATCACTCGATTGGAATACTTCATATATGGAAGAATGAGCGAAAAGCTGGAGAAGGCATATGTTGTGGCCAATGTAGTAGCTGAAGAGTTCGAAATCAATATAAATGTCATTTATCTCTCTCAGAAAGCCTTCCAAACCATAGCTAGAGTTTTTAGAAAAGTTGATGAGGGATGCCATAAGAGAACAACTCCAGTGGATGACCAATATATCGTTCTGCAGGCTAAATTAACATGAAACTAGTAAGCAAATGTTATTATTGCAACGGAGCAACAAGTGTCGTGGTTTACTATGTTCAGACGCCTTCACAAAGGTGGTCTATTCATCCACCGTTTTGAACATTGCATCCATTTGGAAGTTGGTTATCAATACCACCGTTTATAGTGGTGCTAAAAAATGCTGGTCATCTCATCAAGGGAGTCGTTTTTTCCTTAGTGAGAAGACAGGTTTCCGTGTCACAAGCGTTTCTGAATACCAGGAGATTTGCAGAGGAGTCGGAGCACTTTTATCACTGTAACATCATGAAAAGAGATCGTCAAGTTGGTTCTGGAGTGATTACCTGAGGAGACATTTTGCTGAATGTGTGAACTGAGCTTCACGTTTTCGACAGAGGTTCTGTAACGGGAGATCTTTGGTGTAAGGTGATCCTTCGCCACGTGCGTCTGTTCTGAGGTGCCACTGGAAAATACTTCATTCTTTTGAATAACAATGCACAGTCACAACGGACTCTTGCTGTTCAACTGTTAGTGGAAAGAGATTTCACTCGAATAAATTTACTAGTCTACTCCCCTGATTTAAATCTCGTAGAACATATGTGGGATGCTTTGGCAAACGCTTTGCAGACAATCTTGTGTGGAGTACGGATTTTAAAAGAATATTTCTGGAAAATATATTCTGTACAAGGATTTAGAAATTAATGATTCAAATAAATCTGAGGCTCATCAATAAAAAGTTAGGACCTCATATTTGTCTTTAGATAGATTGCGGAAAGTTGCTTTTAAATTCTCATGGCTCATTAAAAATTTTACTAAATGTATTGCAGTATTTGCTCAATATTTCTTCGTTAAAAGTGCATTTTCAATAATTCAATAAAGTGGGAATAAACGAACAAAAAATGTCCTCATTAAAAATGCACTTTCAATAATTCACTAAAAGATTCCCTGAATTTGAAGAAAATTTGGATAACGGTGCTAAGGAATAGATATGTATTGGGTGAATATTTCTCTTTATCAGTTCATTTTATTTGCTTACTCTTTTCCCTTTAATTGCCGTGGCTTATATATTAATTTTCTTACACGACTTTTTTTGATATCAATATAGAATTTTAAATATGGGAAATCAAATAAATCTACAGAGAATTCAATAATTTCTCAAGTTAATTTGACAATTCTTAAAACTAAATTGTACTCATTACTAGATTTGAAGTTTTATGAAATTTAAAATGTAAGCAAAAAGACTAAACAAGAATATGTCATTCACGAAATTTTTTTAAAGTAATTCCCTTTATTAGCAAACTTTTGAGAGGAAAATTTTTTAGAATTAATCATTATAAATTAGAAATAAGAATACAAATAAATATAATAAAAAATAAATAATTTTTTATTATATTTATTATTAGAAAATTTGCTTGTAGCTCCTTTGTATACATTTTAAATCTTCTAATGAAAATATTTTAAAAAATGAATTAAATTTACACACAAAATTTAATAAATTTCAATAATATATTAATTTAATTCCGATTTAAATGCATAATATATTAATTTTTTAATGTTGCATACATATAGAGCTAAATTATTCCATCTACGAATATGGAGTTCGCGATTGCACATTTTTCATATTTCCGACGCACACACTTTCCAATTTAAAAATAATCTTAAAATTTATTTTATCTAAAATAATTCCTTCATTGAAAGCTTGTATTTGCACAACTAATGATTGAAAAAATAAACTTCATTATATATATTTTTTAATTTATAAATAACTCTAAAACATTAGCTCGTAGTCACATTCAATTGCAATATATTGTTATTGACCTAATGGAACAGTATACTTAGAAAAACATAAAAGTTATAGAAATAAGTATATTTTCATTTCCTACGTTTGTTATTCACACAGGAACATTTCCTGTATGTAAATATAGAGGCGTTCATTGTATCCACATATGAAATGCAAATTACAAATTCTTTCTTCTGTTCTTGTAATTATTTCTACGAGTATTTCGAAAAGTTATTTTCTTACTAAATGTGTTTTGAAACTTAATTTAATTTCCTTTATGTTTTGTTTTCTCAAGTTCTTATTGTTCATTTTCATCAAACAATAAAATTTAAGAAATTGATTTTTCATAACCGCGTAAAATTTACTTCCGTATAATTGTCTTTATGAAATGCAATATTCTTATTTGTAAAAAATACTAGTATTTCTCTTCTACTTTATTTCTCGAATTTGTTTTCCTAATCCCAGTTTATTACTTTCAAATATATTTTTCTTTAAAAATAAGGAATAATTATTTTTGAAATAATGTAAAAAATAATAATAAAATTTAGGTTATTAGTGGGAACATTTTGTTTATTAACGATTTGTTTTTAAATGGCTGGTTTCTACACACAAAATAGTTTAAACGATTTCCATTTTATGACTATCACACAACTTTTAAATACAAAATTGTCTCAGTATTAATGTTCATTCCAATAACACTATTTTTTTTTATTTTCCTAAAAAATCGTTCATTGAAACTTAACTAAAAGCAAAATATGAAAAGCTTTAAAGTTTAGATAGAAATATTTAATAAAATCGCAAAAAATTGCATTGAAGATTGCTGATTGAATTATTGACAAATTTTAATCTTTAAATTTAAATTGAGTGAAGAGAAAAATGGGGGACACTTTATAATAGAAATTTACAAACATATTAATTTTTCCTAAAAAATTGAAATGTAACTCAAAATTGTTCATTTTTTAAATTTAAAATTAGTTTTCTTAGCATGTAAAAACATGTTCATTGAAACGTTTACAAGATTATTGTGATTTAAATTGTATACATGCATGGAATATATTATTGCTTGTTACACATACTGCCCGTATTAATTTGATTAATAATAATAATTTTCCAAAATTTACTGAGAGATTAAAATTTGTCCAATGTAAATAAATGTAAAATTAATTGTTATTTCCTTACATCGCTTTTTTCTCTTTCATTTTAATAAAAAATTATAAGAAAATCGTTTTTTAGAATTTGAGATGTACCAAGATCATTCATAATATTGTTCACAATCTTTTCTAAACAAGCATAAAAAATAAATCTGCATATCTCAACCCTTTCTAATTACTGCAAATATATAATCATTAATTAAAAAAATTAATTTATTAAGTTTAATTTTAAAACTCTTACTTTATTTTCATATTCGTAATTTCAGTTTACTTTATAAAAGCTTTTAGATCTATTACAATCTAGGCGCTATCTGAATAACAGTTTATTTCATTTGGCCTTCATAAATATATTTAGTAAAATGAAAAGGAAAATAACTAGATATAAAATCAAATCGTAAAAATAACGAAATGCAGAAAGCAAGACTCAATTAATCAAACAATGCAGTTTCTGAAACATTTAAGTATCTTATATATAGACCAGTGTTCTAAAATTGTACAATCGAAAATTTTAAATATCATTTAAAATATTCGTGGAAGACTTTGAAGCAAATATTTGAGTGTATGAGAACAAGTACCATCAGTTTGTTTTGTTTGGCAATTAATGAACTAGGAAAAGAAATTTTACTCATATTCAGCTAAATGAAATTGAGTACCAAATGAAAACGATAACTCAGAATATAGTATAATTTACACCTTAATTTACAAAACAATAAAACAATTACGGATAGATTATACCTATTTATTTCCAATTCTGTAAATGCTTTCATAATAAAAAATAAATTCAATTAACTAAAAGGTACAACAATTGTAAAATTGTTATTTTTCATCGAAAAAACATTTAACGAAGAGAAATAGGGACTTGCGAATCATAAACACTATTTTTATGATAATCATTTGGATAGCACTTATCCAAGGAATTCTTTACATTTATTCATCCTGAAGTGAAATTAGTATTTTCCAAGAATTGTCATTAAAAATATTAATGAATACCTTCAAAGAATTTCCATAATGTTTATCTTCCAAAAAGAAAACTTTCTTCACGTTTCACTATATGCCTTACTGTTATATGTATTTAAAATATTTTACGTTTTGTGGCTTTTGAGCTCTCCATTAAATAGTTCTTTTTTAACATAAAGTCTTAATAAATTACAATTTAAAAGGAACTCTTAATTATGACAAGAAGTCACATTTGCGATGGAACCGAACCCATTAATTTTTGTTGTAAAGACCTGAGTGTCGTTAATTCAATTACCTACTTGACAGGCATATTTGTGTGATTAAACTTTGCCCTGACGAAAATTCAAGCCATAAATTAATGTCTACTAAAACAACACAAATATACTAACAGCATATTTTTCTGTCTGTTTCTTTTATAATTACGTAAGTAAATGAATGATCAACTCTAACCTTTAGGTTAGTAATACGTGAGTTGAAGCCTTATTTTGAGCACATATTGTTGCTTATACCTGTTGGAATTTCCTTTAAAAATGAACTGTCAATCATTTGAAAATATAAGCGTAGATTGGAAAAAAAATTTTTTTCTTTGAAATCTGTTATGTAAATTAAGTAACAACCTAATAATAAGTAATATACAATGTGCATTAAAATCTTCAAGCACCTAATTTTCATTAAACTGTTTATAGTGAAATGTACTCTTAGAAATTTCGCAATAAATCGTAAATAATGAAAGTCATTTCTAAACAGTACGTGTTTTCGAACGATGTATGATATAATCCAGCAAATTAAAGGTAGGGTTCAAAACTATGATAAACTAGGGATTATTTCAAAATTATAAATTTCATGATGCATAATATATTGATGTGTTAGAAATTTCAGATATTTTTTCAATAGAAATTCTCTTACGAGATGCAATAAAAATATGAAATTAAGCGCTTAAATTTTAAGCACTTATCAGATTTTGAATCCTATTTATGGAGCACATTTTTTTATTTACTTATTGGGTTTTATTTATTGAGCAACTTTGAACTAGGAGTTTAAAAGGATTCACAAATTTTTAACTCCTACGCGGTATTCTATATCATAAAAGTAATTGATAAAATGTTTTCGAAGTTTGTGTAATTCCATGTTTCGTCAAGAAATCTTTTTTTTAAAGAAAGAGTTAATTTTAAATATAAAGAATGAAGGCACAGACTTCTATTTAGTTACAAATAACTGTACAGGTAAAATAATATTTATTTGTTAATTATAAAAATTAATCAAATTCATGTCTTATACTAAATTAAAAATTTCGTTTTATGATAATTTATTAAGATTAATATTATATTATTTTATTTATAGTAACATTTCCTCTAATATGAAAGCACGTGCGCTTTATAATAGTACTGTATATTATTGTCCATGAAATGAAAAGTCCAAAAACTAATCAGAAATATTTTGTTTCGTAAAAAAATTGTAAGACAGTTGTGTATATCTATATGTATGGCCGATTCTTATTAAAATATTTTATTGATTAGACTCATTTGTATATAAAACCAAATATCATAAATTTATAAATATAATCAACCTGATATTTTTATCTGAGCATATAAAATGCACTGAATGAAGGCACAGATGAAACTTAATTATTTTTTGTTGCCATGCATTTTTTGGCAATCGAGTCTACTAAATGAAGGATTAAAATATTTTAAATTGAAAAATGCTTTCTCTTGTGCTATTTCACCATTAATCTGTTGGTGTTAGTATTTAAAAATTCAAGATATTTAATAAGTTAAATTGAACATAAATCTAAAATTTCTTATTTCATTTCAAACATCGATTATTTTATATTGCGAAAATCAGTTTCGTTTTTTTCAAATTTCAAATGATTCCTGTAAATCTATAGATTTTAATTAAGATCAATTTATAGGTTTACACTTCAAAAGAAGTCCATATATCATTCTCACAGAAACTCAAATAATTTGAAATTTTAGTACAATACTAAAACATTAAGACGAAAAATTACTTTTAAGGAGTATTTTATTTTAAAATTTTGTTCTTATTAAATAATAAACATGTGTTAATTTTGAATATATATGGTTTTTTAGATATGAAAAATTTTAAATTATTTAGTTCCTTAAAGAATTCACATATCTTTTTAATTTTACTTGCATTCTGCTTTTCAATTAATATTTTAAGCAGTTTCTTAATATTCTAGAAATGTTAGTATACTCAATGTTTATATATTAAATGCTTAATGTATATTCTTTAATATTTATAATGGTTACTATTTTTGTATTTCTACGTATTAGTTTTATATTTTTATTCACTTCTACTTTTGCTTAATGTCCTGGTTTTTTCCTTTACAATGGATTAATCCATCTGTACAGGATGTTAATTATAAATAAGCGAAAACTCATTCAACTAGCTTTAAAATGACTTTTCCATTCTCAGTTTTTATTCATTTCATTTTAATCTCAGTAAATGATAAAAAGGTAAAAAATAATATTTTTTATTTCGCACCGCAAAGGATCACTTACTTTATTTTCGATAATGAAACAAGGAAGTTTTCTAATAGCAACTGTTTTGCAAATTACCTTAATCCTAGATTAAGAACAAAAACTTGCAATGTGAAAATAATAATAAGGTTAGATTATTTAAAGCATTTTAAAGAGATATTTCAAATAAATTCTATTCATGTAAGATTAGGGGGTAAAGTACGATTACATCCCATTCAATGCATAAATTCAAATAATCAAATACTTTAAAATAATTCCCCTATTTTGGCACAAAAACGAGGTAGATTATCAAGTGAAATGGATACATTTTTAAGATCTAGACATGAGAGGGCGTAGTCAGGTGTGAGAACAGGTTTCTGGGGTCAACAACAATCCCATTATTTGAGTTAAGCAATTTTTCTTTTGCAGCGTGAATTAAATACCTTTTTGCATAAGATACCAATTTTATATTTTATCCAAGGGACAAATTATTTCACTCGAGTGCAATATACAAATACATATATATATATATATATATATATATATATATATATATATATATATATATATATATATATATATATATATATATATATATATATATATATATATAACTTTTAGCAAGTGTGAAAATAAACTTTCTTTGCATGATTTTGTTAAGGAACAAAGTACAGTCATTGAATTCTTTGTTTTTTCAAGAGAAGAGTTATATTAGTTGAAAACAGTTAACTTTAATCAATTCGCATTGTATGCAAATGAAATAATTTATCTTTTAGAAACTGCCAAATTTCATATTTTTAAATAGTGTTATATAAACTGTGCTAGGCGAATTCAATTATAGAAACAGTTTAATCAATGTCTGTTCTGTCATCTGAAGTTAACATTTGCACATGCGATATTAAAATTAACCCCGTTTACAAGCTTCGTTACCACTAACTTCCTTGTTTTGATTTATGGAGATTTTTGAAGATTTTTTCATGCAAGGTTTATCATTAGAATACATTCTCTCAACTCCGAAAAATAATTTACTATTTAGTAATATTTTAGGAAATTAAATTTTGGAAGATTAAATTGTGTAATATATTCAATACTGTCAACAAAAGTATCTCTTAGAACTCTGTAATACTCCACGAAATGCAAACCTATATTTATTTAAGTTGTACAAAGAAATCATGTTTACAATTTTTTAAAAAAAAAAATTAAATGAAGAAATAAAATTTCCCGTTCTGAAATTTTTATATTTTGCTAAATAATCAAATTTAAAGATTTAAAGCTGGGCATTATTTATAATGCCCAGCTTCTTCTTGGATTCCCCCTTTCAGCACAACAAGGGTGGGAAGTGAGGGGAACTTTATATATTAGGGTACCCAGTGGCTCTGCTATCGTTGCGCCGGAATTCGGTGGATCTTCGAAAGTTAGAAATAGGGACCAAAGAGAAGACCCTCAGAATCATCCTGCCAGCCTCAGAGGTATCATTTCCCATTTAGGATATTATGACCACGATATATTTAACGCGGCCCAGCCACCATTAACAAACAAGACGGAGCTTTGATTGTGTCGGGATTCGAACTCACTACTTTCCAATAACAAGAACGAACGCCCTAATCAACCAGACCGCATGGCCCAGGTTTTAATGACTGGATAATTAAATTTCGTAAACTTATAATGTTTTATTTATAATATTTATTATATAAGCAGAAACTGCCTACCACTACTACGTCTTTCTCAAGAAAATTAAGTGCTTATCCTTCCATGTAAACAGTAAATATAAGAAGGTTTAAATTAAAAACTTTTGATAATTTTTATTTTAAATTCAATAATTTTGATTTTTGCCACATTCATATTTCAAGACAAAATCTGTGCGCAGTAGTTTACACATAGCAACTAAGCATATGTTTGTGTTGTTAACATTTATAGAGTGTGTTTAATTAAGGTAGAATATGTGAAAATATAGTAAAATGAAACACATAAGATATTAACCTCGACTTGGCTAATCATTTTTTCTATGTTAGATGAGATTAACATTGTTAAGAAATGATTATAAAATAGAAATACACTACTGGCCATTACAATTGTTACACCAAGAAGGAATGCAAATAACAGAAAGATATTTACTGGACACATACATTATAGTGGAAAGAACAAGTGATTAGATTTACATGAAATTAGGGTGTATAGATCTTGAGAAATCAGTACCCAGAGCAGCCACCTCTGGCTGCAATAATAGCATTTATCCGCCTAGGCATGGAGTCAAACAGTGATTGTTTGGCATGTACGGGGATCTCAGTCCATGCAGCTTCAACACTATGCCACAGTTCACTGACAGTAGTGGATGGTGAGTGATGGCGTGCCAACCGCTCGGCAACCATTGACCACACGTTCTCAATTGGTGACAGATCAGGAGAACGTGCTGGCCAGGGTAACAGTCGAACCTGTTCAGTATCAAGGAAGTTCAGAACAGTACGGGCAACATGCGGTCGTGCATTATCCTGTTGAAACAAAGCATTAGGGTGGCCACGAAGAGAGGGCAGAGCCACGGCCCTTAACACATCGGAAATGTAATGGTTGCTGTTCAAAGTGCCAGTAATGCGAACGAGAGGTGATCGAGACGTGTATCCAATGGCACCCCATACCATCACTCCAGCAGATGGGCCAGAATGGCGATGTCCAATGCAAGCTGGCAATGCGCGTTTTCCGCAATGCCTCCAAACACGAATGCGGTCATCATGGTCCTGTATACAGAACCGAGATTCATCTGTAAAGATGACGTGATGCCATTCCCGCGTCCAGGTTCGTCGCTGATCACACCATTGAAGGCGCTCCTGTCTGTGACGCAGCGTCAATGGTAGCCGAAGCCATTATCGCCGTGCAGACAATCCATGCTGCTGCAAACGTCGTCGAATTGTTCGAGCAGAAACTTGTTGCCTTGCAAATGACTCCATTTCTCGACTCAGGTTTCGTGACGTGGCTATAAGATTCCTTGTAACTATGCGGATAAGATGTATTTCTTCTCTGCTGTTATTGATGGGGGTCGCTGAGATCCTGCATGACATTCCGTATGATTGTCCTGAACCCATCGATTCCATATTCTGCTAACAGTCATGGGGTCTCAACCGACGCGAGCAGCAATATTGCGGTACGATAAACTGCAATCCCGGTAGGCTATAATCCTTCCTCGATCAAAGTCAGACACGTTCTGATAGGCATTTCTTCTTCTTACACGAGGCATTACAACAACTTTCTTTGCTGAAAACAACGTTGAAACGGAAATCGAGTATGAGAAAACTGCTGTCAAATCTCTGGTTTTGTACAAATTGTAGATGTCGCTACTGTCGCCTGCTTTGTTTGAATGCGCTGAAAATCTAATCATTTGCATATCACAGCAAGTTCTACGTGTCATGCAAATTTCACGTGTGTGGTGTGCCGCTTACCTGGTGTAGCAATTTTAATGTCCAGTAGTGTGTAGCATAATCCAACTATAATTAGATTTGCTCGTAGAAAATTTAAATAGTTAACTAAAACTGAAGTTATATCCTCCTAATGTAATTATCGCTTCTTATAAAATATAATACTTATAAAATATCTTAGATTCCGAATAATAACATTTGAAGTAGTACTGATTTATTTATTTTTGATGATTTTCAATTTATTTAATGAATAAATAATGATATTTCAAAAAGCTAAGTTATAGCTTTGTGTTTTTGTTACCACATTTGCGTTAACATTTTTAACTTTAACATTTTTAACAAATGGAATAAATTTGAATTTCAAAACTCCTAATTGATATTTGCGTATCAACAAAATTATTTAAGAGGTATACTAAATCAAAATTTTTTGCTCATGCAGGGAGCAGGAGATTGAAATATTATAATTTATTCAAAATATATTTAATATTTTTATTCGATAAACATTAAATACTAAATTTATAGATTGATATTTTTAACTGGAAAGTATACTTCAGATGATTTTTACAGGAACACTTAATTATAATACTGCTTGAGGGAAGTATTTCTGAATGCTTTGATAAAAAATATATCAATTCATCCATTTTATTTACTAAACACACATATTTACGATCTGATCTAAATTAAACCTGAATAATTTGATTAGAAATATCTGTAGAAACTATTTTCTAATTAATGTTATTATGTGCTCAGTAATATATACGTTATGTTTATAATTATTAAATATATAATCTTCGAAAAAATCCGTGATAATTTGTGGTATGCATTTTTATGTTAAAATCAGATTCGATTTCAAAAAGAGGATTTAACTTTAATCTCACTTCATGCATACATTTATCTAAAGCAAATCATTGTAAATGGTAAATGTATGAATGAACTTAGATAATCCAATGTTCAGTTATTTTTCCAGTGCAACTGATTGTTTGTTTCTTTACTAAATATTTATTTAGGATTTCATTTTAATAGTTGTCCATAAACGTATGTTATAGTGTTGCAAAAATAAATATGCCTTTATTAATACTTGTTTTGCGCTCGGTATTAAATAAAGACTAAAGATTTCTCATCCATCAGAGGTTTTAGTGCCAGGTTATTTTGAGTTGTTTTCAAATAAATTTGATGCCATGAATACAAATAAGACAAGTTTTGATTAGGAGCTCAAATTTTAAAAATGAGAATTTAAAAAAATACGTTGCTTTCTTAAGTTTTCCCTTTTTTGAACAAAATATTGGTCTCGAAAGTTTTTATAAAATTATATAAAAATTATTTTATACAATGTGTGTATTATAAGAGAAATGCTTGAATGATATAAAAATATCTCGGTAATCAATTAATATTTTATAAGCATTTTTCGTAACATTCTTCAAAGTATTTGGAAAACGTCTCTTTCTGAAACTTACACAAAAATTTGCCCTTATCTGTGAATTTCGTTCTTTTTTGTAGCTCTTTTTAATAGCTAAGTATCTCAGTAAATTACTTCACCTCTTTTTTCACTGGTATCTTTTAAATTTTTTTAAAAAATAGGCAAAGTCTCTGGATGAATACACTGCTTTAACTCCCAAAGGAATAGAAACTTTAGGCCATCTCTTTTACTAGTTCAGCATAGTTTTTAGCATTGGGTTTGTAAAGGAAATTTCAAATTGCTTAAACAAACGAAGTCTTAGGTTTTTACAGTTTCATTCAACGAATTTATAATTAATATTCCGGATGTACAAAAACCAAGCTTATATTTGGCTTGGCAAATTTTTTGGGCAAATCATTTTTTAAAAGCAAGAGGTGTAAACTGAAAAACATATGCATAAGAATGGGATTTGAATCCTTGGAACATGGCATTTTCTTTCTCAGAAAAAATAATCAGAAGTGAACTCGTGGTATCGAATTATATTTAGAAAGACCTTAAATTTAATATACGAATATTAAAATTAAAGAGCAATTCTAAATTACTCATTGTTTTCTGTTATCTTTTTTTATTCACATATTGTAGAAATGGTGGCCTTTAATTTAAATTATAAAAGTTTTGAGTTTAAGAGATAATTTTTGAGAAAAAAAAACTGTTCACAGCAAGTTTCAAGTTTCTAAAATGTTTATAAAGTCTTTGCAAAATTATACGAAAAGAGATGATTCGAGCACCTATAATTTGATCAGTAAACGAGTGAATTTGATAAGAAAATATTAAATACTTATAATTTATATTCCTTTCATAGCAGAAACGCGATGTAAAATTACAGCCTCCAAAAAAATTCAGCTCTTGGCTTGTGATAACTTTTTCTATGCACCAAATAAACATGTAATGAAAGATATAGAGGATTTTATACCTAAACATTCAAAAATATAAACGTAAATATTTATTAAAACATCTAAGTTTATTTGTTTGAACATTTGAATTTTGTTTTAATATTAAACATATAAAAATGAGATTGCTGTTATTACGTAGAATATTTTAAGTCCTGTTTAATGTATTAGTTATCATAAACTCTTGCTTTTTTCGATGTACAGATCTATTTCTTGCTTTATCAACGAACAATTATTTGAAAATAAATGACTATCAGTGCGTAGGATATCAGTTCGCATGATAATTGTTCAAAATTAGCAAAATTAGACACAATAGAACGCAATTAATAATAAAGAAAAAATATTTCAAAACTATTTACAGCATGAGAATACACCTATGGTTTGTTCATTAGGCTTACTGTAAAGTCGACTTTCTAATCCATTAAATACTAAGACAAACACTGCAATATATTTATAAGCAATCAATGAATTAAATATCAAACACTGCAATATATTTATAAGCAATAAATGAATTAAATATTATATAAAAACGAATAAATATAAAACTCTCACTATCAGTCATGCATATTTTTCTTTTGCTGTTTACTAACATGTTAATTGCTGTGTGAATGCACTGCAAATCCAACATAATACCAATCCAACATAATCGTAAAAATTTAAACAACAGTGATAACAGTTGTTTAAGCCTTTATGACAGTCAGTGGTAAAAAGTAAAAATTGCCCTGGAGGAGGACTTTCCTTTTGCAGTTACTTTCCTTTTTGTAGTTTCACTAGTGATGAGGAAAAGTGACTGCAAGTACAATTCGAATTGTAGTACTGTTATCTGATAAGTTTCGCACGTTTCAATTCATGCATGAAGGAGCAACCATGCACCTCTCGTTTGTATCGGTATGTTACAACCTGGAGAAACTTGACATGCTCGAAGAAATGTATGGCTAATGGCGTATTTTTATTAAACGCAATACATAATAAAGAGTAAAATAATTTATTTTACAACTGTTTCATATGAATTTTTACTAATAAATTTAAAATTCTTAATGTGTGTGTGCAATAATTATTTTTTTTCTCAACTACCCATTCAAATGCATCTGTGAGTTATTTCGTGAGGCAATTTTGAATTTAATTTCAGCTTAATTCGTAATGCACTATTTTACATTTAAATGAAATATTCAGTTGAATAATGAAAACAAATATATTGTTTACTAAGAAATTTCTAACTCTTGTAAGCCTCTAAAAATGTCAAAAGGTTAAGCATTGGAATTTTCTTTAAATAAATTTCATAACTTTGATAAATGGATAAAACTTTCATGTTCTTACTTTTCAAAAATGTTCTCAATATATCTTCATATTTTTAATTTCATTTCCATGTTGTATTTCGATGTTAAAATTTAGCTGACAATCACTTTTTATTAATAAAATGATAGAGGGAACAATTACAAGATTTTTTCCATTCTGGATAGATGAATCTATATATGTTTTATCTTCCAAATGCTCCTCATATCATTGTACTTCCAATTTATTTTAAACTTTGTATGGGCTTAAAAGAAAAACTTATTTTTCCTAAGCTACTGTAAAATCCAATTATCTCAGAACAATACCAGAAAATGTATTATGAGGAATTTGAATAAGTGGAGTAATTATACAGCCCTATTCTGATTGTACTGCGGAAGATATTTCTTAAATCATTACAAAGCATTTTCCTGCAGTTATGCTGATACATCTTCTAAATTTTTGAAAAAAATATTCTTTCCTTCTATTGATGGAGAAACGCAATTTAGTGCAAATACTTCAAATCTTTGTATCCAGAATAATTTGCGTTTGCATCTTTCAATAAAGTAATCGTGAATTCACTTTTCCATCTTGATTGGTGTTTTAATAAATTATTGAACGCCCTGTTGACAACGCTACCATTCTTTTCCTTATTGGCATTCTTAGACTTAATTTTTTTTTACCGAGCGTTATCACCTAAGTTATCAACTGTCTTCCTTGTAAAATACGGGATCATTTTCAAAAATGTATGTGCATACGTCTAATATACACATGTTAGAAGATAGTTTAATATACCATAATTATATCCTTCCTTTGTAATACAATGTTGGAAAAAAGTAGATGGATACACTAGGTGTTTTTCAAATAAGAAAAAAACTATAGTTTTTACAAAATAATTTCGTTACAGCATTTTTAAAAAATTATTTACAACCAGGAAACTATGTATGTAACATGAAATTAAAAGAAAACTACTTACTTATTATAATTAAAAATTAATTTCATTCACATCATACTGCTTGAAAATAGTAGGATAGTTCTAAATAATGAAAGTAAAAGTCTGGTTAATAAGGAATTCTTCTGTCATTTGCCTTAACTACTTGAAAGACTCTATTTGTCATTGAATCATATAAGTCTTGAATTTTGGTTTGACAAAAATTGTCCGAAACACAATTCAAAGCTTCTCGAAGTTCGATCAAAGATTCATATTGCTTGCCTCTGGCGAAAACACGCCGAACAGTAACTGACCATATATTTTAGGCAATATTGAGGTCTGTACTTTTAGCAGGATATGGCAAAACTCGAATGTTATTTGTTTCAAACAAATTTTTAATGCCATTGGCCATGTAAAATGATGCTCCCTATTGCTGAAATATCCAGTTTTCTCCGCCTAGCTCAGAGCCATAGGGAAGAAGCTCTGAATTTAAAATTTGAATATAATATGTATGTTTCTGCCTTTTATCCAAAAACACTAGATTTGTATCTACAGAGTAGACAAATGTTATTGAAACCATTAGACTGCCTCTTCCTATCTGTGTCAAGTAAAATAAGTTTTTCTTGTGTACCCAGATAATGCTAATAATATTGACAACCGTCTGGACCATCTAAATTGAATTTTTTTCATCAGAAATAATAACTGAAGTCCATTCGGAATTCCAAGTAGTGTGTTCCTTGTTCCACAATAGCCGGTGCTCAATATGCCATTCTTTCCATTTAAGATGGTGCTTTCTTTTCTTGATATAAACATATACGATCATTTTACGTTGTTGTAAAGTTTTCTTCTAGTTACATGTGTGATTCCAGCTTGGTCTTGTGCTTTTCTAGTGCTTAAACGCATTTTTTAAGTTATTTAAAGGTTTTTTCTTGATTACGTTGAGTCAATTTTTTAAGTAAGCCAATCATTGCTTTCCTCTGATTCTTTATATTTTTCAAGAAGTTAGAAGCAGCGTTTGGACTAGTGTGCAGGTGCTTTGAAATTTCTCTTAGACATTTGCCTATATCTTTACATGCCACCATTTGGCCTTTTTAAAATTCACTTAAAGATAACACCTTAGGCATTTTAACTGTACAAAAATTGAGGATAATTTTGAAATAAAGACAATATAAAAGAACAATATTTACTACATATTAAATTGCTACAGATTCCAAAATGAGAATATTTTTGCAGGTGTCCTACTTTTTTCAGAGACCAAAAATCCGTAAGTACTATTTTAAAATATTTTTTTAGTGGTAAATAAAACTAATTGACTGAAAACAAAAGAAAAATTATTTCAGTCAATTAGTTTTAATAATAATAAAAGAAAAAGAAAAATTACATTTATTGCTCCAAAATTTAAAGCATAATTTATTAAATACGACTGTATTGTTGTGTGGTAATTATATAAAATATATTATTTAATGCATGACACAATGTGTTATTCACAATTATTGGGGTTAAAATTATTCAGAAACTCTCGGAAACAATTTTAAATACTTTCGAAAGATTGCTGGTAAATTCAAAGCCGGTAAAGTGGGGGAGTTTGTAAAGTGCCGGGTTATCACACAGCTATTGGGTTAAAAAAAGTACCTTATGAAGGTATAAAATCTTTACTACATAAAAATGAAAAATATAATGTATATAAATACTCAGGGTACAATAATTTACCTATAAAACAAATCTCAGAAAGATACCTTATGTTCGGATAAAGTTATTTATATGATGAAAATTAACTAGTTAACTTTGCAAAACACAGCTTTTTATTTAAAAAAAAAGATGCGTAATTTGCCATTGTTTTCTGCGTTTTGCTGCTTCATCACATAGGGGACAAATGAGCATTAAGTCTATCACTGATAAAGTTTGTTAAAAATACTGAAGGGTGCTTTTGACAGCTTCAGTTCCCCACTATGTTATATTTTAGGAGCTTCTAGAATCATCAATGTCATCATTTTCTGCCATTTTCTTCTTTAACTGTAACAGCAGCATTAATTTCTGCATTGAAGATGTCTTCATCGGAATGATTCTAAATCCACTGTTCAATGTCATTTGTATCGGATTCAGAACATAAAATAATTATTTTCAGGAGAACGAATAAGTTTATATTTTCTCCATAATCATATTCAACAAACTCATTTCCATCGTGATCAAGGAGTTTTCGTCAAGAACGAACTAATGTTAATGACTAACTCGTTCCAGGCGCCCACCACCCATCCAATAATGTCTAATTTAATTTTCTTTAAGTTCTGGATAAGAACTTAACAATCATCGTTTACAGAAAGATGAGAGTATAACAGCTTGTACCTATATCTTCTGTTGAGACAAACCAAAACCCCTTGGTCAATGGCTAGCACAACGCTGTGACATTGGGTGGAAAAAACAATGCTCGTATGTCTTCATTTTTTAACTCTTCAATGTCTGGGTGCATTATCCGAAACCAGAAGACCAAGATTTTGGGTCTGAGCGCGGATTTTCTTTTCATTCTGCTAGGGTGTGGCTGACTTATCCGATTGTTTTGTTACGGGGTTCCGAGTTTCAGAGACTACTGTATTTGAATTTATACCAAATTAAAAAAAATATTTCTTAATCAAAACATAATTTTTAAGTATATAAATTATTAAAAAAGTAAACAAAAATATTGTTTGTTTCAAATCATACATATAAATTTGTTGATTGCTTTAGAAACTTACTTTTCCTGATTTGGAAATATTTAGAACTTCGGATACCTGATATCTAAATATTTCGGTTCCAAAATATTTGAAACTGAAATATTTGAAATAATTTCCAAAATATCATATATTTTGAAGCTTTTTCCAGTGTATTTACTACTTTATAGTGATATGAATTCAAAAATGAAATTACTTTTTCAATAAAAAATTAGGATATTTGTAACACTTGAAGTAAGACAAATGAGCCATATAATTCATAACACTATTAAATGAAATTATATCTCAGTGTAATTTATTTACCTACAAAACTTGCAACAAAAATTGTAATTAAACTCTGTTCTTAATAAGAAACATCGCTCCAGTTGAAATTAATCATAAATATGAGTCATAAACATAAAAAACAACTGCAATCCCATAAACAAATAATAGGAGTTTGTTTGGATTTGTCATTTTACGGTTAACGTTCTTCAAGACAGCTAATTTATTGGACGTATATGATAGGAAGTGGATTACAATTCCCTACAAATAGGGAATGGAATACATACTGAAATGGAAATCTAACACATGATCTGTTGAACTGAAAACTAGAAATTGAAATGTGAACTACCAACTTTGTTCATGTCTTTGGTTGTATTGGTACTAAATATAGCGTGTTCTAGGTTTTAATTAATAATTACTACCTCAGTACCGACTATAAAAACAGATATTTACAGTGATTCGGGACCTATTTTAATTAGTTGAACTGAGCATAGATGCGATGATTCACAAATTTAGGAAACAAATCTCAGAAAACTCTTCAATTTTTTTAAACACAAGTTAAACCATTTGCGAATTTGGGTAAAAGATAAACCATTAGGCTTAAGATCCAAGAATACCTCTGAATGATTTAAAACTATACCAATATACATTATTATGGTTTTCAATCATATAGATATTTAAAATGACAATAACCCTGACTTAAAATATGCTTACTAAAAAAAGATCCTTAGTATTTGAAAATGATATCAGTGTTGGTACATAACATTTATGTAAATCTTTTAATATAAAACTGTAAGAGCTCATTTAAAATGGCCCAGTTTAACTATATAAATAATATGAAAAAATATTTGTTTCCTGTGATTCTGACTGTAATTAATTAATGATTTAGCAAAATTGACTGTTCCACCATGAAATGGATATTTATAAGGTTATTATCAATAAATAAGAAGCCTAATTAAGGCACGCGAATGAAATACTGAGAATTAGACGGAAGTGTCCTAAATCTAAAACAAATACACTGCGTAACAGTGTGGCTTTTAGTTTCAAATGTTATCTTAAAAAAACCAGTTGCATAGTTTAGTTTTAATGCTAGAGTAAATATTTTGTTCAATAATATTGAAAGTTATTTAAATACTGATTTGTGTAAATGAAAATTCAATCGATGTTTCAAATGTTCCAGAAACATTTATCGTGAAAAATAATCCATTATACTTAAACATCACACGATTTTTATTGAGAAAACAAATGTATGGATAATCACATGTTTATTTAAGTAGTGCTTTTTTTCTAATTAAAATTTTTTTCCTCTATGCATCTCTGTCATTCTTAATTAGATTGCAATACTTACTCTGGTATGAAATTTGAAAAATACCGAAGTCCTTGTTGAGAGCTATCTATTCTCCTTTTATGGCCAGACATTACAACAAGAGCACAGTCTGCTGAAATATTTGGGCTCAACGGTGTTGGCCTTGTATTTGAATATGATAGTGGCTGGCCAATGGTCAGCAGTGCAGCCGTCACCACCAAGTATCTGTTAAAAGAAAATGATTTTATTAATTTAAAATATATTAAGGGTTATTTCATTTAAAATATATAAATTTTTGTAATACAGAAATGTATTGTACAAAATATTTAATTAAAATAGATAAACAATAAATAAAATAAAATAAAATCGTAAATAAGCAATCATCAACCATTTATAAATACAAAATTTCAACAAAATTTTTAAATGTGATTTTTCTTATGTGTGATTTTTCAAATGTGACACTTCTTACATATTTTCCTTTATTTCTTAAATTTAATTTTACTTTACAATCACTGGTCATTTGTTTTTTCTACATTAATTGTACACTATTTCGTAAAATTGTGCATATGAAATATAATTTTAAAAAATATTAATAACACACTCGTAATTTTTGTGATAAAATCCCTATAACAAAACATTATTTAGTTGTATTTTGACTTCCCAAATATATAAAAAATAATATCATAATTTCTCTTTAAAAAGCTTTTATCGATGGTAAAAGTTGCAATTATTCTTTTTCACTTTAAAACTTAACTTCTGGAAAGGTTTATATTCCTGAAGGAAACTCTAACTCCTTCAGGAATGTTTTGGACAATTGAGTCCTTCCTACGCTCAAGTAATTATATAAAATTGATGAATCTTACAGAAGGGTGCTTTATTATATTCCAACTTTTTTCAAGCAGTGGAATCACGATATTTATGTACGAAGATTTTTTGAAACCAAATTAGATTCTAAACCTAAACATAACAGAAAATTTGTAGGATAAGTTAAAATGACACTCACACACAAAATTTTCTGCCGGAATCGAAGCATTCTTGCAGGCAAAATGATAGAAAATATATATAGTTGTGTATCCTTAAGCCTTTTTTAAATGATAACCGGAACTGTTACTTGTTTAATTGTAACATTTATAGGATGCTCACCCAATATTAAAGCATGTATTTTTTCCATTATATTATCACATATTGCTCTCCATTTCATTAATGTGGCATATATATATATATATATATATATATATATATATATATATATATATATATATATATATATATATATATATATATATATATATATATATATATTATTACTGTTGTGCAAAACTAAAGTAATGATGTGAATTTTAAATAGATGGCCTTGAAATTGTAGAAATAGAGTTCTGTCGATCAGTACAAGGAGCACATAACTCAGTAGAAAGGTCACGCGTAGACAAATGTAAGGGACAAAATGTCACCCCTGACTTCAACATACACAAAATGCATGAGGTCGGCCTGTGCAGATCATAAAAAGAGGGATGGACACACAATTAAAAACTATCGCTGAACATGCAAATGAGTTCTTCCGTGAAATATAGCTAGTAGAGATCCCCTGGATTATTTCACATTAGGAAGAATGATTGGAAACCTAAAGAGAGGTTCATAGTTTCACCTCTAAAGAGAAAAGTTCAGAATCAACAAAAGTATCATTTCGCACTCTTGGAAAGAATTTCAAATCATAAGTACTGCTGGCTTAAAAGTTGGTGGTGGTCATTTCAGGAAAACAACTGCAGCGGATGATCAATATATGAAAAAGAGCACGAAAATTTTAAGTGTGGGCTATTGCTCAGCAACTATATACAGTACCGGGGCGAAAAGTATCGTGGTTTATTGTGTTCAGAAGCTTTCACAAAATTTAATTAAATTGAATTTGGGAAGAAATAAATTATCTTATTTTTATCTTCGAAAAATAAATTTTCAAGTTTAATGACTTTGTTCAATGCTTATAATAAATTTAAAGGGTTTATTAAAATATGTAAATTTGCATAAAAATCAATAAATTATTACTGAAATTTAAGATCAATAGAATCGCTGATTTCAGATAGGTTTATTAAGTAACTTTGAAAATTAAGACAAAATGACAAGGCATCCTAAATCTTCCTCCGAAGCAAATATTTAACAGGTCATTGTTTAAATTATTATTCTATTAGAATGATTTCTCATTATTCATAGAAAATTTTCACAATTTACTGATCTTTTATTATTGCAAAAAATGATTATGATTAAAGATTTTTCAGACATCTAATTTATTTTTTATTCAAATATTGCTTCATTTTAAAGACAAAGAATAATTTTTCTTATGAAGACAGTACTTCTTTAAGCATTTTATCTGTCATTTCTCATTAAAATTGTTCGAAGTGAGGAACTCAATCTATATTGGGGAATGATTCGTTATCGCCGAAAGGCTATATACTGCTATTAAATTATCCAATCTACTTGAAATACAAGGAAAATATGTCAGTCTAAACCTCCTCACGCTCTTTCTACTTTATTTTTGAATTTTTACATACTTCTAAAATATTTAACTACACTAATGATAAAAAAATGTCATTTAAAGCAGATAGATTGAAATGAGAAGGATTATATACCATTTTAGTTGTTTTTATCTCTTAAAAAGTGTGGGTAATGTAAATTATCGCTTTTCTATTTTCGATTCTAAAATTTTACTACAGATAGTACTGAAAATTCATGGTTTTTAACTATTAAGTTATTATTATCTGTTTATATAAACTTATAATTTACTTAATTTTTAGAATTATCATAACCAAGAAAAGGGCTTACCAGAGAGAGTTTCAGTGAAAGATGAAAGAATACGGAGGAATTAAGATTTATGCAGAGAAATTATCTATTTAGAGTAAGATGATAAATCACGTAATTATGGTGAAGAGAGAGAGAGAGATAGTAATAGCAATGAAGCTGTATTTCTCATAGATAAAATGCTTATTAAATCCACCACAAGAAATCAAACTTGATATTTATTTAAATTTTAAAAATGAGGTAAATTAAAACTAGGCATTTTGTAAGGTGTACAAAGAAGACAGTATATTTCTGTACTTAATCTTCAAGAATAAAAGATCAGACTCATTCAACAACAAACTGTTGCATTTTTATTGAAGTGATTTATATTGACTCAAAAGAGAAAAAATGTAGAAAGAAAGATGATAATCATATGGGAGCCTTCCAATTTCGTTAAGGATAGAACTTACAGTCAAAAAGTAATGTTCTCTAGAAATAAATTCACTCTTATTTCTCCTGAATCTATTTTCTAGTATTATAGATAATAATCTCACACGCAAATATAAGCAAAAAATAAAGATTATTATCTAAATAAGCTATGTGCATTCTTGATCTTATCAAACTGTGAAGCCCTAGCACTTGATATGAGCTGGCAGTAATAAATATATTCTTTTTACTCTTATTATTTGTTAAGTACCTCTTAAGCACTCAATTTATGTTTTCTCAGTTTATAATGATCTACTTAATATGTGCGTGTATGTGGATGGTTTATTTTAAAAATGATTCAAGTTCTCTTTCAGATTTGAAGTACAGATTTGAATTTAAAGTGATGCAAGTTTAAAACAAACAACGAAACCATCTCCATTTTCGAAAGAAAAACTTTAAGAAGTATCTTTAAGAAGCAAAAATGTGAGAATACATGGCGAAGGAGAACTAATTCTGAGCTCTATAAACTATATAAAGAACCAGATATTGCTAAATTTATCTCAATACAGAGATTAAAATGGGTAGGACATTTGAACCGGATGAACGACAATCGAGTGACGAAAACAATTTTCTTTGCTCGCCCCATTGGCACCAGAAGAAGAGGACTACCGAAACTCCGATGGTGACACCAACCTTGAAAACAACCTAAAACACTAAAAGTGACAAACTGGATGACCTCATCCAAAAATAGGGGTCCTGGTATGCACTTCTGAGGAAGGTCATCTCCACAGGATCGGCCTAACCGATACTCCCCTCTGCCCCCTGTGCTCCAC
Source organism: Latrodectus hesperus (assembly GCA_037975125.1). Classification (NCBI taxonomy): domain Eukaryota; kingdom Metazoa; phylum Arthropoda; class Arachnida; order Araneae; family Theridiidae; genus Latrodectus; species Latrodectus hesperus. Next base: position 41,148,254 of record CM075854.1, read on the forward strand.
AGGCGAGGGTACAGCCGAACACCTGGCTTACTGTAATGCTCTGGAACAGGCCGACGATGATTTGCATGGGCGGGCTGGACTCTACTGGGAAGCACGGCGCCAAATGGCCCATCGGCTACGGGCGGGCGTTGGATGAAGAAGAAGAAGACTTCTGAGGAAGGCAAAGACCCACTCTGGGCTGTCAGGCCAATGAAGAAGAAGAAGAAGAAGTTTAAAAATATGTAATTTCTTATGGTAGCCCATTACAGACATTTCTAAAGGTATTAAATATCAACCCATCATAAATAGAAAAATATTACTAAATTAAATACAAATTACGTGATATCTTCTTTTTTAAGAATGGTCTTGATCACTTTCAAAAGCAACGGAAATGAATGAAATACATTTGAAAAACATAAATATGTCAATTATTATCTTTAAGCAATCATGAGAAAATATTTGAATTTATAATTTGAAGAGTAAAATTTAAGATTATTTGGATGATAAATATCGTAGTGAGAGATAAAATATTTATATAAAACAAAAGTAAACTATTGATGGACGTATTGAAAGAAATATAACGAAAATGCTATGAGACTACTGCTATAACGAAAAGAAAAGTTATGTTCAACCAGATTACGAAAATTAAATATGAAATTCATTTTTCAGAAGTTGTTGACAGCAAAAATTCTTTTGAGGAGTACTCAAAATAATGTTAGATAAACTTTTAGTAGAAAAACAAAAGAAAATTATGAGTAAAAATTACGAAAATAAAATATCTGAAATTTTTTTAACTTAATATCTTGAGTTATTTAATTTAGAATAGGTTTGATTTTAAACTAAATTAAAAATAAAAGGGGTTGAATGATAAAGTTCGAGTAGAAATCGAGATTTTTAGTACATTTTAGTTAAAAAAAAATTATTTTGCAATTTTGCTTCCTTATGTTTCATCTTTATGATCATAGAGAACATCATTGTCAATAACCTAATGAAAAATTTTAAAAATTCTTATGAAAATTATAAGAGGTATAGTTAAAAAAACATTTAAAAATCCTTTTTTAAATATGTTTTTTTTTCAAGTCTATTTTTTCCAAAGTTCATGAAAATTTAAAAGCTAAAGAATTTTATCATGATAAATTTTGGAAACAGAATTTGAAATTCGAAGCTATATAAATTAGTATAAGAAAATATCAAATGTAATTATTGAAAGCAAAATTGCCGCAAATGAGAATTTCTCTTCGAAAGTGAACGTAATTAGGCTTTCCATCAGAGTTTATCTACTTTCTAATCGACATGGTTGACCGGCTCTACTACTCTCACGGCAATTATAGGTAGTTGACGTCTTAAGCAAATAAATCCTCTTTGTGGAAAGCTATTTCACTTTCTTTTCTAAGGGAAATTTGATTTTTATATTTCATTTTACAGAACAGACTTTTTTTTCTTGAAAATGATGCATGATTTTCAAAATTTAGCTCAAAATATAAAGTGTGATTTACTCTTAATAAACTTACAATATCTGAAAATATCCCTGCTGTGCCTTAGATCCATCGTGTAAAATTTTGCGCAGGAAGTCCGTTTTTAATCATCATAAGCCTGCTTAGTATGATTAATTATGTGTTATTGAATTTGTGTTATTTTTGAATTTATTATTTATTGAATTTGTGTTAATTTTGTGTTATTGAATTTTATAATTTTTTAAACATCATTTTAAATGTGTCTCTTGAATTAAGTCAATTCAAGCACTCGCATTTAACAAAAAAAAAATAGATTTAAATTTTTGAATTGTAAATTATTTAAAAACGAAAATACACATTATCAAAAAGGTAAACTATTAATGACAGCTTTCCAAATGATGGCTACATATGAAGGAGATAATTAAAACATGGACACACAGTCAACACAATATTTGGATTTTTCTGAATACGTATATAATAAGCCTACTGCAGGTTCCAAATGCAAGGACTCTTGCAGAGAGTGAAATATTTATTAAAAATATGACATTAGAGAGATTTTCAATTTCTTTGCAGAAAAATTTTTTTTCAATTTTTCTATTAACTAAACTCTATGGCATGACAGCCCATGTGGGCCTACAGTGCCCATAACTGTTTTTATGACCGAGGGCCCTGGGGTGCAAAGCATATGTCCCAGTTAGGTGGTCAGCCCAACGTAAGATTCCCAGTGTTTAGTTCCCAAGCATGCTTGGTACTCAGTTAATCGACCCACTGAAGGGATGAAAGGCTGAGTCAACCTTGCCCAGCCCGAGGATCGAACCTCGGTCCTCTGTCATGGGAGCGTGAAACGCTGCCACTAAGCCACCGGGCTTCGAATTTTTCTATTAATAAACTTTTATTTTATACTGATGCAAATACTTTAATAAATATAAAGTAAATTTTTTCTTAAGTTAATAATGTGCGTCTGATTAAAGTAATAGGAAAAATCGGGGTAGTTATAAAGTGTTAAACTGTGACTAAACAGAAAAAAATGAGACATCATAGTGAGAATTAGAAAAAAAAAGAATTAAGGAAAGAAAATTTCAAAATATTTTTATTTTAAAATAATTTTTGAAATACTTTGAGACGAAAATTTAATGATTTCTTTTGTTTTGAACTATTTAAGAATTAAGAGCTATTTGTATAGCACAGTTTAAACTTTTGGCAGAATTTATTTTTATTTGTCTTGTGATGAGTTTCGAAGGCAACAGTTTCATGAATATGTGAACTGACAATAATAGATTTATTAATTTTTAAAGTGCCAATAACGTAAAATTTGAAATACTAATTTTTTCAAATTTATTTAAATTTTATTTGAATTTAATGTTTATAATTATTCTTGGTACACATTGGAGATGAAATTGTGTAAAATTTATGGCTTTTTTAGGGACACACAAGTATAAAAATTAAAGTTCTCAAAATTACTGTTTAAAATTAACATTGGTATTTATGATTTATAAGAGAGAGATTTGAAAAACTATAATCAACTTTACAAACTCATTTAGTGCAATTATTTTGTCAATCTGATACTTTTAAAATATTAATGCAAGCTATCTATTATCAATTACGAGCTACTTTTTGATCATTAAATAACTGTATACTACTTATTCTGAAATAATATATCCTTCTAATATTGGTCTGTAAAGTAGTATATCCGTAAAAAATTCAAAAATTAATAAAACACATTACATGAGATTTTTATTACATAATTTAGAGATAGAAATTACTTTTTCACGTGTCTTCACTTGGTTTTTAATTCGGTATGGAGGCTGTATATTTCAGCTTAAAAAATCTATTGTAGTTTTTCTTTACTTGATTTGCTTTTGTCTTTTTAATACCTTATATGCAGATATAATGAATTCTTCTATGCGTATCTAATAAGTCCGAAAAAACGTTTTGTCAATTAACATTTTCTTTGATAGAACACAATGGAATAAATTATGAGTATTATCTGCTATGAGACATGATATGTTACATGACATGTTACAAGAGGCTATTTTTAAACAATTAATATTTACTATCTCATTCAATATCAAAAAAACTTGACAAAAAATAATCTCTTAGAAATAATAATAATCTGTAAAAGATTATTTTTATGGTTCTTAAGTCCTTAACTTATTCTTCCTTTTTTTGTTACTAAAGGTGTGTGTATGTTGATAAAATTCATTATAAAATTGTGAAATTATACTTTTAGGTTTAAAACAATTTTTTTTAAAAAAGTGAGTCATTTAGTTCAATTGTATATAACTGAGCTATAACTAATGATAATTTTTAATTTAAGATTTGTTCCTGAAATTCATTAAATAACAGTTTTATCGATTTAAGTACACTTGTTAACTACTTAAATATTCTAATAAGCATGCAAGAAGCATGTTCAATGAATGGATAAAATTTCATAAGTTATTGAATTATCGGTAGGGATATATTTACATATTAAACACATCTTCCCCTTTTTTTTCAAACTAATAAATTATTTTAATAGGCATTGTGGAGCAATAAAGTCTCTATTAAAAGCAAAGACTTTTAGAAATATTTTACGAAAATAAAAAACACTTAATATTCTTTTATTTTTACAGTAATTCAAAAAATTAAGAGGAATGAACACTACCATTTTTCCTTACACTGTCAAGTTCAGTAATTATCTAGAGGAAAATTTTGCCTCGTATTTCAGAATTAAATGAATATCTCTGCATATGCTCTAAATTTAAATCAGACATTACTTGAATTTGTTTTTCCGGATTATAATTAAATTGCCATGACAGTTAAAATTTCTCCTCCATTCAAAAATGATGGACTAAGCACACGATTATTTTTGAAATTGAAAGTAAAACCCAAATAGCTGAAAAAGGAAATTTTGACGTAGTTGATTTTGAACAAAGAAAGCTAATGAGTCTTATAAGTTTATGAAGGGAATTCACTTTAATATATATAATGCTGGAAGCTCTCCTTATGAAAATAATTTGCTACTATGCGACGGAAAACTATTCACACTACCGTTTGTGGTTTGTTTAATTCAAGATATATTTCTTTTTCTTTTCTTAATAATAGTAATCTACTTTGTTCCACTTTTGAAGTAATCCTCCTGACAATTTTAAAAATGCTACCAAGTTTTGTCAATTTTAAGCATTTAAATTTGTATAAATAACTGTTATAATGTACACAAGCTTTTCCATGGTGACTCTTTTTTATCTGAGACGTTTCTTACGTAAACAGCAATTGTATGTGTGTTCCCTTGACTAATCATTCAGTTTCATATTTCTTTTCTTATTCCATTCCAGATGGATACTTATTTAAATGAATTAGCAATTTTTGTTTTACTTTAGAGCTGGATATCTGTCTAGCAAATAATCAACCATCTATAGAAAATAATATCTTGAGCTGTTTTCATGAAAATAATTTTTGTGAACATGTAGATTTGGCTTGTGTGACACTTACTTTAAACCTTTAATAGATTCATATCAAAAGAATCTGGAGCTTTCTACAAATGTGAATTTTATTTCTCAATAAAATTCACATTTTACTGTTCCATGTTTTTCATTATCTTCGTCTATTTAAAATTAAATAAAATTTTGACACATTTGCATTTTCTTACACAGCATGGGATTTTTAAATGAATTGCTTATATTGTTTCACCAAATGCAAATAGAGCATATTTTATGCACTTACATTTAAATGAATAGTTTACAATTTTTGTTGTCTTAGAATGGCTGACCGTATTTTAGCATTAACGAGATATTTTCTGCTTGGTTAGCCTCTCTGGTAAAATTCATTATTATTTCATTTATAATTTATTTATAAAATTATATATTTCCTTTAAATAATCAGTTAAAGTAGTTTGTTTTTTCTGAAGTTTCATGTTTTTTTTTATTTAAATCACTCATATATCTGAGTCATATATTTTATTAAATTTATCCAGTAATTGAAAAGCTAAAAAGAAAAGCTTGAGTGTGTGGGTAAAAATCGCTGTGATATTAAAAAAAATTCATCAGAAAAGCAAACAAATTATACTATCGCAGATTGTAAGTACTCCTAGAGAATCAAAATTTTATTGTTTTGAAAGAATATTAAGATCAAGTCAGTTAAGTCTATCAGTCTATAATAATTCTTGAATGATTGGATCATTTTCACTACTTAAATTATGATGAAATAAGCGAATAAAGCTTGTAATATAGTTGCGGGAAAAGAGACTCAAAAGAATAAGGATTTTATATATGCGTAAATATGCCAGACCAAGTCATAGAAACCATTCAGGGTTACCATCATATTATTACTACAAAACACCGTTGTATTATTACTATAAAATTATATTTGAGAGAACCAAGGATGTAGTATACTGATACATGATAGTATACACAATATTACTTCTTGTCTTAAACTAAGAGGTTATTTTTAATACTACATTAAATGTTGATCAACCAACATACCCGGAATCTAATGGACACTGACTGTTTAAGATGTTTATTTGTAAAGATTATCGAATCTTCTTATCAATCTTATGTTCTTTTATAAAGAGTATTTCTTTGAGAAATTCTTAGCTAAGTAAAAAAAATCGCTTACAGTAAAAATAAAAATATTCGTATTTTGAAAAAATATTTAAATGTAATGAGAAAAGAAAATTCAGTAAAAACTTCATTTTTATTGAAAATTTATTTCAGATAAAAAAAACATGTTTAATAAATATTTAATGGTGTTCTCTCATTCATAATTAACTTTTTTCAACTTTTTCATCATAATAAATGTGATTTGTAATTAATCTTGAGCAAGAGAGAAGAAATTAGATATTAAACTTTAATAGCAATTTTATTAAAAAAAATATGAGTGTATTTAAGTGTTATTGAGACTACAGGGAAAATTTTGCAGCGTGATTACAAGAAGAGAAATTTCTATTAAGTGTTATAAGAACATATTTAATAGTCGAGTCAATCAAAACCAAAAATTAGATGTATATTGCTGAGTGTATAGAGCATGCTAAGCATTCGTAGAACTTAATGAGTTTTTTGCTGGAATGGAGTGTCAAGTAAAGAAAGATACCTGTTAAGTAAGAAACAGAGGTTTTCACCATGATATAACTCAGCTTTAACTCTATATGGACATTCTTTATGCAGGCTTTCTGAGTTATTACTTATCAACCATGTGAAGGAAAAAGGAGAGTATATATATATATATATATATATATATATATATATATATATATATATATATATATATATATATATATATATATATATATATATATATATATATATATACATATAAATATATATATATATATATATAATATATATATATATATATACATATACATATATATATATATATATATATATATATATATATATATATATATATATATATATATATATATATATATATATATATATATTATATTTCCAAAGCAATTACCATTCTTTTCTGATTAAGAAAAGTGATTAGTTGTTTTGTTCTGCTCATGGTGTTTTCGGTTTTTCTTTTCTCCTTTTGAGGAGATAAATTGGAAAAAAATTTCCTGACATTTTTAAGGTAATTTTTATCTAATATTAAAAAATATTTATGTTTCTTTTCTTTTTTTTTAAAAAAAAGATTAATTTGAAAATTGTCTTAATAATGAAAAATCCTTTGCATATGTTTACACATCAGTACTTAAGTTTCCTAAGTTCTGAAAAAACTTTATCAAAAAAGCGTTTCTAATTAGTGAACTGAATAATTGTTGAATATTTTGTTAAGTATGTATATGTGATTAATATTTGCTAAATTCTTAACGGAGTTTGGGTGGTAATTTTTAAAAATACGGGAGCTGGACTAGATATTTTGTTTCTAGTTAATCGACTTACATTAAGTTAGGTATTTAAGAAACTTACAATTATTGCAATATTTAATCGGTAATTATTAGTGCAATGCGCACTGACGCAATTCGCACAATTTTTATGTTGATGCAAAATGTTTCTTTGTACCCCATCTCTAACTGCTTTTCAATCTAACATAGCCCTTTTTGTTTGATGATTATTTTTCTTGAAACAATTTTTGTTTTAAATATTTGGCATTTTTTGACTTAAGCTTGAAAGATGCTCTATGTATTACTATTTGAATAAATGTATATTTAAGATCTTCAGAGAAGAATAAAATTGAAAATTGTTTATAAATTCTTATTTTTGTCTCATCAAATTTGAGGTGGCAGTCTCTCTTCATAGTTTTGGATGACTAGTCATAATTTTACCGCCGAGTTTTCCTGATTCTTGAATTTGTTCCATATTTTGGGTTCAGATTAAGAGCTTTGCTTATGCCAAGGAAACAGCGTCCATTACTTTATAAATAGTATTACTTAATAATTAATGTCTAATTTCTGTAATGACATAATATTATCCTTTAGATTGAATTGTCTTGTGTTAGTTTTTCTTTTAAGAATTACTTGTTTGGTTTCTGTGTTTCGTTCGCTTTCTTAAAAACTTTTCGCATATAATGGAAGTTTAGAGATTTGCCTGAGTTAAGATTAAAGTGAAATCCCAATTTAAATTGTTCTGTTATCAATTTAACTTTCTGTTATATATAGTTTACTAGAATTAAACGAGCTCAAGTTGTTAGATTATTCGAGTGTTTATAATAATAAAATCAATTTTACATAAGATACCATTAATATTTTGAATTTAGCTCCATTGAATCTTTGGAGATTCATAGAAATTTAAATATGGAGATGTAAATTTAAACCATGCTTTTTTCCACTTATAAGTTTCAATAGAATGAGATAATATCATTTGAATGAGATTGAAAAAGTAATTAAGGTAAAACAATTCAAATCATACAAATGAAGAGCAGAGATTTACAAGTGAGGAATTTAGTAGGAAAAGCTGGTGGCAAAATTGGTTTCGGAAGAATATCAAAGAAAACTTAACTGTGATGAGAGCCAAAATAATTTTGAGGAAAAAATGTCTTCTCTTTCAAGTATGAGCAATGTAAAAAAAATTTAATAAAAAAATTTAAAAATGATGAGAAAAGTATTGAATTTTGATAGATAGTTTTTCTTTGTTGAAGGTAAGAATAAATTGGTGAGCTATCCTTTTCTGAGATCCAAAGAAATGGAAACATTAGGAAAGTATACAATAAAGCCAAGCGAAACTCACATAAAAATTAAGGAAGATAGAAATATCATAAAACAAATATACGATATGTAAAAATTTTAGAAGTAAAAATGATAATGAAGACAGTTAGGTTTCCGATGTTATGGTTTCTGAACAAAGCAATTGTGGTTATAAGAACATACACATAATTTTTAAGTATACAGAATATTTTCTAAGTAATCAATGCGCGTTGTAGCTTAAGATATGACATGAATTCAGAGTTACAAACCTTTATATGTCTGCCATCAAATTTCCATTCCAAAATATATATAGGATTTTACTTCCATCTATATTAATTTAAAAAATTACGTATTATCATTTCCTCATTTTTAAAATGTTTTATCACGCCAGCTATTAAGGAGTTGTTTCAAGTGACCATTTATCTTTATTTCAAGACACGTTTGAAATCTCTGTCGAAGTTGAATCAACTTCTCAGAGTGAACAACACTTAATCACAATTATACTGCATTCAATCTCAATATCAATCCGCCCACCTTTTTAGGTATGTACAGTGTCTTGAAGTCAACAATTTTAAGGAATTACATATACTGTAAAGTATATATATATATGTATATATATATATATATATATATATATATATATATATATATATATATATATATATATATATATATATATATATATATATATATATATATATATATATATATATATATATATATATATATATATATATATATATATATATATATATATATATATATATATATAATTAACATAAAACTATCAAGTACATGGTCTTGAATAGGACATCATGTATATATTATTACGAAAATTAGACATTTTTCGGACAAAATTCTCATTTTTGTCCTATGCCTTTATAAAGTGAAACCTTACTAGGCATATGACAAGAATATTCACATAAAATTTACTATGATTTTCAAATACTTTTATGAGAAAAAATGTAGCAGATTTTAACGATTGTATAGATATCATTTTATTAAAGCACATTACAAATCTCTGGAACTGGTTACATAAAGTAGATATATGCAGCTAAAAACCTTTCCTAAAGACGTGTAATGATATTACGGTAATCATCAGGTCATTCCTCTGAGAAGTATCTATATCTCCAAGTAACGTGTCAGTCATTTTACTAAATGGTAATGTTTTCCCGAAAGTAGAATTCACAATTAATTGTCACAGCATATCACCACATCATCTTGGCATTAATGGCAGTAACAGACTCTACGCTAAAGATAAGCAGTTGGATCTGAAAACTTATTGTAATTCCAGTCCATATAAAGATGCTGCCACATCTTCTTAACCTGACTTTTTACAGCATTTTGTTCTGATTCTGAAGCAAAACTGAACTTGTCCGTGAACAAGACCCTGCACCAGTTTCAACATTACAGCTATAATGAGAACGACACCAATTTAAATGTGCTTCTCTGAATAAGATAAGTGGAACATAAACATGTGCTGCATTTGTTGAAATTAGGAAAAACAAAGAATATTATCAAAAAATTACAGATATTGTTGTTCTCACTCCAAGCATCATCACACTGTTTTTGGGTGCAATAGGCTCAATGTCCGTAATTTAAATATCTAACGTTAATTCCATCAAATCCTTAAACTAAATTATTGTGAAAATTTCTTTTATTGTTTTGGAGAGAAGTATTAAACATAGAATATATTTAAAAAATTCCATGTGTATTTATCTATAACCCCCAAAATATACAAAAAAATAAAAACAAAATTTTAATTTTTCACCCAAAAGAAATGTAAAATTTCGCCACTATTATAATTTCTCTTTCCTATTCAAAAAATAAATAAATAAAATAAGATAAAATTAAATTAAAATTATTTTATATTTTATGAGAATTATATATATATATATATATATATATATATATATATATATATATATATATATATATATATATATATATACTTTATTTAAGAGTGCGATTATGTATCTACCATGCTTCACACGCATCCATATACCTTAAATTTACTATTTTAATTTACTCACGTAGAAATGACCAATTTTTCTTCTAACACTCATCCAGTCCCATGATTAAGAGTGTGTGGAATTAAACTTCATCTTTTAAATGCATTCTCTTACTTCTCATCAATTCAGATGCAGTATTTCATCTTCGAAACATGAATCTTCTACAAATATATAGTTTAATAATATAGTCATATCCAATTCTTCAATGATAACACGTTACTTTTTTCTTGAGTTTTACTTTGTTGCTTCTTGAGTTTTACTTGAGTACGAGTTTAACTCGTGAATCTTTACAACCAGATTTACATCCAAAAACGTTTTAAGAAGACATGATGAATCTTCCAGTAATTTTCTTTCTTCCACAAGTGTAGAATGAAATTATTTTACATAATTTATCTACAGCATTCTCAATAGAATTTTAATATGATAACTATACATTTTTTCACGTTCTAAAGGTTCAACTCATTACTTCGATGTTTTTTTTGCTTCAAACAGTAGCACATTTAGTAATTTTGGATATATGTGAGGCAATCATGGAATCACCTACATGAGGGCAAATGACAATATATTTGTCTTTTGTTAAAAATTCAAGGAAGTTTTTATAATTTTCTATTTGTTGTGTTATATTTTTCTTCAGCAATATCGGTCCAAATGCTTAAGAAGATAAAAGTTTTCATACTTTTTATTATATATGACATTCTAAACAAATCTAAACACCTCACAGAAAAAATCCCTGAATTTTTTCAGATTGTTAGAATCATCCAAGATTTTATTAAACATTCCTAAAGTTACTGGTTTTATTACCACAGCGAACTCAAACTTTTATATATTTCTAGTTTTTTTTGTCAGTATGCGTTATTGAAAAGCACAGTTTTCCCTGTTCAACAATTATCCTTAATAGCCCCATAAACTGGATTTAAAAAGTAGTATCTCTCCTCGTGTCTTCCATAAATTCTGAGTAATTGCAAGTTAATATTTAAAAACTGTTACAGGAACATGTTAATGCAGTAAAACATACATACTAGTAATTTATATATCCAAAATAATCCAAATAGCATGCACGTAAGCATTTTTTGAAGCTCAGGATTAAATTACAGAAAAAAATTCTGACATATATATATATATATATCTTAATTTATAAAGAAAGAGAACACAAAATTTTCAACACTGTTCATATCATTAGGAATTTCTTCGATTAGAGTGAAAAACTCATCTATAAAAACGAAAAATGCTTGATAGATGTTTCATGAATACCATGCAGATGATATCAAACATTTAAATACGGCTAATAGAGTTTATCTATATTGTTTTCCGAAAGAAATTGATGGATAGTAGGTCATATTTGCGTGTTACATGGGTAGAAATCGCAGATCTCTTAAATAATCACTACTATGGAGATTTAATCAGAAACTAAATATATCCACTTCTAGTTATTCAACAATTTATAAGACAGAGTTTGGATTCTCCGACTCCGAAGAACATGCTCCTAAGAAGAATATTTCGTTTATTATTTATATATATTAATTACTTCTTTCCGAATTATTATGCGTTATAGTCAAAGACTTTAATTAAAATATGTGACACAATGCATCTTGATAACGGTCAAAAATCTGACATGCATCTTGTCATTTGAATTATGTATAATTACGAATTTAATACTAATAATAACGTAATTTAGGTTTTATAATATATTAGATTTCATATTTTAGAAGCCTTTAATCATTAAGATTATATTTAATGAATATTTTTAAACATTCATCGAACTACGAAACAAAGAAAAGATGAAACGGAAGCTTAAAGAGAAGAAATAATAAAAATAACTGTAAGCTGAAAATTTTGAAACAAAAGCACAAAAACTAGGAGAAAATGAGGAATGGATTAGATGTGAAAAAATTATGCTTGAGGCGCTTAAATTAGAGATAAATGAGTGAACATTCGAAAATGATCAGGAAGTTGAATTGGAACGTCTCAGTTCTAGGTTTGATTTTTAAACACGGAATCCCTCCAAAATGTAAATTAAGTGCTATTGCACGAATTGGAAAATATAACTCACATATTTAATGGGGATTTGACAGGAATTTACATGTATTTCATCATTTTCAATCGACATGCTTAAATGGGAATGTAAACGAGAAAGTTTATGTAATTCACCTAATTCCACTGATACTTATGGTTACCTGAAGAGTAATTCTTGAAAACTTAAGGAAAATATAAATGATTAAAAAATCCTCCTAAACTTTATTATATTTGCATGAAACTAGATCCGTTCCCTAAGTTTTATACATTCTTACAAGTAAATTATTCAGAACAATGTTTAAGCATAGTTATATAGCACTACGTTTTTATAATCTTTAATACATATTAGATGTTTTAACAAAACACACAAATTCTATGTTTCATTAGTAGGGAAATCTATGAGTATTTTGTTAAAGATTTGCAAAAACCAAATTTTCCTTACTGATATCGTTATATTGCTATTAATATGATTAATTAGAAACTCTGTAATAATACTAAGTACTGAAAATAGTAAAAATATAATGATTTACTGAAACTTTCATTTTTTGAGAGAAAATGCTTACGTTATTCTTAGCTTCTTATTATTGCTTGCTAAGAATAACATAATATGCTTACGTTATTCTTAGTGATTCATAAACTTTAAGAGAAATTGATCTAGTAAAGTCGACAGACGCAAACAGGATAAAATATTTTGACAAACTTAAAATGTTATGGTTTTTTGCTTAATACATAAGTTTTGGTTCATATGAATAAAGTATAGATATTTGATTTGAGAATCAACATATCTTAGCAATTGATATTTTCTATCACTTGTTAAATAAATATTGAAAATTTGTAATATTTCACAAGTTATTAATATTGCGAATCGGAATATAGTTAACATAAAAAGGAAAATATACTATGGCTAAAATATACAGTAATAAAGAGAATCTTTAACTTATACATTTAAAAAGTTTTTGGCACTTCTATTTATGCTTAGAATATTTTCAATTAGTACTGCAGCACTCAACGTAAAAATTCTACAAAAAAGTAAACTGGGTGGCCTGCCTACTGGTCTTAAAAAATTTCAACTCAAGTACGGATGTTTGCAATATAGCTTAGAATCCATTTTAAACCGTAGGATTCAATTATATTATATTTAATACACATTTATGTGGCCGTAGACAATAAATTAAACCAAACCAAAGAAGAAAATATAGAAGTTTCATATAAAAGAAAACAGTAATAGGCTGTATTTTAGATGGAGGTTTTCAATAACGAGAGATTGAAATTCCTAAACTAGTTGGATTTCTTCTCCTTCATTTGAGGAGAGGAGATTCAATTGAAAAGTTTAAAGTGCGTGTTAGAAATCATTTAGATAAGGAAGAAAGCATTTTTTTAAACTTTTCATCTAAAAATCAAGCCTTCTTTAAATATCCGTCTGCATAATGTGATTGGAACAGGAACTGCTGTATTTAAAGATAGAGTCAACTATTCAGATCGTTAACATTATAATCCTTTTAGATTTTCATTGAAAATATTTCAGTACGGATGGTTATAAAATTTTATTTTATTCATCCGTTCCAAAAAGTTTATTAGAAAACGTAGTCTTAACCTAGTGATATTTTTACCAACACCCAGTTTTGTGAACAAATACTTTTTTCACATAAGTTTATGTCATAAACAAATAATATATCTATCTATCAATCTCTCTCTCTATATATATACATTATACATATGCATGTTTGTTCGTATGTATACATTATTATTATTACTTACTTTATGCCATAAACATTAACACTTTTAACAATTATAATTTGATTAATTAAATTTTCATTAAAGGAATAAAATCTTTGAATATAAAATATTTTAAATTTCACAATTCAATTTGAATTTTAAATATTAGAGGGAAATTTTTCTTCAATAACAACAAACTGTTGCCATATACTCTTTGTTGTTGTATACAAAAATTTTTTTGATCCTTAAGTAGTAAGTTAGTTAAAGATATATGTTTACAACCAACAAATGTCTCTCGCACTTGGTATTTTACTTTGTCCAATAAAATATAATTTTTATGTCTTGAAAATATATTCGAATTAGGAATTGCGTTGAAAAAAAGGAAGGAGTAAAAGATTTATGTTTAATTTAACTGAAATATATCCTTGCGAATAACAGTTCACACAATGTTCAACACTATTCCCTTAAAAGCATAAAATTAAGTTGATTTTATTATTTTTATTAGCAATATCCTTTCACCGTTGTTAACATTCTTGAAAAAGAAATTATAACTATAAATGAAGGGATGGATTCAATTTAGAAAATAATGCTCTCAACAACAATAGTTTTTGAACGTAATAAAATCTTTAATTAAAATTAAAGTTATTCATGTTTATTTTTCAAATCAATAAATTTCTCTTTAAAAAATTATTCGTAGAGAATCTAATAAATATCAATATTTATAGACCATGTCTTTGATCTCTCTTGAAATGATTGATAGAAAGATATTTCAAATAGATAAAAATCAGTCCTGTATAAGAAGTATGCCAATCTTGTATTCGACCTTCTCGTTCATGGTTCAACAACGTTGAACGAAATGCATTAAATATTTAACAGAAATGTGTTTAAAATAATAATGCTCTGAATAAAACATTTTTTAGAATTTTATATACAAATCTTCTCTTTCTTCTTCTCGCTCTCTTTTTACATTAATAAATTAAATTTTTGCATTTCTTTTCTGATGTTTTTCTTTCAAATACAATTTAGCAGTAGCATTTCCAAACTTTAAATTGCAAACCAATTTAAGTGAATCTATTATGGTTTTTATAATAAAAAATTATGATACTGTTTTTAATTTCGAAAAACAGACTTCTTGATTGTCATTAAGATTCTTTAACAGAAACTGAATTTCTAGAAAATAGTTTAGCCCTTTCTAGTATCACAACTTCTGTTCAGTAATGGATCATGTAACAAAAATTCTTATGCACAAGCATATATCGTGGAACTTACACAAATATGTATGTTTTATAAGTATTATGCCTAAATTATTTATAAATAGTTACGCAAATATATATGTAACAAAAACATTTATGCAAAAAATATTAAAGTTTTAAAACTACCTGCAATAACAAATTTAAATTGAAAATTTTGGGAATTCAATTAATATTTTCAATCAGCATCTAAAAATATTTCAAATCAATTTCTAGCCAAAAAAATAAATAAATATAAATAAAAATAAATAAAATAAAATAAAAAACAGTAAAAACCGATAGTAAAATTTTCACAACAAATGTGACTGAGGATGCACTATATTATAAAAATGCATATGTTATAAAAATGAATATTATCTTTTAATTACTGTAGGATTAAAATGTTTTAATAATTTCTCAGCAGTATAAAAACTGAATGCAACGAAACTTTTTCTATAGTTTGTATTGAAATGAATGGTAAAATTTCTGATCATTATCAACACGCACACACACAAAAAGATTGCTTCTAAACTTTAAATTGATATTTTTCAGCTTAAGTAATGAAGACGAATTTTGATGTAAGTTTTGATGTTAATATTCTTATCTTCGCTGATTAATGTCCTAATAAAATCATTATTTCAAAATATTTCTGCTTCCATTATAACCAGTAATGATTAGTTATATATTTATAATTACACGAAAAGTATTGAGTAACACTGTAAAATCTCAAAATTTAATCTTAAAACAACAATACAAATAAAATGGAAAGCGAATATAGTGAAAGTCACGCTTTGTTAAATATCATGATACAATAAACACAAAATACAATTAATTACATAGTTGTTTTTCATTGGAAGTAAGACATTTCGAAAAGTTTTGGAACACTTTCCGATAACTTGGATAATAATTAGAAAACGAATAACTAATTAGAATAACGAAATTATTAAATGGGTTATTTATGCAGTTTACGACCATTGAATCTGATTTGAATTTAATGTTTTGTAAAATGTATAGAGCCCATTTCACTTTATTTTTTTATTAGATTCTATTCACTTCTAAAATTTCCAATACTTACTCCAATCCCGATTTTAAAAAATCCATAACAATGGCGAAAACTTATGCCAGTTAAACGTTAGACCAAATCCAGTTAAACGTGAAAAGCCATTCGATAACTATAGATTCCTTAGAAATATTTTTGAAATTAAATAATGTCTTATGCTTTGAATTAAATTTAGAGTCAGAATTTCAATTACTCATGATTCGTATTTAACATTAGAAAATGAGTTTCAATCTCATTTTCTTATGTTAAGTACGAACAATTCCAGGTTTTCATACTAAAATTTGTCGCATACATTCACCGTTACCATATATGACACCAAATCACCGTTTAGGGGTCTAGCATTGCATATAAAGGGATTTTAGGCTGTTATTTGTAGATTTATTGAATTTTGAAATGTTATATTCATTTTAAAATAATAAAATATTTTCGTTATTTTTTACAATTTGGCTTAAGTGAGTTTAAGCAAATAAACAAATATCAATCTATGAAATAATGTTAATCTAGCATATCAGTTTGCTTTAAAAAGATATGAATCTTTATTCTGAAGTATCAACTAAAATTGAAATTGTGTTTTCTTCCTGTAGTAATGAAATTTAGTCAAATATCTTACAAGGAGCCTATTTTACATTATCCTGAGAAGTCAATGTGATGAGTAGGCTATTTTGTAAAAGAGCTTTAAGCTGACAAATATTTATGAAAATATTTTCATTCTTTCATAGAAAAATCTAAATTAATATATTTGTCCTACGTAAGCAATAAAACTTTTACAATCATTTTTCCTTAAAAATTTACGCGCGCGAGATTTGCTCTCTCTCTCTCTATTTCAAGGAGCAGAATTAACTTAAAAATAGTACTTGCACTGAGAAACAAATTTAAAAAAAATGAAACTAAGCAAACTTTAGTACTATCTATAGTTTTAATTTGCTTAATTTTATTTCATGTGAGAATCTCTCACTCACATTTTCTTCCTCAACTTGAAGATATTTTAAAAATGATCAAACTTAATGGTATCACTAAAACCATTACATACTTCATCACTGATATAAAATCCTTGAAAAAAAAAAGAATACAGCAAATATTTGCAATTATTTTCCTAGAAAATATTTTTCAATAATAACTGAAAAATTAACATCATGTATTTTAGAACCTTATAACTGAGGAATCTTATAAATCATTGAAAACTTTGCAGTATAATCAATACTGTAAAGAACTTTTCATAAATGGTAATTAATATTCGCGTGTTAAATGGAAGGAAAATTGGCACTCACTTTATAAAACAAATACACAGAAATCAGAAAGCAACACGTATCACCCATTGTTCGACAATAACTGGAGAGACGAATCTGGGATATTTCCTTCCGTAGATTTTTGTCTTAACACTGAGTCGCAAGTATAGTACAGTAATGGAAAAATTATTGCTCAAACAGAAACAAGAGAGTGTCAACTGTGTGTGTGTGGTTTCACAACATAAGAGGAAAATCGTAGATAAAGTTAGCCGTTGGATGAAATGTTTCATCAGGACGAAGATTGATTGATAAATACACTTTTAAAATCTAGTTTTGTTATTAAAACATGTGGAAAATATTGGGCCTTCCAAAAAATGATTTTTTTATCTATTTTCTTGATCTATTTATTAAAAGGAAACGTTAAGAAATTGTGAAAAAGTTAACTCTCCAAATTACGAAGCATTGTCTTAAACTCTTGATCATTGATCTGATCATGTCTAATGAGTTTGAAGTTCTGTCACTTGCTGTGTTACCACCAAGGTCACTGCGCTTGTTTTTTTGTTACTTCAACTGTTCGTCCAGATCTTAAGCTTGTCTGAATGTTACAAATGTATCGTGTCACAGTTAATGAACAATGAGTGAGGGTGAACATTTCTTCTTTTATCAGATAGGCATCTTTTGAGTTTTGTTTCTTTGGGCAATGCTAAGTTTCATCGCTTGCGACATAAGAATACAGCTCACATTCTTTGACAAAAACTTTCTAGAACACAAAATGCTTTGCAGATTAAAATTTTACAATTGCTTTTCACCAGTTAAGCGGTTTGATTTTGCTTGAAGAAAAATGCTTGTAGAAGTAAATAAAAGGCAATCCCGAGAATTACTATTAGATTAATGGTTATAAAGGCTGAAAATGTCAAAATGTATATAAGTTGTCAAATTTCATAAAAATATATTTAAATTGAAATGTATTCGAATAAAATCTTTCATAGTTTTGTAATAATGAGATTAAAGAAAACTAGAAGTTTCTTAATTTAAAATGCTATTTGACCTAACTTATTTCTTAAAATTTATTTTTCGGCTGAATAATCAAAAATAATTGTTGGTATTTAAATAGCGTTATGGATGTATTAATCAGTGGAAAATTTTACCTTAGATGTGCGTAAACTTTGCTTAAAACTGTATTTATTTTTGTAAATATGGTTTGCACTTTCATGTTTTCGTATAATTACTATAGTTTAAGAATAAAATTAAGTTCATTTTTATTATCTGTTTAATAAATTGAATACAGTGAAATCTTTCACCCTATTTTTTCGAGTATATGTCTATAGCGTTAGTAATATACAAAAGAAGATATATATTGGCTTCTATGTCTACAGAAAAAATTATTTTATTTCCATGTAATAAATTTTGCTTATATATGGAATATATGCAATTGCTCCATATAACTGACTACATCATAAAAAAACTTTCCCTTAAAAATTAATGTAAGGCTATCAAAATAATCATAAATGATGAAATACGAAATGTGAATTGTAGTATTTTAAAGTATTTATCATTTAAATTCGTTATAAAGTACTCTTCATGTATCCTAATTTTTCTTAACTCCTTTCTTCTTCAATTTAAAACTTTTCATCTTAAGCCAAATTATACTAATTAGTTAACAATATATCTCTATCACCTAGCATTAAAAATATTTCCTTTTTGCTATGACTTATTTTTCCCCTAATTAATGTAATAAAAGTCCCAAAAAGGTAGTCATAAAAGTTATAATCCTTTTTAACAAAGTGTAAGAAAGTGATGAGAAGTTCTAGCTTCTCACTTATGCAGGAATATTTTAGAACATCATGCATCAGTAAATACTTTAATTTTGCAATTAATATACATTCATATCTGTTTCTCTAATTTTGCTATTTGAAGCTTCTGTTATTTCAAATTATATTAATCAAATTTATTGTTTGACTAACCAAACAATATAGGAGAATTTATTTATATAGTACTTACATGTACCAATGTATTCACAAATATTTCTTTAACTTTTTCCTAACTGCTAACTTTGATAACGAAGTTGTGCATATAAAAATTTCATGACCTCTTATGAATTATTATCGAATTTGATAATCTTTAATTCATAACTTTTCAAGGTCAATAACTTCTACTCCATTTTGATTATAGAATAATTATTACTTTGAATTAGTGATTAATATTAACAAGATGAAACATATAATATGAAGTACAAATTAAAATTAACGTTCTCTCAAACTGAGAATCAAAATAAATTTGATAAATAATAAAACCGAAATAGTTTTAATGAGTTATTATTTGAGTAAGAGATGTTTTTAAGCATTATAAACTTTTAATGTTTGTTTTCAAGCTACAATAAAAGAGCCACTTATCCTCATATTAAACCTTCACTGTTTTAGATTTTGAAAACCAGACAAAAACATATAATTTACGAAGACATTGATGAGTATAACTTTAACTGACTCTAATTACGATAGAAAAAGAATAAATATCTCTATATAAACAGCAAACTTTCCATATTATCCATAATATCAAGATACTTTTCTAAAAATATTCTCTCTATCTTAAATTGTGAAAATATATAATGTTATGAGTGTTTAGAGAAAACACTTATTATTTCTAATAAAATTTCTCAGGTGAGAAATTTCATTAAAAACATTAAATAATATAAGGAACGAAAACTAAAACTAAATATAGCAACCATTATTCTAAAAGTAATGTTCACCCATGTTAGTAGAAACCTTACAATTTTGATCTACAAATAATTCCTGGTTTAAACATACATACATACATACATACATATACATATATATATATATATATATATATATATATATATATATATATATATATATATATATATATATATATATATATATATATATATATGTGTGTGTGTGTGTGTGTGTGTGTGTGTGTGTGTGTGTGTGTGTGTGTGTGTGTGTGTGTGTGTGTGTGTGTGTGTGTGTGTGTGTGTGTGTGTGTGTGTGTGTGTGTGTGTGTGTGTGTGTGTGTGTGTGTATATGCTACAAAGAATAGAAGGAGAAACTACATCATTTCACATATTCTTTGAGGTTAAGAGAAAGCATTAATTTTTAAAGATACTCACACAACACACACACAATGATTTCAGAGTCGTGACTTCTCTTTCTATAAACTATGAGATTGGAGATTGGGAGTAGTTACATTTATCTTCCTCCGATACATTTTTGTATTTGAGGATTGATTCCAGTGACACAATCATTTAAAAGTGGATTCCAAGCAACTCGAAACCTAAGTATCATTAAGAGGTATTGTATCCATGAACAGAAAAGCAAGAAAATTAGAATAGCAAAGTAAGCTGTTCAGCTACTGATTCGATAGAAACGATGAAAGAGGAGAAAAAATCTTGAAAAATTAAATGCAGATATTATAAAAGTCAGTTAAAGTAACTTTCAATTTTTGAGTCATATAACAGAAAATATTTAAATTTTTCTTGTAATTAATAAGATTTTTTTTAAAATCTGTAAAAGATTTGAATTCATAAGCTGACGGAATTTATAATAAAAGAATTTTTATTAAGGGAAATATATAATAAATTAGTAAATAACATTTGAAAAGCATATCATATTTTATTTCTTGACGATAGTCTAAAATAAAACTTGAAATAAAAAGTTCTTTTCAAGATAATTAACAATCTAATTATTTTGTAAAGAATTGTTTGCTTCAAGTTCCAATTATGAGATAAGCATACAATTCCTTAAACAATCTATTGTGTGGATGAAATTCCTTATGACAATATCATGAAATGCGGCAAACCATACTTTCTGAAATTGTATAAATAGTCGTAAAGTCCAATAATATTAAACTAGATCATTGTATTCATGATAACGAGAGATTTATTAAACTTACAAGGTATATTTAATTATATATAAGTTCTTAAAAGCGTGCTAAAAAAGATCCTTGCTTTCGTGACTAAATGTCTTATGCTTAATTTTAACTATACCTAAGATCATCAGGTTGAAGGCGTTAATTCCCACAAAGAAAGATGATTCTTACATCATTGGCAGAAGCTCATGATATAGTTTTGCGGAGTAATTTTAAAATAAAAATAGAGTATGAGATTTATTTCTTAAGTAAAAAAATTGGTTTTAAAATAGCCCACACACCATGTCATAACTGAATCACCATGAGTAGTCAGATTGTTTTTGGTGAAATATCACACTTTTCTATGATATGTCAAGACTCAAGTTATGTTGCTTGATTACCGTTAAAATTGAAATCTATTCTATACCAAATTTTTATACAAAATATGTTTCATTTTGTCTTCATGAGTATCTAAAAGTATTAAGACTTATATAAAAATTTAAGTCTTAAAGTATTTAACTATAAATTATAATTCAACATTTTTATGCATAAAAGAATCAGTGAAAGTTTTATAAATTCTTTATTCCCCAATAATTATAATGATATTCATTAATAAGAATCAAAATTTATACGCTTTTATACTTAAAAATGTAACTACATTTTAGTTAATAATTAGACTGTTCGTTTCATTGGGATACTTTTAAGGTAATTTTGATAAAAAAAAAAGTCGCAAAAGCTCCTAGGATAGGATTTTTCTTGTTCTGTGAAGAAATAAAGTTACATGAAGAAAAATCTTAAAGTCCTAGATAATAGAGGAAGTTAAAAATCTGCAGAACCGCGTGCGTTTTAATACAAAGTTAGAAACAATACAATAGCTGATAAGTATGCGTTTTATAATAAGTTATGACTGTGTTTATATCATTTGTGTATTATTTTCAGAAAATTAAGTACTAAAATCAGCATTGTTTTACAAAAGATGACCCCGTTTGCCATTTATTTTAGATTGCTTTATATCTAATGTGAGAGAAATATTTCTAAGAACATCATTAAGATGCTGTTAAAAACTTTCTTCATAAATAAGTCTCTTTTCTAAAAATTCCACCATAGAATTGAACCTTGGAAAATTTTGCCTTTCTTGTCTAAAGAAATATAAATTAAATGCGTACATAAATGTGTGGGACAACTTTTCAATTGTTAGCAACATGTATTGCTACAATACCTCATTGTTATGAAATTTACTGTTTCCAAAATCAGTCATTAGTTAGGTATTTTCTATAGTTTAAAATCATATTTGTTGTATATTAATGTAAAATAAAATTGTGTTAGGAAAACACAACAATGTATAGTACATATTTCTTCTTAACTTCCTGGAAAGACAATAGTTTTCTATTTAAAAATATCTTATGAATTCACAACATAATTCTATTGTCTTTACATTTCAATGGGTTTAAAAACAATTATAGGTAAATTATATTAATACAAATACTGAGAATTAAAAAATAGTCCAATTGTTGAATTTATGTGTGTTTTTGTAAATAATCAATACTTGTTAAATAAATGTCTGAAGAAGGATATTTTAGACAAATCGGCTATTATAAAACAAATTACTTTTATTAATATTGATACAAAGAATGAAGATTTAATTTTGATAATGTTTTGTTACTTAATTTGAGTTTTTTTCAAAATAGTTTTTAATAAAGGCAATATTTCTGTGCATAGCTATAAATATTTAAAATTTCAAGATAAATGAAAACTTCTAAAGGCAAAGTTATGTCTAAAACATGAGTGATTTAACAATAATCCCACTAAATCAATTTATTTAATTAAAAATTTACTGTGTTGGTCCCATGTTTTAAAAGGTGAACTGTGACACAAATGATACCCCATTGTCAGCTAGAAAGATTTTTCGTAGAGAATAGACCGTATCCTTAGTCCCAAAGGAGGAAACCGAGTAAAAATTCCTACATACCTACCCACCCCAACTGTCTTGGATGCTGAGAGCAGATATCTAATGTCTATCTTTTTTTATTGAACAGTACTTGGATCGTACAAAGTGACTTTCATTCTAAAAACAATAGTTTTGCTAGTTGATGGCATTTGGACCTATTACAATTACTGGGTTTTTGCACTTTAGGAAATTCCCATTTAATACTACAAACGATGTAAAAATGTTCCTTTTAAACGTATTCTCAAGCCTTACGCTTTTTCTAATGTCAAAAGCAAATGACGATTCAAAGAGGAGAAACACTTTATTTTGTGATAGAACAATTTGTTTAATTATCATTGACAAACATATTTGGTAACGGAAAACGGAATAGTTTTAATGCAGTCACACTAGTTTTACGGAGTAAGCATTTTTGTAACTGGTCACGAAAGGTCAATTTTGAAATTAAAAATAATATTAAATTATGGATTCAAAAAGAAAACCATTATAACAGGAACTGAAAATCTAAAGAGAGTTAAAATGGCAATTTCGTTCTACGCAGTATAAAGGATTTAGCGTTTATTCAAAAGGTCTCCATCAATACATGAAAAAAATAAAGTTTAAAGTCACGAATCACCAGTAAAAAATTTATATGAGTGCTGTAAATATTTAAAAGCTTTGAATTACGCTATGGTCTGTTTCTTTTAAACTGGTATGTCAAGATCAAGGACTTTAATATTTGAAACCAGGAAAATAAAGCAGTCTCTCCAATTAAAGTTCTAAAATTAATTTAAATCTATCACGACTCCATGAGTTATTGTGACAATTCTTTAAATAGCATGATTTTAACACATCCAAATTTAAAAGAAAAGGACAATCACAAGTTTATAAGAAACAAAAAATCATGTATTGATAATCCATCATTATTGTATCGTTTTAATGTAACTAATAAAAGTAAACTTTACAACTTTAGCACAAGTGTTATGTAAATTTAATGTCTTATGTAAATTTAAGTGTAATGTAAAGAATCAAAAATTGTAAAGTGCTATTAATTCTAAAATAGTAGAGTTATTTTAAAATATTTTGATAGTTCAATCACGATGTTGAGCAGTTTAAGTGCAGTGACGGAAAAACGAATGTAATCATGCATTATGCTATTTCAAAGAAAAAAAAGGATCTTTTTAAAACTAGAAAACTAAATTTTATACAGAAACTTTCATTCATGATTGTAATCTTTTATTCGATAATATAAAGAAAAATACCTAAATCATATTATGTTGAGTTATCAACTACAAAAGTAATCGAATAAGCTCTAACTGAAAATTTACTGTCAGTTCTAGGAGAACATTTTTGAAAGCAGAATTTATCTTTAATATCCCAATTTGAGTGTAAATTGAAAGTTGTGATGAGGTATTAAAAGAAAAACTCTCAATTCTTCCCATCCAATTCCACATATATTTCAAAAAATCGTGCGGACTATTCGGAAACTGACCATACTGCAAATTTATAATGAATTATGTTGAAAAGGTAATGCATTTTAAATTTTTTTTGCTTTATTTAAAGGTAAGGATAGTTTAAAAGCCAAATTCTTGTTTTATAATCATATTATCCCTCTTCATTTTGATTTGCCTTTTAAATGGTTTAAAAATGTTATATTACAAATAATATAGAATAGTTTTTTTAAAAAAGTAATAGGGAAATATTCAATATTAATTCGAGAGCTTTTCTTCACAATACATTTATAATTTTAGGGCAATGTCATCTGCTTTTTTAATATTTTTACGTATACATTAGTATTGTGAAAACATAATATTACAAAAAAATTGTATTTATAACGACAATAATATTACAAAAAAAGGCTTTTCTAATTAAGCAGGAATATCAGACAACAGTTAAAAATCAATCAAAATTAGTTACATTTTCCTAATTTGACTTATTACGAAATTTAATTGTGAACCGAGTTTAATTCTGACCGAATAATGAATCATCAAATATTGAATTGGGAAGGATTTAGCAAAATTTTCATTGATAATTCAAAACAATCTTCGTCTAAGTAATGTTTTTGCTATCATATTCATTTAACATATTTGGCATATGCTATTATATTCATTTAACACATTTTACTTTTTATTTGTTTACTTTTGCTAAGTAGAGGAATGATATAAAATTTTAAAAGTGTTTTTCATCATTTTACAAACACAAAAAGCAGTTAAATATGATTATTTCAGAAAAAAATTTCAAAATTTGAAGTTGATATTCTTTTACCTAAATAAAAATAACACAGAATGCATTTTAAGCTCCCGTTCTATTGTAAACCTTAATAGGAATTGAAAAAAATACAGATGAATTTTGTTTTCATAATCGAAATCGAAACTTCTACTGAATTTTTTTTATCAACAGAACAATTTGCGCTATTGATCAATATAATTAACTAAACAGAAGAAGCAAATTTTAGAAATTCTCCTTGATAAGCATAAAAAAGAAAGTTAATATTAAATTTACCGGTGGATTATGAAAAACTGCATAAAATTAAGTGCATTGAATAGCTACTTCTGAATACAACAATGACTCGATGTCTAATCGGATTACGATTAGCATCAAAAGTAACCGGCGAATCACCTTAACGAAAAGCCGATTGTTCACGACGTGCGACTGTTGATCTCGATTATAAAAATAGAGTAAAACTACCAGAACTTCTTACAAAATGCTAATGCAATTTAAAATCAAACATAAATATATTTAAACGTCAAATTACCAAAAATATAGCTTATTCACTTTTAAGTGATATTAATATATTATGATTTCATGCTTACATTATTTTTAGTTATTATTTCTTCAAAACAATTAAAACATTGATGAAAAATCTAAACAGTTTTAAATAAGATTGCTAACAAATTGTATATATTTAGAGGTAAATGTGGCTCACATAGATACAGATTTATAATTAAGAGTTTAATTAAGATATTAGCTATATTTACTAGGAAATAGCTTTGTTAAATGTTTTAATTTGAAGAGAAATATTCACTTAATTTCAGAGAAATTATTTTTTAAGCTTTTTACAAACTATAATTTTATAGTTAAAACTTTTTAATTTAAAGTCAAATCTTAAATAACACTACCTTTATAAAAACTAAAACTTCTTGACAAGAAATACTATAAAATGTTTATTTTTCAGTCTGAGGGACTCCAGATATAATAAATATGTACTCACTTTTAATAATATAACTGAATGTTAGTATTTTAAAATATAATAAGATTTTAAATAGATGAATTATGAAATAGAATGATAAAATATATAGTTTAATGCTTAAAACCATATTTAAAATTAATTTACATTATGATACAATGTACTTGACTAATATGACAGTTATTTTATATATACATAGTAACAGAATAGAAACAAAAATTGGTTATTCACGCAAGCAGTGAAAAATAAATAGAAAATCGTTGACAGATAAGTTATCAAAATTTCTCGCAAAATTCAGATAATTGGCTTAATTTATTTCAGAATTTTATTAAATGGCACCATTGTACTCTAAAATGTTCCTTTATTAAATTAAACCAATGCCAGTTTGTAAGAAAGTTTTCAAAAAAGAGAAAAAACTTGCCATTCTCAAAAAAGTTCTGTATTAGTAATTTGTGTTTTCTATGTTTTCTTTCCTTATAACTCTTTTTTTAATGTCATTTAATGGACTTATGAAACATTTTACCGATTAAATTCTTCAAAATCTCTAAAAAAATTAATTCAAGGATATCTAGGAATAGGATCTGTTTTATAATAAAAGTGAAATAACTCTAAATTAATTAGAAATATTAGCATGATGAGGAATAAGAACATTGAGTGAAAGTATTATTAATATATGCCCATATACAAATATCAAACATCCTAATCTATTTGTAATCAGCCAAAATGATTCTTATACACATGAGAAATTTTCCACTATTTACCGAAGTTATTATATTCAAATAATTCTTTTTGAAATTCAATATTTTTTTATCTTATCTTTTCCGCCGAGTGACAATAGATAAAATCTATTAGTAAAGATAAAACTCCCAAAAAATTTTTCACTCAAAACAAATCTATTTTTTGTGTTTCCTTACTCAATTTAAATTTATAGTATAAGTTACCAAAAGATATTCTTGTGAATTATAAATATTTAATTAAAAAGTTTAATTTATTTTAATAAAATTAAGATTAATTTTTAATGCTCGATATGCATAATTTTTAGAGCATACGATGGAGTGGAAATTAATCAAATCGGGAATCATTTTGTCAACAATTTAATCTATTTAACATTATTAAAATAAAATAATTATGTAAAAATAAACGAATTAAACGAACAATTTATGATTAAATAAAAAAATCATTATACTAAACTAAATATGATATAAATAGATATTAAATTAAAAATAAATCTGACATTTAAGAAGTGTTAAATAAATTTTTTATTAAATAATTTTTCATTCTAGAATTTTCGTTCATTGTACACTATTTTTATATTAATTTGCGGTGAATTAATGAAATCAAGCAGCTCATTTATAATTAAATAAATGAAAAAATTACTGAATTATTATTTAATTTGAGAATTAAAGATCGGGAAGAATGATATTAATAAAAATTATACTAATGTGGTGATATACATTGTTCTTGAAATTTTATAGTTTTTTTCCTATAATTTGAATGTAGTATTATTACATATTGAATTTATATAAATATTTTCTTAAATAATCAGAAAAAAGGGAGTGACAACAATTAAATTTACTTACGACATTTTGGTCCTCTTATAAGCGAAAAGACATAGCTGAATAAAAATCAACCGACTCCGTGCGCATTGAAGTTCCACTTTCCTCTGACTTAGTTTCGAAGGAAGACCGAAGTAGGTCATTAGACACAGTCAGTGGAATCGTCGTTTCCCTGCTACTTAATTGGATATCATTTCACATGCAGTCAACATTTCGCGGGCCATGGAAAATATTGGGCCAAATTCTGGTTTTTTTCCAAGAATAGAAAATATTTTCTATCGCATTCGTGAACAACAAAAGCATGTAAATATTCTATTTAAGAGTGTGAAAGAGTTTCACGTTATGTCAACTCTCTTTTAGAGAGTGGTTGGTTTATTTGTCTCCTTACGGTCATTTTTTGAATGCGAGGGCTGATTCAATCACGGGTAACGATTTAAAGTGAATTACGAACCGTTTAGAGCATTGATGGCGAACCTTATTCGATGTCCGTGCCACAAAGTCATAAAAATTCTTCTTTAAATAGGTAACGCGCCACAATAAAATTTCATCACGTGGTGAAACTATACGTAAGTATAATAAATAAAATAAACAATTAAAAGCAATTCTTCTTTAAACATTTTTTATTAATCAATGTTTTACAAAAGGCAATATGCTAGAAACAAAATTCACGTTAAAAACAATCGTTTTTAATGTGATTTTTGTTGCTGTACACAAGATGATAAAGATTTAATATCTGATTCATATTTAGTTAATTTCAACAGTACGCATGAAAAGCTTGACTCATCCGTCATTCTATTCCTATATTTATTTTTTATATAAAATTTAATTCTGAAAATAGAGAATTATTTGCTCACGTCGATGAAAATATTGATAAAATTGCTTTTGCTAATATTTTTATACAAATTAACCGTGTCAGAAATTGAATCTCATGTAGTTAGAATTTCATCTTCTGCAATTTTATTTATTTTATCCAATAATCCACTACTTTCAATAATTTCTAAATCACTTCTTAAATCAACAAATTTTTGGTTCCATATGGTACTTGACTGAAATGCAACTAATTCCATTTCTTATTCATTAAAACTAATTCACGCAAGAACTTTTTAATTTAATTTTTCAAATGGTATTGTATCGGGATATAAAATTAATTAAAATAAAGTTTATTGAAATTTTTTAAACTGCGTAAATCTTGTAGCAAATTCCTGAATCAGGGATTGAATTACCATTTAAAATTGTTTCACTAATAACTCTTTATTTGGCTTTTCGTGACATTCACATTCAGAATTTTTTTATTGGTATTCGGAAAATATTTATATGATTTTGAAAGAATATCATGATTAAAAATCTGTAATTTGACTTCGAACGCTTTGATTAAGTCAAATATTATAATGACTATTTTATTAACACTTTGTTGTTTTACATTTAACTCATTTAAGTGAGAGAATAAATCAGTGAAAAAATTAAACTCTGCTAGTCATTCTACATCCAAAAATTGCTCTAAAAACAATCCAATTTGTATAATAATTGTATAATAATAAAATGTATAATTTGACGGTTCTAGTTAACATACTAAGATAGGTATTCAGTACTAGAAATTTATATTATAAATTAAGTGTAGATTAAATTTTTTATTCATTTCTATGAAAAAAGATAACTTATAAAAGATAATTTTGTTTTTGTGCGTGCCGTCAAAATTTTCAAACGTGTCACTTGGGGCACGCGTGCCCTTGGTTCGCCATCCCTGGTATAGAGCATTGAAAGTGGTTGTAAGATCAACTCTGTTAAGATGAGAAACAAAGTGGTAACCATACAGCTTGGGATTTAAAAGAATGAGCGAGCTTTAATGTATGTAAGTGAACATGCACTCACACATAAATATCAAACATTGAATATAAGTTTTTCAAGATTTAATATATTAACATATTTTGTTATAATAAAAATATATCAATTAATTAAATATTTATCCATTAATGGATATTTTGCTAAATAGAAAACCATTTACAAGCGGAAAACGTAAAATACGTATTGCTGGTGTTTTGAAAATTTTATTTAGTGGGAGAGTTATATACTTTTTCATTTAATCACATATAAAATAGGCTATAACTTGAGTGCTTTTGGCACTGGTAATTTTTCAGATTATGGAGCATATCTTTTCAGAATACAGGAAAAATTCCAGAAAAATATCTAAAGAATGGCCTCTATTGAATACAAGATTCTCAATTCCATCATAATCCTTCGTTATCAAGGAGTGAATGTTTCGGTCTTTCTTTTCGCATATACTTCGGTCGTCGTGGTTTTTTGAAAGTTTTCTGTGTTTCTTCTTTTCTGATGCATAAATACGTCAAGCTTTATGCAAGGAAATTTTTTGGAATGCAATACGCAAAAATAAAATTTAAAGAAAATATTTCAGCAATTAGATTATCTACAACGCTTTGTCAAATTAATAATCCTTAAAAAAAGAAATATAGATTTATGTTATAGAGTGAATGCGGATATTATAGCTTCCAAATATTTCTTTTACTTATTCAGGTATTTTTCCATATTTTAAGGAGAGTATATTATACAGCAAACAAATAATTCATTAAAGAAAATGTGTCAATAGAAATTTAATTTCACTTTCATAATTTCCTCCTTTTCGTAATATACTCTGTCGTAACTGTAGAAGAGGAAAGTAAAGTTGAATTCTTGTAAATGAACATTGAAAAATTTTGTTCAATAGAAACACACTTTTAATTAAATTTTATTAGTTTTTCTCTCTCACTCACACTCAATTGTTTCGATTCTTCTTAAAAACTTTCAAAATTTTCTTAGAAATAAATGAGATTCATTTGCAAATTTTGACTTCCTCTTTCTATTTTAAGCACATCGATGAATTTATCATTACTGAATTAATGCACAATCAATATTTCGAAATTCCAAAGCCTTAAATTCAAAATTATTTTTAGTTGAAACAATGCTTTTCTGAGTTTAATAAAAAAAAACTGTTTTTCGTCCTGAAAAGAAAATTTTTTGAATGTAATTATATTTCTGATAAGTATAAATAATCTAGAAATTCTATTATGGCAAGTTC
Organism: Latrodectus hesperus; assembly: GCA_037975125.1. Classification (NCBI taxonomy): domain Eukaryota; kingdom Metazoa; phylum Arthropoda; class Arachnida; order Araneae; family Theridiidae; genus Latrodectus; species Latrodectus hesperus. The sequence goes on from CM075854.1 coordinate 41,179,655, forward strand.
AGATTTTAATATGTTTTTCTAATTTTTTATTAAATATTACTTTTCCATTTTTCCATCTCCATGTTTGAATATATATACATAGATACATACTTATATATATATATATATATATATATATATATATATATATATATATATATATATATATATATATATATATATATATATATATATATATATATATATATATATATACATATATATATAGCAATTTATAATTTAACCACTGCTTTTCTTATAGGAATGATTTGAATCATTCTTGTGCGATAGATTCTAGAAGTTTATGAAATGCGCTTTATTTATTTGTTAGTTTCTAGAAAAAATTAAATTTTGGATTTTTTCATTTTTTTGTTTATTTTATATTATGTAATACTTATATATTTACTTTTAATAAATTTGACTTATTAGCTGATATAAACAATGAAAAAAACTAAAAAAAACTTAGAAAAATGGATAAAATTTTTAATTCTTGTTATATTGATTAAGAATTCTCAAAAGTGCAAAATTTATTTTTAAAAAATTATTCTAAGAAGACAGACAACAAAATCGTTATTTACGTATGAGCAGTACAGGTAGACATCTTCTGAGATTGTCAAGTCACGATTATCAATTCATAAAGACGGAATTCAAAAGTGAACTTCCGTAATTTAGGAATACATACTCAGATCAGAACTTGTCTGCTGTCTTTCGATCATCGCGAGTGCTATAGCTAATCACGAAAAAATATATCACAGCTTTAAGCTCCCATTTATGTATTACATATTTTTTATTATGATTTATATCTTGATTTTTTTAATTGTTTTGTCATCAACGGCAAGCAAATTAGACTGACATTTTAAAAATTTCTCCGTGCACTTATCCTTAACAAGGATACTGAATAATATTTATGTATGTCTTAAAATAAAAACTATGTTGTTTGGAAGTGCTATAAATAGTTTTTTTTTTCGTGTGAGATAAATGTCCTTTACTCTAATGTGTGATCTCTAGCATTTATTTTCTTTTAATTAAACACTGCTTAAATATGAGCAATAAGCTTTCTTTTATTCATGAAATGAACTGTAATGCACATGTTTTGGAATACAAATATACAATTCTTAAAATGTGGCGATGCGGTTAAAAATATGCAAGATAATTTTCGTTAAAGAAACTTCAGTTCTTTTTTCGTGTAATTTTGAAACATCGAAAGGTAAACAGTAGTGTTCCCATCATTCAAGTATGCGATAATATGCAATACATATAGATTCACTCTTCATTATATATTTTGACATGATAATATCAACAAAATATGATATTTATGTTATACGTGATAATATGTATACAACGACCAAAATTATTATTCGAACAATGTAAAAGTTATCAGAGAAGAAACCCCTTAATTTGAAGTAACTGTAGAATAATTTCTATTCGATACATAAAGGGAATTTATACAACTCTGGAGACACAAAGTTACGAAGCTTTGTTTGTTCAATTACAATGTTTCTACATATATATATATATATATATATATATATATATATATATATATATATATATATACACACACTACTGGCCATTAAAATTGCTACACCAGGAAAGCGGCAAACCACTCACTTGAAATTTGCATTACAGGTAGTAGAACTTGCTCTGATATGCAAATGATTAGATTTTCAGCGCATTCATACAAAGCAGGCGACAGTAGCGACATCTACAATGTGTATAAAACCACAGATTTCACAGCAGTTTTCTCATATTCAATTTCCGTTTCAACGTAGTTTTCGGCAAAGAAAAATGTTGTAATGCCTCGTGTAAGAAGAAGAAATGCCTATCAGCACGTGTCTGACTTTGATCGAGGAAAGATTATAGCCTAGCGGAATTGCTGTTTATCGTACCGCAATATTGCTGCTCGCTTCGGTCGAGAACCCATGACTGTTTACAGAATATGGAATCGATGGGTTCAGGACAATCATACGGAACGTCATGCAGGATCACAGCGACCCCCCTCACTAGCAGCAGAGAAGACAGACATCTTATCCGCATGGTCACAAGGGATCGTACAGCCACGTCACGAACCCTGAGTGGAGAAATGGAGTCATTTGCAAGGCACAAGGCAACAAGTTTCTGCTCGAACAGTTCGACGACGTTTGCAGCAGCATGGATTGTCTGCACGGCGACCATGGCTTCGGCTACCATTGACGCTGCGTCACAGACAGGAGCGCCTTCAATGGTGTGATCAGCGACGAACCTGGATGCGGGAATGGCATCACGTCATCTTTACAGATGAATCTCGGTTCTGTATACAGGACCATGATGGCCGCATCCGTGTTTGGAGGCATCGTGGAGAACGTGCATTGCCAGCTGGCATTGGGCATCACCATATTGGCCCATCTGCTAGAGTGATGGTATGGGGTGCCATTGGATACATGTCTCGATCACCTCTTGTTCACATTACCGGCACTTTAAACAGCAGCCGTTACATTTCCGATGTGTTAAGGCCCGTGGCTCTGCCCTATCTTCGAGGCCTCCCTAATGCTTTGTTTCAACAGGATAATGCATGACCGCATGTTGCTCGTAATTTTCTGAACTTCCTTGATACAGAACAGGTTTGATTGTTACCCTGGCCAGCACGTTCTCCTGATCTGTCACCAATTGAGAACGTGTGGTCAATGGTTGCCAAGCGATTGGCATGCCATCACTCGCCATCCACAAGTGTCGATGAACTGTGGCATACTGTTGAAGCTGCATGGACTGATACCACCGTACATGTCATACAATATGTGTTTGACTCCAGGCCTAGGCGGATAAATGCTGTTATTACAGGCAGAGGTGGCTGCTCTGGGTACTCATTTCTCAAGATCTATATATCCTAATTTCCTGTAAATCTAATCACTTGTTCTTTCCACTATAATGTTTGTGTTCAATAAATTTCGTTTTGTTATATGCATTCCTTCTTGGTGTAACAATTTTAATGGCCAGTAGTGTATATATATATATATATATATATATATATATATATATATATATATATATATATATATATATATATATATATATATATATATATATATATATATATATATATATATATATATATATATATATATATATATATATATATATATATATATACTGGGTGACAACTTTATCCTGTTGACAGAAAACATTTTGTATTAAACTGAAAACATGGAATTTATTTTCAAAAAATAACCTTACTTAAGTCATTTGTTACTTGGATACAACATATTTGAATATTTTCACAATGGCTCCCTTGGGCATTGATACAGGGCCTTAAGCGCCGCGTAAAATTTTCTGCAATGGGCCGCAGTTCATTAGGCGTTAATTTAGCCCATTCCTTCTTAAGAATACCCTTTAGGCATTCCCAGACTTCGATGTGGCTTAGAGCATACTCTTGATCGCAGAATAGACCAAACATTATATAGCCCATTGGGTTTAAGTCAGGTGAATATGGGGGCCATATTCCCACAATCAGAATTTTCTTTAATCCCGCTTCAAATGAAGCAACGCCATCGTTGGTTTGGCATATTATTTCAAACAAGAAAATAAAAACTAACTATTTCTTTTTTACTAACATTAAAATCTCTAAAGCGAATGAATTTTTTATAAAAAGTGGGGGACATGAATTAAACCCATCAAAAGCAGTACAATTATTAGTGCAGTAATAAGAGTATAAAGTTGTCATCCTGTATATATATATATATATATATATATATATATATATATATATATATATATATATATATATATGTATATATATATATATATATATATATCATATATATATATATATATATATATATATATGTATATGCTGTGAGGATGTCCTGCATATTTAGCTAAATTTAAAAATTTCACAAAAATGCTAAAAGATAAATTAAAAATTTCGTGTTCGTATCGACATCTAATTTGGTAATCTATTCAAAATAAGACAGCTTAGCTAAATTAAAAATCAGATAAGTCACCTCATATTATCTGTTAAATTATAGCATATTTTTACAGTCTTAGATGATATTAACGTATACCTGATTCTCATTTGACTATAAGGAAGAAAAATGTCTTTGAATACTAGGAAAATAAAATATTTTGCATCTTCATAAAAACCATGCAAATAAAATTGCTGAAGATATTAGTTATGCATCACTAAACTAAGTATCAATTTTCAAATATTAAAATTTTTCCGGTATATTTTCTAAAAGAAATAATAAATAAATAAATAGTTTCATGTCTCTAAGTCAAACGTATTTTTAAATTTTAAAATGCGTTTACTACAATTTTATAAGTGAGTTTTTCCTTAAAAAATAATATTTTAACTCAGTGATATATAATTACCATTTAACTAGCATCATTTAGAAAATGTCAAGAATCAATTACTGCATATAAGTTGGTTTAAAAGTAAAAAAAAACTTATTATCTCAAAGTAACACATAAATTTTGCAAATTCTTCTCTCACTAATTATATATATGAACACACAAAATTTTATTCCTTCTGAATGCAAAATTTCATTTAAGAAATTAGAAAAATTCAAGTCTAAGCAATCATTCATAATTTTAAATTATATATACTTTTATAATTCCCCAAAAGTTTTTCCCATTATTTAGATTGTAATTATCTATGGTTAATGCTGTACTTATTTAATTTGTAATACTCCAATAGGAATTAAAAAATTTTTTACTAAGAAACTATATTTGTTTGTCATTTTATTGTTACAAAAGACGATACTCTTCTATTTTGTAAAAAATTGCCAGCAAATACTAGTGTTCCGATTGTAATAATAAATTTAACAATAAAATTATTATTTTTTGCTTCTATTATTGAATAAAAACGTATAACTGAAATAGAATAAAGTTATGTCATAAACATTTTTTAGGGAATCTATTCTAATAATAATAATAATAATAATATATATACATATATATCTATATATCCATATATATGTATATATCCATATATATATATATATATATATATATATATATATATATATATATATATATATATATATATATATATATATATATATATATATATATATATATGTATATATATATATATATATATATATATATATATATATATATATATATATATATATATATATATATATATATATATATATATATATATATATATATATATATATATATATATATATATATATATATATATATATATATATATATATATATATATATATATATATATATATATATATATATATATATATATATATATATAAGCAATTGTTAAAACACAATAAAATATTTCACATTTTGCTTTGAGACGTGATCTAATAAATGAAAGTTTTATCAGGCTTTATCAGATAAATTTAAATTTAAGAAACATAAATCATCAGCAAACATTCCAAAAAATAAATTTTAAAAGATGAATGGACTGAAAATGTAGTGCACACACTGAAGTTGAATATGAAAGGGCACTGTCATTTAGCTCTCCGAAAAGCCGGACATATTTTTGTATTTTACTCTGGTGTCAAATCCACGCCTCTTTCCCTCTGGATGAACTGGTAAAACGGAGCATGTGTAACGCGTTCTAAATGGCGGAGGAGCACGGTCACTCAAGTTCATATTTACCATGCTAATTTGTCTGTGTTCCTTTGTTCCTTTTAGACTCTGTATTGCATTTAAAAACTATATTTTTAATTTGCGATAAAAACTGAAAATGTGATTAATATATTGCCATACATATATTATTTGACTTTTCTTCAGACATTTTATTTTACAAAGCTCAGACAATAAAAGTTTAATTTCCAAATATATAAAAGCACTACAGCAATAAATAATGAGTTCAGTATTTCGAATATCTACCATTATACTGGCCATAAAAAATTACAATGTCAAGATGGAATTATATATCTGGTGCTTACAGAAAACTTGACCTTGTCCATGTGAATTAAAATACTTCTTATATTTGCCGTTTAAAGCGATATAAAATGAAAGAGACACAATTTTGATACAACTATGTAATCATACTGCTTTTGAAAGAGCAAATGGAAAAATAAATGACGATGGAATAAAAATAACGAAATGTATTAATTATACGAAATTTATTAATTAATTATTTTTAATAATAGTGGGTATCCGAATAAAAATTAATTAATCTGGAGGCTCTTAAATTTTAGGAGCTAAGTAATTATAGAAAAAATTTTGAAAACATATTTACTCTGCCACTTATATTTATAATAAAAATAAACTAAATGACTCATAGAAATTGAGTTAATGATTTCCATCATGCTAAAACTAATGGGTTTGCAAATTAGTAAAATAAAAAACATTTAATTTTAAAAAACTTAGAAGTTTATGAGTAGACTTTATTTGTACAATTGCTTTATTTGATGCAATATCGAATTAAAACCTAATGTTTTTAAAATATAATTAATTTAAAAACCTTATGTTTTTAAAACGTTATTAACCTACTACTGCTTTTAAATAAATTTATAATTAGCTGTTCTTACTGAGTAACAATAAAGAAATAATTGTTCTTCACGATGTGCGTGATATGTAAGTCAGACACGATTTTGTGCTCTGTTTGAAAATATTTCGAATGAAATAATTGCTCGATTATCTACAGATTTCATATCGAGATAAAAGGAAAGGAAATGTACCGGCAACAATCAAAAATGTTTGACTGAGAAACACAATGTTGAGATTAATATCATTTGCTTGCAGCATTATAGTCTCATAGCGATAAAGAGAATGACTTAGAAAAACAAAATTTCCATCATAATTAACTTTTTACAAAATTATAAAAAGATCAAAAATTCAAAATATGAATAAAATGTAGAGCTAAATTTCGCATACGAATCTTTCATATGTTCGTCACACGTATTAGAATTTTTGAGAAATAAAATTTCTTTTAAAATATTCCAATGAATTGAATTTTGAGGTTTGAAAATTTTTTTAAGAGACTCGCTACATTGCTTGATTTTGCGATTTATGATAATTCTTTTTAATTCATGTATAGTTTTGTGTCAAATATTTATTTATATTTGTAAGTAAATGTATTCGGGTTACATATCAGTTCTGTCGCACCTTCTTCTTCTTACACATCAGTTCTGTCACAATCTTCTATCATAAAGATTCGCACCTATATCTTTATGATATAGTCATCGCTGATAACTATATCACAAAAATGATGACCATTCATTGAAAAAGGCCAGTCTGCTACAAGAGGAGTACACTTGCAGCGACTCCAGTGGTAAATTTTGAAAATAGTAACCTTATCTCACATGCTTAAAGATATACAGGAAAAAGTAAAAAAACGGCAACATTTGAAGTAAAATGACACTTTGCGGAGAAGTATGTGAATAAATTGCGTATTCGTTTGACAGCAAGTTCCAAAAGTGTTGCATGTGAAAACGTCGTTACAAATGAGATGATTACAGCAAAGTTCAACTTCCCTCCAGAATTACCATTGCATCACGATTCACAAGAGAGATTTGATAAAGCAGACTATTTCATTTCGACGTGTTGCACGATGTAACAGTATTTAAATCACGTAAAAGTCAATGCATATTGTATGCGTTCTTTTAGACTCATATCTGTAAACTAAGTGTCACTTTATGCTACCTCACTGCTGTTCTGCAACTCTATAATTGAAGTTCTTGTCTTATCTCATTTGGGTTTTGATGTAATACCACTACCTTATATCTTCCTTATTTTACAAAGAAAAGCACAGCAAATCATCTCGCTTTGTTGTGCGCATAGCAATTATCAGTTCCCTCAACTCTTTTTAGAACCATAGCTGCCAAAATTTTAAAGTTAAGGGATTAAAATTGTATGAGCTTAAAATATTTCTAAAAATAAGAAATTTATATTTTACAAAATTACTTACAGCAAGTTATTTTCGTGTCAAAAATAAAAACATCAAAAGCTTTTACTTCCTCACTTAGATTATAATATTAAACACGGCGGTAGTTAAAAAAATTGACTTAATTTAGGTAGATCTTTTAACAGGATTATTAATATACATTAAATTTATTTCTCATTTTCGTTGACAATAATAAAATTCAAATTTTTCTTTTCATGTAAAATAATGTTATTTATTATTAAAAAAATGGATGGATGGAGAGAGATAAATCTCTTCTTAACTATATCGAAAATGCTTGACATAAATATAAGAAAAGAAAAACTATGTAATGTACTATAAAATTATTTTTATATCTGTGCAAATGTGTCTATACCATGCTGCATATTTTTCTAGATACAATAAAATTTTATGACTTTCATGTGTCCAATATCTCGTGCATTCCTTAGTAATATAAAACAATAACATTACATGAAAAACAATAAAGTCTTATAACTATATGATTTACAAATTCGTCGTTAAAATGTGACTTAATATTTTTATTTATGTAATCTAACAGTGCTCAGGACTTAAAAGTGTACTTATATGCAAAGTATTTCCTTTTAATACAAATGCTTAGTGAGTTTAATAACTTGCTTAAAACAATAAAATATTTTTTTCTACTTTTTTTAATATTGTACTATGGGAAAAATTAGGATAATTCTAAAGGTTTTATAAAAAATATGATAAAAGTATGGATATACTTTTATCTTATATTTTGTGCAACTTCTAAGAATTTTGAACAATTTCCTTGAGACAGATAAATTATAAGTGTTTTTTAGATGTGCCTGAATAATATACTTATTGTTATGAACATAAAATTGAGCTGTTATAAAAATAAAATTGAACACAATTTTCAACGCAAACTATCAAAAACAATTATATAGTAGACTTTAAAAATGAAAAGAAGTGCGCTCATGAAAAATCAAAACATTTACCAAAGAATTAAATAATTGGAGTTGTCTTGATTTTGTTTTAGATTGTTGGTTTTACTAATATTATATTGAAATAATTAAATTATACTTTTAAATTTATAGAATAAATTTAATTTTATTCAATTTTCATTTTAAATTTTCAAGTATAAGAATGCTTTATATATATATATATATATATATATATGTGTGTGTGTGTGTGTGTGTGTGTGTGTGTGTGTGTGTGTGTGTGTGTGTGTGTGTGTGTGTGTGTGTGTGTGTGTGTGTGTGTGTGTGTGTGTGTGTATGTATGTATATAAATGAACAGTCAAAGAATAAAGACTTAATAACTTCATATCACAAAACAGTAAAATAAACTTTTTTATTTGCTACTTGTGTGTGTGTGTACATTATCAGCAATATTATTTTAATTGAATTTTGTCTAAACGACTTGATTCGTAACTTAAATGATTTTATTTTATTGATTTTATTCAGAAATATTTTGCTTCGAGTAAAAATAATTTATAAAACTATATTAATGCCTGATTTTATTTTAATTACTTCAAATCAACTAACTGAAATTTTATTTTAATTATGTTAATTTTTACATGCGTTGCCGAAATTAAAATTATTCATTTTGAATACACAAAGAGCAGACATCTAAATGAAATTTTCTTTTGTATAGATCAATTATAATTTAATTTATATGTTTATTTCCTAAACAATCTGCATTCAAGATTTGTAAAGTCTCTGCAAGAAGAATGGTTGGTAAAATAAATGAAGATGAAGAATCAGAGTGAGGAAAAACAAAAGAAGAAAAACAGGAATCCCACACCAGTGTTTCATTGGGGCAGTTTCCAATGAACTCTTGTGGTTTTACTGATGAATTGCCTGTCACGTAATAGAATTGAAAAAATTCGTTCCTAACTGGAACATTTTAACGAGGCGTAGTCGTACCCCTTCCCCCCATTGCAAATCCCTTAACCCACAAGAACTGCAAATGATAGGAGGCCATTTACCCCATCATTGTCGATATCTATTGCTACGTTCGAAACTTGTTCTTTACTCGAATAGACGCCTGAAGCTTTATTTGTATATAGAATTGCATACAGAAGTGAAACCGGCAGAAGAGTGAGGACGAGGAAGTTACATCTTCCAAGCGCTATGTAACGCTTGTTTAAATCTCGGCGTCAGTAATGCGTCTCTTGAGTACTGACGTTATCCATCTTTGGAATTTCACACATACGATATAGTTAAATTTAAGAAAACTTTTATGTTCATTAGATTGTCTGAAGAATAAAATAATGAAAATAGGTAAATACGTATGATTGAAAAACAAAGATATTCATTATGACACTTGCTTATTCATATTTTGTTTTATGATAATTTTACTAGTAAAACACACGATATTTTATTTTTGTAACGTGCTAATTTGGAAAATAAATCAAAATAAAATTAATTTCAATTACACTAAAATTAAACAGTTTCGGTGAAATCTTTGTTGCAGTGACATTCCCTTTCTAGATTATGAATTAAGTTTCATATTGTGATGCCTAACACTTTGAATCTTTTGAAGTAGATAAAATTAGAGTAGTACGAATCGCTAAGTAATTGTAACTTTTTTTTTACATCTTCTCTCTGGATTTAGTTTGATATTAGAAATATTAATATATTTTTATCTTTCGAAAAAATAAATGTGTTAAAAATTTTACGAGTATTTTTTTATCACACATTACGCCTGAAATGCTACATTCTCTTTGTCTGTAAAACTTACAGAAGTTAAAACACAATTGATCTTAAGAAATATACTGCAGATTGATTTTGTAAATGCTTTTAAGTGGAAATCTACACACATTCCATCTTCCCCTTCCATTTTATTTGTAACTGGCTTTAAAGTAAATTTTAATTTAAATGAATTTATTGAGTCTACATACTTTGAATAATTTTTGTTTCAAAACTTTTTGTGCTATTTTCCTGAAATGTTAATGCAATAAGTTAGCTTTTGTGCCCACATATAATTCATGACAATACTAAATATTTTAATGCAACCTTTATATCATTCATTCCTGTATGGAGTTTCATGATTAGTTGTGGGAGTTAATATATGTATTGTAAAATTATTCTTGAGGAGATTATAAAGAAACAGAAGCTCAGAAAACAGAAATTCCGATGACGGTTTGAATTAGATATATATTGATGTTAATTAAACTCTTCTCTTACTAATTTCTTGATTAAGGGACTTGTACAGTTTTAATATACCGAAATCAAATGAACCAATGAAGTATCGTGCTCCTAACTCTATTTAAAGCAATTCTTTTTAACCATTTAATGGTTCACAATCACAAGAGCCATTATTTAAATTTCAAAATAAGTTTAATCAAGCATATTATAAGCAGTTTAAATAAGAAATACATTTAAAACATTTTTAATCCCCAAATTGATTTTAAATCTAAAACTAGTTATTTGATATATTTTGTTAATTTGTGCATTTGATTCATAAAAACTTAAAATTGACTTTTATGTGAAATTGACAGTGCTTAGAAGTGATGAGTGTAACAATATATTTTCCTTAAATAATTAAAAACTATCTATAAATTCCTTTCAAATAGTTTATTTTATAAGAAAAAATTTAAACTATCACATTTTTAGCTAAAATATTTATGTACTTTATAAAATACTCGTATTCAATGGACATGTTTATAAATTACTTTTTAACTTTAACTCACTTTTGATTTTCAGAAAGTTTTTCGAATTATTTTCTAAATTTTTAAATTTGCTATCGTTACGTAACGCTAAAAACTTTCATGATACCAGGAAATACAAAACTTTGCGAAAAAAATGTTACATAATATTTTTATTTTATCTTGTTAAAAACAAATTTTATTGAGAAATGTTGTCCCTGTTGGTTTTATGGAAAACATAACAAAATAGGTATAATTATCTGAAAATAAATGAAGTGAGAAAGAAAATCAACATTAAATGAATAAAATAAGTGTTTATGCCAGCAGCAGAGCATAAAATGTGTCTATAGGACAAATTGTTCCTTCTTTGTCCATTAAAATACCCCAGTTATCGGTTGTCTAAAGGTAAATAAATGTGTTAAGTATTTTAAAATGAAAAATAAACCATTGATAATTTATAAACATGTAATTGTAAGATTACAATGAGAAGAAATTCTAAATGTTGGTTTAGGTATATAGCAAACTATTGTTTTCTCAAAGAAAAAAAATATTTAAAAAATTCTCTCCAAAAGAAAATATTTACGAAAGGAATTTATAAGAACAATTAATACTCAAGAGGTAGAGGTGGAGTCACAGTACGTGTTTGAATTATAAAAAATTCTGATATCGTTTTAAATAACTTATGCATAATATATCTTTATTACAAAAGATTTATTCCTTTCTTTCAATTTCATTTATAACTCTATTAGTTACTAATACTTGTGTTTTTCTAACAGATTAGTGCTTCACGTCCTGCATTTTTATACCATAGCTATTTTATGGCCTGACGCTCATGTTAGCTCTTAGAAACTATTTTCCAACAAAATAATTTTCAACCACCTTCAACTAAGAAAGCGGCATAGAGATGGATGGAGCAAAAAAAAATTCTTTCATGACCAATATGACCTTGAAATTTTGCCTCTACCGAGCATTTGAACATTAACTTAAGCATGCATCATATTTGGGGCATAAAGTGATACTTCCTAAATATTAGATTAATCTAAATTTCTATTTGCCTTATTTCTAACCAGAAATGTCTTCAGATATCAATAGAAAAGTTCTATCATTTAAAAATTTATAGCATCTTTTATTTGCATTTGAAGTGTTTCAATTAGTTTCTAAATACGCCACTTCATATAGGAAGTTTTCTGATCTAAATTGTTTTTTATCAGAAATTTCAATCAATATGATTACAAAATCAGGAATTTTTGAAACCTTGAAAAGTATCACAATTTCTATAATGAACAGTATTAAATAATGCTAAATTTGACAATAAAAATAGAAATGGTATTTTAAAATGTGTATGTTTTTCTTAAACAGTGTTACTTAGGTTGAGTACTGATTAAAGGTTATTACAAAACAAAAACTGATGAAATCGGACTGTTAATACAGATTTAGTAATTCCAGAAATGAGTTCTTTGAAATTTTTTCACTCATATACAGAGTAATTTTCTTTATGTGAAATTATTTATGAAGTTTCTGTTAGAGAAGACCTAAAATTTCATAAAAAATGTATTAAAATTGATGAGATGAATTTTAAATAAAAGTAAAAGATGATTTCAGAGGAGAATTAAAGAATGTTTCAGGTAAAACATCATCGCATACATATTTTAAGAGCTACTTTTATGCAGTTCAAAGTACTAATTGAAAAATTCTTAATTTGAAAATTGACAATGCAGTTTGCTGAATCTCGGCTATGTTTCTGGTAAAAAAAGTATGAGATACCTTTTGGGATGTCTTATGATAAAATAGATATTATTTAAACTTGCTTCTTTGCATTTTACCCATACTTTATTTTCCTACAATCCACTCCCTTTTATCTTGAGATTACAATCATATATAACCTTTACTTTTTCTAACTTCCACAACGGCAGTAGTCACTTACTTAAAGAAAAAAATTTAAATTAATATCTTACACTCTCTCTATTTACCAGTATTTAATCCTTATAAATTTCATTTCCTACTGTTACTTTTACATTTGAGTATAGATTTTTCTGAGCCAAGAAAATGGATAACTTAATAGTAGAAAGCTGTTATAAGGCATTTAAGCATACACTGTGTTTTGCTTTCCCAGAAAACTTTTCATAGATAGTGGACTGTTTTATGTTTCTAGGGAGAAAACCAAGAAAATTCCTGAATATCTACCCCGACAGATTTCTATATAAGAAAACATAGCTCAGCAGCCATCTCCATTTATCATTTCTCACGTTTTTCCGGAATGGTTGGAATCGAGCAGAGAATTTCGACTCCGAAGAGTGCAGTTCTTAGGTTTGTAGTTTAAATAAAGTAACACAAAAATTATCAGTGACAGAGAAGTATTAAACTATTCATTTCTAAAAAATAGACTAAAATGAGTTTCACTTAATATAAACTGAAAGATATTCTGCTTGTTTTCTTCACTGTCCTTTTGTTTGTGTGATGACAACGTTTTCTTCGTGAGGAAGTACCATTTCCTATTTTTCATGAATCCTACTTCCCCATTTTTGACCAAATATTGTTTCGACCTAATCTGCATTGCATTGTCTTTAATATAATGTTTTGATACCATATGGTTGATAGCCAAACTACTGAAAGCTTTTATAAGGCATTTGAACATCCTTGGCATTTTGCATTCTCTGAAACATCACCAATGAAAATCATTTATGTACTTCAAGAACAGGAAACTGTAAATCTGTACAAAATAATATACAAAAGAATTAATATCCATTCACCATTGTTCAACTGCGGCTTAAGACTGAAAACAAGATTCTCTCACTTCAGTGAGCATACGCATACGAAAATTATGATACTGCGGAGCGGATACCGTAACAGTTGGGAACAGTAGTCGTAGAAAAGTTCTTTATATATATATAAATATGTCTCTATTCATAGATACCTTTACATTTTCGCTTTTATAAGGGTTAAATTCTAAAAACTTGCCAGCAGTCATTCCAACAATTATTCTTACATAAAATAGAAATACAATACCCATCTTTTTTGATATACAGAGGCTGGTATTGAATCCGATGTTTTCAACTCAAAGGGGCACTTTGTTGCCATTTAGTCACTGTGAGCCCTTGATGCATATTCTTGCTAATATTTGATGATTCAAAATTCGAAACTTTGGCTTCTGAGTTATAAAAAATGTGCAAAGCATCATGGCCATTACAACTAAATACTCTCAGGTACTAGATACATATATATTAATTATGAATGAGTAGAATCTTCAATTCTACAGGTATTGTAGTGGATTGTCAAATGATAACCATAAAAAAGTATTTGTTGGCAAAACGGGCCAGTACGATCTTAGACGTTACTAGGTCCGACAACTTTGTTTAAGTGTTACAAACAGATCTTATGATCGCTGATACGAGGGTTACTCTGAAAATTTTGAGATATGCGCAGACGAGAATTTACAAAATAAAAATAACGGTTTAATTTTAAAGTACAAAGTATTTTAACACAGAAGATGATTTTTTACTGACTTACTTCAACTTGTTTAGCGTGGAATAAATTTTAAACAGAAGAGAAAATGGAGTTGACGTGAGAACATTTTCGCGCTATGAATTTCGACGATTTCAAAGCAGGATTAAATCAAGAAGAATGCGTTCAACGGTTGCAATTAGCATTTGGTGATGAATCTCCAGCTCGTGCTACTGTATTCAGATGGTTTAGAGAATTTAGAAGAGGTCGCAATTTTCTACAGGATGAAGAACACACAGGAAGGCCGCCGTCGGCAGTAATCCCAGATAATGTCTCTGCCATACGAAAAATGTTAATGGATGATAATCGCTGTACCTATCAAATGATACAGAAGGAACTTAACATTGGATCCGCAGCCATACAGAAAATCATTCATGAAGAATTACATATGAAAAAAGTAGTTTACCGTTGGGTTCCCCATAATCTAACTGAGCATCAAAGAGAAGAGCGTGTCAGAATCAGTAAAGAAACTCTTAATATGCTGAATGATGGTGGCCACCGCATCATTTCTAAAATTGTAACAGGTGAGGAAACGTACATACCGTTTTTTGACGTTCCAATACGTCAAGAAAGCAAAGTATGGGTCTTTGAAGATGATCCCACGCCGACAATGGTGAAAAAACAACGTGCACTGAAAAAATGTGATGCATGCCGCTTTCTTCAGAAGTACGCGATTGGTCAAAGCCATGAAGTTGGAAGGACAGAAGACAGTAACAGCAAACTGGTATACCACTAAATGTCTTCCAGAAATTCTACAAGAACTGAATGTTAGGGGACTAATGCTTCACCATGACAATGCATCTTCACATACAGCCAGATTAACAGTTGAGTTTCTTAAACAAAAACAAATTAAAGTGATCAAACATCCGCCGTATTCACCTGATCTAGCTATGTGCGACTTTTGGTTATTCTTTAATCTAAAAAAGAACTTACGTGGACGTCGTTTTCATTCAGAAGAAGAGATTGATGTGGCTATAAATGAACTTTTTTCATCTATTCGAAGAAATGAATGGCTTGAGGCATTTAATCTGTGGAAAATTCGTCTACGAAAGTGCATTGATGCAGGAGGGGACTACTTTGAACACACCTAAAATTTTGTAAGTATAACTTTAGAAACCTAGTAGTATCTCAAAAATATCAGAGTGACCCTCGTATAAGCACATTTGGCATTTAAAATGTAAATTTTCCTGTATTAACCGTACGTGATTTATGTATTAATTTTTCGGAAATGTAAGGTTCACTTCGGTAAACTTCCTGTTCTTTCTAAAAGTTATGGTTAGGAGTTACTATGAAAAAAAAATAGAAAAGCAAAAACATTTTAGTACACTTTATAAAATGATTCCGTCTTATAATGATTATGATTATAAAATGTATTCATTTCCATGTTGTAGGAAGAATCATAAGATTTTTTTTTCTTTGGGAAATTTAAATATTCATATTTCACATTCTGTTCCACTTTTACTCAGATCTTCTATCTAAAGCCCATTTATCTGACAGAGTTAGCTCATAATTAGTTACAACCCTAATTTTATTGCATTGTTGTGTTACTAAAATTGTTAAAGAACGTAAATGTGTGTTCACACATTATAATGAATACATAAGAATCACAGTAAAATGAATGAAAAATACGCTTTTAAATTTATAGTTTCCATGACTTATTTAAAAAATATAAAATATTTTGCTTTTTTATTTTAGATATTTTTTCAAAGGGTTTTGATATCTATAACCAATATTGTAAAAAAATAGGATTTCCAATGTTGAATTGATTGTTCCCAGAACATTTTTAAATCTTGTATAAATATATATTCCCTCAATTATTTAAAAATATTTTCTGGTATCAATTAATATAATTTAAGTCCATTTGTTTGACAATTAAATTATATGTTAAATAAGATGCTAGGTAATGCTATTTTTAAAATTAAATTTCATTTTGAAGAAGTATTTGTGTTTTAAGACTTCGATTCTATACATGGCTCTTCATAAAGTTATTTAACTCAAATTATATCCCTTTAAAATAAAATTTGAGTATTTTTCAGTTATTAGGAGGAAGAAATTTAAGAATAAGTGAATTTGGATTTAGTTTATACTGGGGATAAATAATGTGTTTGATTTTCAATCACTTGGTATAATTTTTACTTTTATATAAGCTTTTATCCACATTTAATCTTACATATAGGTTAGTTAAATTATCAACAATAAGTAAATGAAAAGCATTATCACATGCAGAAAACACGGTTGCAGTTTAACAGTGTCATGAATTCGTTAAAAGTCTCAAAAAAACCCTTAAATTTCAAAATAGCTGAACAAGCATGTGTTGTATAAATATATATTTGGAGGACAAAAGACTATATATATATATATATATATATATATATATATATATATATATATATATATATATATATATATATATATATATATATATATATATATATATATATATATATATATATATATATATATATATATATATATATATATATAGTCTCTGTAATATATCTCCCTAATAATTCATAAACAGTGATTCATGTAATTTCTTGTAAATTTAGTTTACTTTTGCAGAGTTTGAATCTTTTCGTTTGAATAATTCTCTAAGGCTTAAAATTAAAAAAAAATGAATAAATGATATTTTTAAAATTCCCAAGTTTTTAAAGTTCAAAATATTTAACTTAGTGTTTGCGTGAATTATTTTCCTCTGTTGTTTTTGATAATGAATCGGGGAAAATAATTAGTGATTTGTTAATTAATCAACATTATCATAGGAGGATTAAATCCATGATAAATGTGTCAATATAATTATACATTTTTCACGTTCATATTTTTTAATTATACAATGGAAACATGGTCATAGAAAGAATATGATAGCAACCTTAAAAGTCGTTATTTTTTAAAATATTTCTTTGTAAACTATAAATGTTTTTAATGTTTCAATATTTTTTCAACAATCTTAGTACTTATAGTTTGTTTTTAATTGTCAAAAAAATAGAAAACTACTTATATACTGATAGCCTTCAAATGACTTTACTTACAATTTATTTAATGCTAGCCTGATTTCCTCTTCGTTGATTTTACAACCTGTTGCTGACCAAGATCTAGCCTTATCCGGTGCAATGGCCCTCTATCGATAATTCCTATCCCTTGTAAGTCCCTTTCCAACTCATCCAGCCATCTGATTGGGGTCTTTCTCTTCACTGTTTTCCTACTATGCTGGAGAAGGTGACCCTTTTTGTGGGAAATGTGTTTTCATATCAAAATATAAGGCCCAATCACCTAACGCAACATGCCTTTATAACCTTTAAAATGTCAGGTTCACCATATTTTTTGTATATTTCGTAGTTATAGACCCTTGTCTAAATGTTATCTTTTCTTATTGGTCCAAAAATATTCCTTAAAGTTTTTTTTTTTCAAAAACAAGTAAAAGATCTTCAACTCTACCCTGTTCAGAGCCCCCAGCATTATATATGATTTAGAGACAATTTAATAAATAAATTAACGATTTGGTTCCCAAAGGCTAATTTGATTTGCAAAATTTTGTAATCAGGCAAGTCAAATTAGTAAATTGAAGAGTATTTCATAACAATTCACAGTATTCATAAATTCTTTTAAAATTCTTTGAATTTGATATTTACTGAAGCAGTTGAGTTTGATTTGCTCTTAATTCAAAATAAAAAATAAAATATGAAACCTAAAAAAGTAATTTAATCATAGCAACAATAACCAGTCAATTTACTGTCTTTAAAAAAATTCAAAATAGAGCTCGATTTTCAAATATGTGGTACATAAATCAAATTTTGTTTAAAAGTTTTTGGTAAAATGAAGTATAATATAATAATTATTTTAGCCTTTTGTTCACAACTTACATTAGCCCTCAGAAGATTTTTTAATAAACTCCTTAAAGTTCTTGTGATTCTGTTTTAGACTTTTTAACTTTAAAACGATTTAAAAAATATTTTATATTAAAAACGTTTTCAAAAGTCTTAAAGTAAATTAGAAAATGGGCTGCATTCATTGCTTAAATGTATCATTGCATATTTCTTAAACTTTAGCAGTAATCATCTAGTGAAAAACCTTGAAAATTTAAACTCTTGTAAAAATTTTATAGGAATTTTTGCCAACATTTAGAATTATTGATATTGGAATGTTGGTAAAGAAATATGAATAAATTTATAAAAATTTAAGAATTCCAAAAAATTAAAAGCCTTTTTTATTTATTTATTAAGAAACTTGAAACACACAGATCACTATTACATATATGGCATAAGTACTTTCTCTCTCTAACTTACAATACATTCAGCCTTTTATTAAGGTATAGAAGAGTATGGAAGAAAGTGCATTTTAGTTCATCGTAATGTCAAGCTTTAGAAGTCATTACTCGATGGGTTATGTAGGTTAACGACACCCCTCGAGTCTTGATTCTGTCACAAATGTAACAACCAATTAAAGAAGTAAGAATCATTCGGAGACGGCGAAAGTTACCTTACTAACTCATTCTAAATAAGTTCACTGGCAAAAGTTCCGGGTTATGTGACACTGTGTGTCTACCACGCAACATGTGGCAGAACATTGTTCTGTTTGTAAATATTAAAGTACCCGGACATTGTGAAATTAGGGACAGAGCCATGGTAAATTGCAATCGCTGTACAAATAAAGATATGCAATTGTTCCAACTGGTAATTTTTCACTGTTACATCAAATGTTTGGCTGTATGTTTGCCAGTAACAAATGTTAAAATTGACCATTGATGTATGTGAAGTAGTATTCAAAGCCATTGAAAAGAAACAGAGACCTATTGCTAAGTACAGATAACATGTATAATCAATAAAATGCTATTAAACTTGCATATGAGAAGTTTTTTGCAATCAACATTTCCTATGGTTATAGTTGTTTTGAAGTTTCCAATTTTTAATTCGATTTGTAATTCGAGTGTATTTTGAATTATATCAATAGATATCACCACATCCTTCATAGTAACATTAATTTTGTATAACTATTGGGAAGGATATAACTTTCTCTTGATTGAGTTTTTCTTCCTCTTGTTTGTAGTTTCGACAAGGCCTCAGAAACGGATTTCCGTGAAGGATTTTTAAACCCCATATTGCTTAGAAAAACATACCTGCATTAATTCAAACAACCTTTGATTGCTCTGATGTGATACTTCTTAAATCTGAACAATTGTTTGTACTTTGACACAGAGCACATTTTAAAAATAACTTATGATATGTATCTTACTCATTTTTTGATTGTAATAGCCTATTACCAAGTTGGTTTTATGATCTATTCACTCCATAGCTAATTTTCATGTTTATATACTACTGTTTATGTTGAAAATTTAATCATTTTCACAATTCATTGAACCATATTTACATCTTTTGTGTCTAAATCATAGTTTAAATTCATCTGGACAATTTTTTTTTGCAAAAGTTTATTGAAGCGTATTACAAAATCGATTTTTCTGTTAGAAATTTTAAGAAAAAAGTGGAAAATTAATTTAAAAATAACTGTCTTCCGTACGCAAGTGCCATGTGTAGAAGTATAAATTCGATTAATATATTTTTCATAATATTTTCACTATTTATAAATAATTTTCTTCTGTAAATGCTCTTGCGTAAGGTTATTTGCTTTTAAAAAAAATTTTGTGCAGGCATTTAATTTAAAGTATACTTTTAAATTTTAAAAGATGCCATTCTGTAACAAATGTATCGCTTTTTCAATATAAGTCTCAAGCAATATAATATTTTAAATAAAATATAATAAGGGAAAATAAAAATAAACTTCATTTACATTTTCATATTAATTATGAAAACAAAAAATAATAAATAAAAGATTAGGAAAAAATTAAATTACATAGAATGTTTGTGGGAGAACGAGTTTCCATTGATTATACTTTTTCTTTGAAAATTTCTAGAGATAAATTAAATATTTTAATTTCATTGAAAGTGTGGTGCAGCTTTTAAAAATGATACATTTAAGAATATACAAATTTATTTAAAAAATACAAATTAAATTTAAATCAAATGCATATAATATGTCTCATCGAATTATGTATATATAACATTTAAATTTTATTCGTGACATTTTATAAAAATAGTGCATATAAAACAAATTATATTTTATTTCTGTATTTTATTTATTTAAACTCGACTATTTTTCGTAATTCATGGAATCGGTTATATTTAGTTAAATGCATTATTGAACAATCAGTTATGCTGTTTAGTGCTTGATCCTATTGTTTTTATACAAACTTTCCAGTATTATGTTTAACTTTGAAACAGATTTATTATTTGCACTGTACTGACGCTTAGAATATTTCACTGATTTTCTATGTGTTTTATTTTTAAATTTTAAAACATTTCAAAAATATTGATCGAAGGGATAACATATTGTTTTTATAGTTGTTCTCATTTATCTGTTCAATGTATTCATTATTCAGTAGGAAATTGAGATGATATACGAAAAAATTTCAGTAACGATATTGAAGAATCAATTAAGGAACGCTTTTATCGCTAATATTCCCTGTCGTCCTACTAGATTCCTTTTACCGTCAATGACCGTTTCTAAGATGCTTAAAGTGAATTATTTTCCCTGAGGCTCTAACGTATGCTGTCACTGAATAACGTTTTCGCTTGATATAAATTACTACTAAGTGGAATCAGATGGTTTTTGGTAAGAAAAAGACCCGTTTTTTATCAGGTACTTTCCTGTTATTTTTTCTGGTTGCCTGTGTTAGCATTATGTTTTTGGTTGGATATTGCGTATAACTCTTGTTCGCTTTGAACAGTTATCAGATATACTATGATAACATAATGACCTTTAAATTATGTATTACGATCACAAATTATGGCTCTATGAGAAGATAATTTCTAAACAACAATATAGTCTTCCACACATAGCAAGAATGTCTCAATTGGCTCATGGTCTCAATTATCTTGTGCGGGAAGAGAAATGTTCAATGGGAACTTCGCTTCCGGAAAACTGAACTGGAGGTATGATTCCGGGTGTTTTAAAGAGTTGAATTGTAAGAATACGGGTACAAAAAATAATTATTTTTTAAATACATTTACTTCCTTATCAGATAATAGAATGAAAATATAGAAAATAATTTTCACTATTTCATGAACCAATTGATGATTTCATGTAATAATCAATTTGTTTTTAATTTCATAATCCAGGGACCCTTTTTTATTAAATAAAGATTTAAATAAATTTATTTTTGAATTTAATATGAAAATAATAACTTTTTAAAATAAATGAAATGATGAATTAAATTTTTTTCACAATAATAAAAAAATTTTAGTTCACTTAAGTAAGCGAAATCTTTAGATATATCTTAATGAATAAAAACTACAAAACAAAATAATATGAGAATATTTTGTTCACTCAGTATAATATCAAAAGCAATAAGCCCACAATTATGGTAGTTGCCGAACTGGCAGCCGAATGGTTAGCGCTATTGCCTTCGCTTCAATAGTTCGTGGGTTCGAATCCTACCTTGAGCATGGATGTTTGTAGTGGTTCGGAATCCACTTTAAAACCGTAGGTCCCGGTCTAATTAGCTCTCGTTTGCAAAAAAAATGACCGTTGAGCGACAAACCAAACAATTATGGTAGTTAGATTAAACTCCTGAGTTATAAGCAATTTAACTTCGTACAAAATTATGTGTTAAGTACCTATAAACAAAATACTAAAAGGATAATTTTTTCCTTAATAATACATATTAACCTAAATTTCTTTTCCTGGTTTGTATTTCCTGATATGCATATTTCTGTAGTATCCTATATGAAAAATACTGAAATTTTTCATGTTGTTAGTTATGACACTTGGACAAGCCAAGCTTGCTATGCTTTGGCTACGTGAATTCAAGTCAATAGGTAGCGTCTTTCGTTTTAATCAGAGCACCACGAAGGTGAAAGTACGTCTTTGCTCTTTTTCAAATCTTCCGATAGATGGCTCCACCAAAGGCCCCTCCCTCAATTTTGATATTGATCTGAAGGGGGAGGAAATTTCCTGCAGACCATTGCATTTATGGTAACTGTTCAATGACCGACCACAGAACTTTCCATTCCACAGATTTAACGACCACGTATATCGCAAGTACTCGGTGAGTCTTTGGCGGCATTGGGAACCGAACCCCACCCTTCTGGACAAAAGGCCGATGCCCTCACCACTAGGGAACACTGCCCCAGAAATTTTTCATAATACTCACTTTTAATGGAACGTAAAATGTGTAAACATTCATTTTAATGAAACATGAAATCTAGTAAAATATTACGTTTCATTAAAAGTGAACACTTACGTAGTATTTTACGATTTCATGTACTATTAAATTTTGCCTCGTCATAAAAAGGAAAATAAATAATGTTTTACAATATAATTTTTACCAATTGTGCTCTGATAAGTTCCAACTGATAACTGTCCAGACTGTTGCTAACAAAAAAAATCATTGATATATTGGCAATATAGAAAACTAAATAATGAAAAGTTCATGAGAATTTGTAAATAAAATTTTTCATCAATCCTTACGCTTGATATTTCAAATAAACCTAAGTCATTTGTTAATTAATTTTTTCCTTTTACATATTTGACACATAAATATCTAAAAAAATTGTGTTGTTCAAAATGAAGTTTAAAAATTATTTTGGCAATATTAATGAAATGGCTAGGTACGTTGATACAATATACTATATGGGAAGTAGACATAAAAACAATATTCAAATTTAGCTACGACTTACCTAGGAGAGTAACAATTGTTAACTCACAATGGTACAAAATAAATACAAAAATATCTTTATGAATCAACAGAAATTGAAAAAAACTATGTATATATATATATATATATATATATATATATATATATATATATATATATATATATATATATATATATATATATATATATATATATATATATATATATATATATATATATATATATATATATATATATATATATATATATATATATATATATATATATAGACATGAAACAAGTATAAACGATAAACGTTAAAAAAAAAGTTATATACCTAGATAAATTTAAAACAATGTCCTGAAAGAAAACATTTTGTTTGCTGTAAATTACTAAAATATCTAACATTTGAAAAAATATTTAAAAAAAAAATTTGTTAATATACGTACTCTTTTGTCATTCACTATGCTCATGTTATCAGAAAAGAATAGATGAAGATTTTTTATTGGAAATGAATATAACTCCAATGAAGAAGTTCATGTTTGAAATCGAAAATATGAAATTATTTATGTGAATAATATCCACCTGTTGTGTAGGTTTCAGAGAAACATAGATGATTCGGAAATCTTTACAATGAAATGAGATCATTTACCTGATCTTTATTGAAGGTAACAGAAAAAAATAAGAATCTCTTTTAAGAAATAAATGAAAATTTGGTTTTCAAATGGTTATAGAGAAAATATCTTAAGTGATAGTATTTATTCTCATTGATTCATTCAAAAGTACTTTTTTCAAACGAATGATGTTCCTATCAACATTAAAAATAATCATCAAAACTTCCAAAGACCAACGTAGTAAGACAAACCAGGGTTTAACTTTCATTCGCCGCACTGAAATCACTTTTGCCTTATTAAATTAGTTCGAGAAAAAAAATATTGACCTAATTATTGGCTTGAAATGTTGCAGATTTCAAGGTTAATAATTAGGTCAATATTTTTTTCAAACTTTATAGTTTGACAGCTTTCGGACCATTAAGAGCTTCTGCGTCAGAAATAATCTGCTAAACTATGAATTGCTAAAAAAGCAGCCAAAGCATTCCTTATTGAGCAAACAACTCGTTTATTTAATATTTAGGATAAAGATAAATGTTTGGAATAAATTTGGAAAAGAAAAGCCAAGACTTGTATTTTTAAATTTATTAAACATGGTAAAAAGAAGTCTAAATATAATGGCAAGAATGTGTTGCGATTGTTCTGTTAGAGAAGTAGTTTTGGTATTTTTCATAAAAAGGGAAATACACACATGATTAATACAAATCACAAATGTCACAATATTTATCACGATATTAACTTTTCACAAAATTTAAAATATCATACTGTACATGTTAAAAAAGCTATATTACTTTTCTTGAAAAAGATATTACCTGCATAATAGTACAATAGTAAAATTCATCAGAAATATATAACACAAGAATACTCAAAATCTTTAACGTTAAAATGCTATGAGCCAAGTAAAAACTTTAAAAAATATGGTTTTTTGAGATTAAAGTTTTTTAATAATTTAATCTTACTTTTTACTTTTTCTGCCTTAAAGTCAAAGTAATTTTTAAAATTAAAATGAAATGAATGGGGAGTTATATAGCCACTTCATTTATATTTAAAGCACTGTTATGTGTGGGTTAAAAGTAACCGTACTTCATCAGGATAGTACTTCTTAGTACGAAAAGACACCTTCCAGGCATTAAGGCAAATAGAAAGATTAAAACGGGCATTTGTTTTCTTTGTTATTAGCTACGCTGTGACGTTACAAAACTTGAACGGAAGGAGAAAGGAAGGTTTTACATGGCATTCAAACGAAGATCCAAACGTGAATTACAACTGATGGAGATAAGCTTGCAAGTCTAAAGTAACTGTTATAACTAGCTTTTTGTTCCTTGAGATCATTTTGTCACTTCACATTGCAGGATATCACGAAAAAAACATGTTTTAACTGTTCCGTTCTTTGCCTTAATATCAACATAGTACGAAAATGAAATATCAATGACGCTCTACAACTTTTCAAATTATCATTTTTCACTATCTCGTTCTATTTTGAGATTCGAATTCTAACTCTTCCATTTTCTATCAAGTATCATCCTAGATGGTTTGATTCAGTAGCGATTGGTTACTTTATTATATCTAGATACTTCTTTTATGAATATAACCGTAGCCATTCCGAAGGTAAGAGGATAATAATGGGACTTTATTGTCTAAATTATACATAAATTTGGCATAAAAAAATCCATACAAAAATTTACTTAGGTTCATAATTGCTTTTTCTAAAATAACAATGTATAAATATTAACTCTCAGTTTATAAGTACTTGGCTTTCAATGTTGCACTAAGCGACCATAAACATACTATTAAATTAATTTCAAAGTTAGATTTTATCTGATTATCATATAATGTAAGTATTTATATTATCATATATGATAATATAAATACAATATCATATATGATAATATCAGTCAGTATAAAGTGAGATAAGTTAATAAAAGCCATGCTATAAAAAAGTCGAAAAACTTTTTCAAATGTTAAAATTGTATTAAGTAAATTAAAAATTGTATTAACTATGTCAGACGAAATGTGTTGACATGTTGAATAAAACTAAAAAAAAAACTAGTGGAATAATACTAAAAGATAAGCTACTGCTTTCATTAAAGTAAGAAAACTTTATAGTTATTTATTATTTTTTTCATTTTATGCAACATTTACATTTACAAACTTTGTGAATAAAGGTTTTAATTACTTCCAATTTCATGTGTAAGAAATTCTACTTAAGATTACTTTAAGCTAAAGAATTTATTTCTTTATGAAATGTTCTTAATTAGCATAATTGCTCTGTGTTTTTGCCTAGAAAATAACAGACATCTAATTATTAATTATCCATATATCAATTACTCTTCAGTTTATATATCTAATAGTTGTTCAATTTTGTTACAAATAGTTACATAAAATATACTCCACCAGACATTCATTGAAAATGTAACACCAAGAAGGAGTGACCAGAAAATTATGCAAATTTCAGGATAGATGCACCTTACCGAGTTATGAAAATGATGTGAAATGCGTAGCTCTCCAGTGCAAGTAAGATAATATATAAGATGAGGAATCGGCAGTGTGGGCAATATTCGTGCCGTTATTGCTGCTTGGAAAATAATCATTGATAGTTTGTTCTTGTCACAAAGGGCACCTGTTATTGCAAAGAATGTCAGGCCATCATCAATGGAGTCAGTTCCAGCAAACAGGCGAGTTTATGAGGGGCATGATGATCGGAATGAGAAAGACAGGTTGGTCCTTGCGGCAAATTGCAGCTGCTAGACACCTGGAATCATCTACGGTGCACCAGCTGTGGCGAAGATGGTTGGAACTCTTTTCTCTCAAGGAACTGTGTAGTTTCTGGAACGTTTGCAGGGAGCCGATGCAGCCAGAGTGACGTCAGCTAGCGTGGATTGTAGCATCCATGGGGTGGGAGTGGCCCAGCCAAGCACGTCTACCGAAATACTGCAGCATGGGCAAGACACCATGGATGCTCTCATATCGAGTACCTGTAAGAGTCATTTGGCATCGATTGGTTGCTAGTGATATAAGAAAATTGCCATTGGCTCTACAGTTTAGAAGCCAACGTCTGGAATGGTGCCGGATTATAGCGATGTTAACGACGGAGTGGCACAGGATCGTCTTCTTAGATGAGTCAGCTTTTTGTTTCTTTCGCGATAGTTGCCGTTTACGAGTGTGGCGTTGAAGTGGAGACAAGTCCAATGCAGCAACAATTGTGGAACGCCACTCTCACGACAACGAGGCATCTTGGCTTGGGGCGCCATTCCGTACAATTCCAGGTCATCTCTAGTTCTCATTTACTGGGCAACCCAACATTACCTGCACCATTTTCTACGGCCGGTGACACTCGCCTTGCTTCAGAGGCTGCCCAATGCCCTTTATCAGCAGGATAACACCCGACCGCACATTGCTCGCTTCAGTTCACATGTCCTGCAAGGTGTACAGCTGCATTCTCCCAGGCAAAAATACTCATCAACTCTCTCACGAATCGAACACGTTTGGAATATGATTGGACTCCATTTGCAGCCCTGTCACTGCCTCCTTAGAATGGTTGACAGGGGATGCAGAGCCAATAATCATAACGCTATCCGTACTTTCATTAACTCTGTGTCTAGACGTATTGTTTCGTGCAACGCCATCCACGATAGTCCTACAACATATTTATCCAACCCTGTTCTTTGTCTGTATTATGCGTATCATTTCGAAATACAGATCACTTATTGTTCGTTGCTGTTTCTCTCGCTGCCAAGTTTTGTCCCTTTCTGGCATCTCCTTCTTGTTGATGCATTTTCAGTGTTGGACAGTGTATATTAATTTCTTGGGAATGTGATTAATTTTGGAAATTAATATATATTTATTTACTGGTGCAAGAACTTCCTGATTTGGTTTTCCTTCTTTACGCAATAAGAATTGCATTCAGAAATATGTGTTATATCGAAATGAAATTTTGTGTATTTAACAAATGTTCATTTTTTATATGGGAAAAGTTCCAGATAATACCTATTTATATTATTAAGAAATACATAAAAGCGATAATTTAGAATTACTTGCAATTCGTCTCATAATATATGTACATATATATAGATAGATACACTTTTCTGCTAATTTGAGAATTAAGAGGGATAAAAAGTTAATCAGTCTTTTTTAATTTCATATATTCTTGCAATAATTTATATATATCTGAAATCAGCACGCAAATTTGAATGAAAGAAAATGGATTAATGTAGAATTTTTATTTCCAACACATTACCGAAATATTTTGTTGATATTTGTATAAATAAGAAATATTAAAACTGTAAAAAAATAAAAACAATAAACAATGTAGAAAGAATATTATGTGATGAATTTGATTCTATTTAACAAGCGAAACAGGAATTTCAACCAAGCGTGACTGGAAATCACAGTAGCTGACCAGAGAGATCATTTACTGCCACACCTCCATATCTTGCTGATTTAAAGTGGAGCACCTTCACATCACTTCATTATCTGTTCGGTAAAAGTGAAGCATTGCGAAAGTGAACTTTTGGCGACTATTAGCACTGGCTGCCCCCACAGGGTATTCGGACTGTAACCCATGCAATCGAACAAGGTTAACTTCGTAGACTTAGCTTTGATGCTTTAGAGGTAGATATAATTAACATTATCACTTATTTAAACATGATAATTTTTAAAAGTTCTTGCGATAAATAATTTTTTTTCATTTTAAATGAACTGAAATCAGAATTTGTGAATCCTCTTCAACACAAATTTTAATTCCATTCTTAATATAACAAGCTGGTTTACAGAAAAAGAAATAATTCTGCCCTATATATACCATATTACATATTGCATTGTATCACGATGAAAAACAAGAATGTTTGATATAAATTATTGAATCATAAAATGAATAATGAATAGACACCATTCATCGTGCATGATTGTCAACTTTTGCACTATTTTTATGAAAATATACCTAAAGTTTGCAGATAATTTTATGTATTCAAAATTGAATCCCATTGCAGTATTCACACACACAGATCAATTAATATTCGTACACTCATTATTATTAACTAACAACAATGTTCAAAGATAATAAATAAACTGTAGCTGAAATGTCTTCTTAACATTCATAATATGAGCAATATATGCAACTAAAATTACCCAAAACATTCATTTCTTAATTTATAATAAAATACCGCTTTTCTTTAAAAACAAATAGTGGATTGAAGTTGTACCATTATGTACAAAATCTAAGTTTTAATGTATGGATTTGAAAGTAAGGAATTGTATTTTATCTTATATGATTAGTTTTGTAGCCATTTTCCACTTTCTGAAGGTTAGTCACACAATCACTTGTACGTAAATAAGGTTTTCATTGTCAAAGTATAGTATGGCGTTGGTTCTTAAAAACTGGTATTTTGTTATTGTTTTTCAAATTATTATACCAGTCATTCACCACGTGTATGATAAAGTTAGTATTTATAAGGTTTCTTCTCACGCGAGCCTATTATCACAGTATGCTCACCTGTGTGGTTTTGTAGCAGTTTTTTTGAATGATAAAAGATCACCACAATCTGCATCAACTTATAGATTACATTAGCAATTCTTTGCTAGCGTAAGTTAAGTGCATTTATAAAAAATATGTTAAATACATTTATAAGAAATATTTAGTGTGTATACTGTCAGTTCCAAACGAAGAACTTTTTCAATCTCAAATATTTTTTCGCAAGAAAAAAAAGATAATTGTCCATAAAAATAGAATCACTAATGGTTGCAGCATAATGTGTGACATTCAGTCTAATTAACCAATCTGTGTACCCTTGGCACTTCATGTTGCCCTTCTCCAAGACTTTTAGGTCAATCTAAATTTTCTCCAATCCAGACCATTAGCTCTTTTAAGGGCTGCAATTCCTTCTACTTAAATGTGCTTCTGTTTTTAATGCCTCTTTTTTTTAAAAATAATCTTTTCTTCCCTAACTTGAATTTTGCAACTTATCCACAAATATTTAATATAATTTTATTCTCTTAATTGTCTTTTTAGACTATATATTATTTTTTCTCATATATATGGTTTTCTCTTATCAATGAAAAAGGAATATTTTAGGGTCTAAAAATATTTTTTGAGTTGAATTCTTTCATCATTATAGTATATAAAATTGAAATATTTTAAACAGTGTAGTTCTTGCTCTTTTCGCGAAGAAGAAACTTTCTACAGAGAAAATAATCACTCTTACTAGAAATTATATAGTTACTTAAACTGCTCCGACAAATATTACGACGACTCTTACTAGAAATTATATAGTTACTTAAACTGCTCCGACAAATATTAAGTGTTTATTAACAATCCGACAAATCTTTTTTTATCAAATGCTGCAACAAAATTAAGCATTTCATTTCAAGAAAGAGAGCATTTTAATGTTTCTAAAAATTATATTTTAGTTCATAAATAAGTGGTTTGATGAGAAATATGATGATTAATTTTTTGAAGAAATATTCAAAATAAACTTGTATATTTGTTGTTTAAAGAAATAATTCACAACCAATTCTATATTTCTAGAAGATAAATTTACTTATTTTAATTAAAACCTCTTCGCCTTTTTGTCTGCTGCAATTTGTTATCCAATACGGGAGCTTCTCTAAGGTGTCTACCACCAACTTTTCTAATCGTTGCAAATGCGGTTTAGAAAGTTTACCAAGCGCGAAAACATGCTTTCGCTGATTACGAACTTTTCAGACACACTGATGCCTCTTTCCCAGTTTTCTGGTCATTCTTCCACCAGTGAAGTCATACTAGTGATTTCTTATGGTCATGTTTCTTAAAAATAAACTCACTTGCACTTGCAGAAAAAGTTTTTAATTGCTTCTTCCTCTTTCCTTTTATAGTAATCATGAGCTGAGCGTCACCTTTCAATTGAATCGACTTGTTCATTGTAGAAGACCTTTTCCTGCAATTTCTTGGCTATTTATTTAAATTTTTCACAGCATTGAAATTACCTCCAAGAAAACCTGTCAAGATTTCAACTCTAAATTTGAACATAACTTTTGTGTGACAGCGTTATGCTTATACGCGATCATGGTGAGTGTTTAATACACATTGTTGTAAAACTCTTGGAACAGAGTTGGCAAATTATTAAATTGCACACCTCAGATACTGCAGATTAGTGTTTTCAATATATAGAAATACTCATGCCACCTCATATTGAACACAACCAGTTTAGTTCCAACCGTTCATGTATTTATTATCAGGCTGTAGTATACATACTGTAGCGCAAAGTTCGTTCTCCCATTACAGATGAGTAAATTTCGTAGTTGCCTTACGATACACCTTATTCGCTGGGAGAAATCCGTCTCTCATAGATGTCAACTAAGTTTTGCGAAGGCAGGTGATAAAAAGGACGCCTTCTTAGATTCGTTTTTTGTTTTGCTGAACTAGAAATTTATTACCATTTCCTCAGCTTTTATAGAAATTCACGTCAACATATTCCTTTCTCCTACAATCATACAAACTGTACTCAAATTTAGTGGTTATTATATGATCAACATACACAATGATCAGCTCAACTCATCATTTCTATTTTCCCCACACAAATAAATAATTTATATAGAAAATGGCTTTTCTTCAGCTCGATCACGGTGCATGCACAGATGAATTTTGTTTCATTATATAAGTCAGTGATTGATTTTTTTATTAATTCTTCTCTTACTTTTTGTAAAATACTAAAAAATACAGTTAAAAGAGTACTTTGAACAACTCTAGATATGTTTTCTAATGTGGGGGCTGAACCCACGATCTGTTGAAGAAAGAAAAAAAAAAAAAAAAAAATAAATCCTGTCAATGCTGATTTATTGCTGCTTTCATTTTCTTCTTTTATTATTTACAACAGATATCGTGTGAGTCAAAAAATCAACGTAAAGGAATCAGCAGACTTCTTCCTTAACCTTTTTGTGCATATTTTTCGCCATTTTCATCAAAGAAATGTTTGCCATTCTTTTTTATATAGCACTTTTCACCTTTTTTGAATATCCAAAGTATGGATTAAGAAATGGATTCAATGCAATACTCTGTAGTTATTTAAGATCATGTTGCAATGTATAATGTTGCAACAATGTTGAATTGTATTCTATTAAAGAACATAAGAACATTTGTTTTATTATATACATTGATTACCCTGAATAAGAAATATCTAGATTATCATTTTCAAGATAAAGGAAAAGGGTATACTGTGTAGAAAACCCTACTCTAAGACAAATTTGACTCTGAATAAGATAATGTTGTGTATATGGTGGGATATTTGAGGGCCAATTCATTATGAGCATTAAAAATTGAACGAAATGCTCAATTCGGGAAAGTATTGTCAGCAGCTTAATAATATTAAAGGAGCAGTCCAGAAAAAGGACCTTCAATGTTCCAAGAGAGAGAGCAGTCCAAGAAAGAGACTAAAAGAAGAGTTTGTAAAAAATTGCAGAACTAGACTGAGAAATTCTTTCCTATACACCAGATTTTTTGGACTTTTATCACCCTCCAACTATCACTTTTTTTGTGCTTACAGAATTTTTGAAGAGCAAAAAATTTAAAAATGAAGAAGATATTAATGAGACATTGTTTCGTTTTTTTGAATGAGAAAATTAAACATTTTCCAAAAATGGGGTATACAAATTGCCCTTACGCTGGTAAGAAGTCATTAATAATAATGGCAATTATAATATTTAAAAAAGTTTATTGAGGTTATGAAAAATTTGTATTTTGTTTTACTCCAGAAAAAGACAAAACGTTCCGGTAGACCTAATATATATTAAAGACAGTGTGGTTTTTATGAAATATTGGTTTCTATGTTCAAGTAAAACAAAAACTTTGAAAAACTCATGCATTATTTTTTATGTTTAGAAATATTGATAAATAAATGCATATTTTCAAACAATTATTACTTTTTGCGTTTGGTTAAAAATTACTAGCCAAATATTTCTTAATGCACTCCTACAGCATATTAGAATATTGATTAGTAATAACTTCTAATTATTACGTGCACAACAATCCAAAAGACAATCTGTCAATGAATTGCAAATCTGGCAGCCACAAGATCATTGATATAAATTATATAATGTTATGATTCCTACAGTCAGTTATTCAACGTTCATCTTTTTATACTGTCATCTCAATATTTTCTAAATAAAATGAAAGTAAAGTTAGGGAAAAGTAAATTTTTCCAATGTAATTGAAATTTGGAACATTTTTGATTAGCAAAACAAAATGAAATAAAGAAAAACCTATGAATATATTTCAAAGTAATTCATGCATGAAAAACTAAAACTTATACGATAATGCCATAACCAAACAAATAAAATATAAAAAAAATTAATTTAGTATGATTATTTTGGTGCTTTAAATAGGTGGGAAATAAATAAAATCGAAATTTTTTATTGATTGAGATCGATTTTATTCAATCGTAACGAAAGTTTTCCCCTATTACTATTCTATAAAGTCAATATTTAATCAATAATATTTTTCTTTTGATTTTATTATAAGAAATTATCAATTAGATTATATAATTGGAAATTTTGTGTACATGAGTTTATTTTCTTAAGAGAAAACAGAATGAATTTACGCTTGAGAAAAGTTTAGCAATTCATTTTCAGTCTAATTTGCTAAAATTATTTTTAATGTCTTAGGAAAAAATCAAAGTATTTAAATAATTTTTCATTTTATTTGCTTGTATTTTTTTATTTTCTAATTAGAAATCGGTAGTAATCGAGTACAGTTCTAAAATTTTGCATTGAAACGATATTTGACATGATTGGAAAACTTATTCTAAAAATTAATATTCACGATTGCATCAGGGATTCGTATATATATATCGAAAAATTAGAATGGTTATAATAGAAGGATGGTGGCATTTTACAATGAAAAGACACAGTTAAAGTAGTTTTTACGGAAAAATATGACCCATATTTAAAATTATCTCGAATAGTAAAATATTCATGCATTTTTAATATATTCTGTAATATATTCTAATGCTTGATTTTTGCTTTTAGCCCTTATTAAAGCTGGAGATGGATATGTTTGATAGATTGTAAAATGCATAGTGATCTTGTTGTTCTTGTTGCTAATCTGAGGATTATCTAGCAAAGCTAGACAAACCTTATGAATCCAACAATTTCCAAAATTAATGATCGTTTTAGCCACTTGAGAAACCCTATACGGCTAAGACGTGGTCAAGCTTGCCCCTGTGTTCATTTCTCTATGTAAAAATATGAAAATTAAAATTTTAGTTTTACAAATGGAAAATAAAGTAGAAAAAAATAAAGGAGCTATATATTTGGATAATAATGGTAAGTGAAAAGAGAGCGGAAAACGAATGATGATTAAATGTGATCTCTTAAATAAAAAAGATAATAAGTAAAATTTACTCTACAAATTTCTTATGCCATTCTAGAATGCCCAAGAACATCCACCAAGAAATAATTCATTTGCCTTTTCAGTTAAGATGTTTCTTCAGTTTTAAAAAACTATAGTTTCTATTATTCTGTCAGAGAAACTAAAATTGAATGTAAAAATTCAGTAGAATAATCTTGAGAGAAACGTGGCTCAAAAATGACAATTAGCTACATTTAATAATCTTGAGCGGCAATTAAATAGTATTGCGTGTATGAAACAAAAAAAAACATTCCACATATGCATATAATTTTAAGCAAAGAAGTTATATCTACGGCTTGCGTGATAATCAAAGTTATAGCAAGATTAGAAACTAAAAAATTCCTCTTAGTTGAAACTCTTAATTTTTTTAGATAAAAATTAAAATATATCGTTTAATGGAATATGTAATATTATTTGTAAATGAATGATTTTGTTGCAAATGAATATACCGATAAAAGTTCCTTGTTGTTTTAATTATAACAATTATAAATTTTATATAATCTAAGGCTCACCATGACCTAGTGGTAGGACAGTACTAGGTCACGGTAGAAGACAGAACTAAGCTTTGAAGCATGAGGTCTTGGGCTCGATTCCAGCCACTATTGAACAACGCAAGTGGATATTACGTTTCTGCCTTCTCCCTGAGCACCTCTGAAAACTCCCAAGCCTGATGGGTGCTTGGAGTTTTCCGAATTTCCTCCCTTGCGACATGTGGATACGACCCACTGACTATGAAAAGCCCTTTCGGAAGGCAATTTATGCGATTTATGCTTTCGATTGTCCATAACGCTGTGTCAAATTATACACATCTTAAGCCTCATAATAGGCTTAAGTCATTAGGCTGTCCATTTCGCAGTGTTAAATATATGTAGTACTTGAATTATTTATTTTAAATATGAATCGCGAGTACTATTTAACTTATTTCAATTTAAAAGTATAACTTTAACTTTTTTATTTATTTCAAGTATAATATTTTTCTTAAACCTCCCGTTTTTCCACCTCCTGAATATACGCTTGATATTATTGTTAAGGGTAATAGTTATTTGGAAAAGTATCTTTTCCAATTTTTCCCGATCACAATACCTTTTTTCCTGAATTTCAAAAGTATTACTTCAAATTGACCTTTAAATTAAATGTGTTTTTTTCAGCTTAATGCAACTAATAAAAAAGTTTTACAACTTATTTTTTTAAACAATTTTAAAAAAAAAATTTCCTCAATTTTTTAAGACTTTTAGTATGTGTTGTAAAGTAAATAGAAATTTTACATGATTAAACAAAATAAATTTGCATTACTAGTTTTGGAAACGACTATGTCTTCCTTTCAAAAAGTTTATTTAATGCTAAGAGAAGCACTAACGAATTTCCTGATAATGTACTTTTTTACTTATATTCAATTAAAATTTTTTAAACAATGCAAAAATAATTATTTCCCGAAATGTAATTTTGTTAAATATTAATAACATTTATTAATTTTCTAATCAAATTCTTTTTTACATTAAAAATTTTAAT